>OY728164.1:1520511334-1521136334 GCA_963277665.1 Viscum album | reverse complement strand
TCCTTATGTTCTTATACTTATTCTATTTCTCCTTCTATGTGTAAAATTTTAATATGCTATACTACCCATTAATAATTAGGACTATATTTTGTAACACTCAATCAAAAACCACTCGTTTGGGTTTTGCCTCCCTGAGAAAAGGGTAGATTGTTTTGGTTGTGCCTCTATGGGTTAAAAATGAAATATGTATTTGGTTTTTGGCCTCAAGGGGAATGTGATTTGAAACTCAAATGTTACTTCATGTGGGTACATTTATTGTATGATTTCATTATATGGGTTGTAGTGGGTTCAACCATTAACAATTCAAGAGAGGGATGAAGGAGTAAAATCATTTATATCTGAACCATAATAAAAATCCCTCATGTTCTTCATATATTTATTGATTCCTAATTATCATTGTATCTATGATATAACATTTGATTTAAATTTGAAAATGAAAATTCACTCCCTTATTGTATTTTTTTCCCTCTCAACTACAGAACAACAATTAGTATTAGAGATTAAACCATAACTCACTTTATAAATTATTAATTATTCTAAAAATAACTGACTTAACAATAAAAGGGAAAAGGTATTAATTATGATGGAAGGAAAAAGTTATAATTATAGATTGATATATAAGAAACCCTATAGATAATGATTCAATGGTTTATATTGACAGAAATGAGATTTTGTGATTCTATTATAGAATAACTTTAGAAAAGGTAATATTTCCCTATAATTAGAAACAAATATAAAGTTACATGACAATATTTTCCAAACATTTATGTACATTATACAAAGTAAAAAAAAGAAACCTTGAAAACATGTTCATCATGGTTAAATATACCTATGTCTATAAATCAGAATTGAGTTTTGATTCACCTTAATTTATAAATCTGATAATGATAAAATAAAAATAATAAAAGATATGTATAATAAAAATATTGAAATTATATATGTTATGATTTATAAACACAAGTTTTAATTGAATAATTTTATTGAAGATAATTAATTTGTACCCATTTAAATTGAATAAATAGGAAACTTAAATGATGATTTGAAAATTTTGACACATAAAATTGATAACAAAATGATTAATGATTTTGTTTTAGAGAATAATAAAAATCATGAAGATTGATTTCATTTATTGTTGGATGATATTTCTATAGAAGAAAAATTATATAATATAATAAAGGAAAATGAAAAACTATGAAACATAGAATCATCTAAAAATGAAAAGGTATGTGATAATTTATAATCTTCTTAGATAAAAAATTAAAGGATTTATTGTGAGTTGAATAATGTTAAGAATTACATGTTTTTTTGAAAAGGAAAATTTTATATTAATGTAATTAAAAAATAAATATTGTCTATATTTATTTTTTTTAAAATGTGATGTTTAACAAAATATACATGGTTATGATTCATTTGTTTCTAAAATAATTCTAAATAATTGGGAAGTCTACAAGAGTTTATTATGTGAGTTGTTTGAAATGTGGATCCTATATTAATTATTTTTGAGATTATCCTTTGATGTTCACTCAATATTTTCATCACAGAATTTATTTATTGTTTTTTTATTTCAACGAGAAATTTTCCAAACCATCTACAACCTTGGTATAAAAAGCTATGTATTGTAATTCTAGTGAAATTAAACCATGCTTTATGGCCAGATAATATCTATTTAATTTCTAATTTTTTTGTCTATAATGAATTTCCCTTAGATAAATTCATCAAATGTTGGAATGTTTATTATATGTTTAGCGTTTAATTTTTGGGTAATATTGACTTCATTGTATCATCTTTTGAATATACCATGTACTTAAATATATATATTATTAATAATTGTGTTTATATGTCATGATCTTGAAATTCCATTATCATCTATCCAACAAGACAATTTATTATAAATGTTATTTTACTGATATGCTATTATAACTTGGTAACATTAAAAATTAATTGAATATATAATTACATGTTTCATGGATTATAGATATATTAAATTATGTGTTGGATGAATGTTAACAGTTAGAATCTGATGAAGGAATTTTTTATGGTATTCAAATAATATCAATGATTATAGAGTTTAAAATAAGATAATAATGCTTTATGAAGATGAAATGACTGAAATTTGTGATGAAAAATCATTGAATATAAAATTTGATCAAATTGTATAACTAGATGAATAATTAAGAGACTTTAAAATTAAATAATAAGTTCCTCAAGAAATATATTAACATATTGAGTGGGTATTTATTCTTAATATGAATATATTGATGAAAATTTTTGAATGTATCACATAGATCATCCCATATATAATGTTAGTGATAAAGATTAATCAAAATATCAAAAAATAAAATAAAATATGAATGATTGTGATTATACTGGTTTTATTTATTACTTTTTACTGAATAATATTGATACATCTTTGGATATTTTTAATCGAATCATGGTTATGCAGGATAAATTAAATTAGTTTACTAGGAATAATGTGTGGACTTTATTTGTACCACCAAGTAATTATAATTTCATTGGAACAAAATAGATCTTTAGAAGTAATCATAATGAATATGAAAAATTATTTTCGAAAAAAAATTTATTTCACGAAAATTATTATCAAGAAGTGGTACTCAGTTACGTAGAATCCTTTATAACTTTTTTTGGGTTATTAAAAATAGGATATTATTAACATATAGTACATTTCATGAATTTGAATTATTTAAAATGGAACTCAAAATTTAATTTTTAAATGGACATTCTTATATAGATTTATATGTTAGAAATCCACCATGTTAATAAAATAAATAATAACCTTGATTTTTTTTTTGTTTTTAATGGCTTTATATAGTTTGAAACAATCTCATTCAGTTTGGTATGATAGGATAACTTTTTTATTGAGAAAGAATTTGGAGAAAAGAACATTTGATACTAATTTGGTTGTTGAGAAATTTTATAATTATTTTTTTATTATATCAATATACTTTGATGATAATATATTTGGATCCTCTATTGAAAATCATTGTAATTAATTTTATAAATTGTCAACTCATGAATTTGATCTGACTATAAAGGGGAAATTTATATTCATATTTGGTTTGATAATTTTTCAAATAAGTGTTGGTATTTTTCTAAATAAATATAAATATGCTAAATAGTTACATAAAATATTTAGATTATAATCATATAATAGTTTTAATACTCCCATGAGTACATCATGGAAGTTAGATTTTGAAAAATCTAGAAAATTTATTAATTTATAATCATATAGATGATTGATTGAAATAATATTATATTTATCTTCTTCTCGGATATATTTCATGTTCTCAATTTTATTGCATTCTTGATATCAATGTAACCCTATGTAATTTAACATTTAATAGGTTTAAAGTCTCATCAAAAAGGATAATGGTTCAATAATTTATCATTCATTTTATTATGATA
Source organism: Viscum album (assembly GCA_963277665.1). Lineage (NCBI taxonomy): Eukaryota > Viridiplantae > Streptophyta > Magnoliopsida > Santalales > Viscaceae > Viscum > Viscum album. The sequence goes on along the minus strand of OY728164.1, from coordinate 1,521,132,911 downwards.
AAAATAATTTGGATATCCTAGGTTATTCAGATTCAAATTTTGAGGGATGAAAGATAAATAGAAATGGTACTTCCGAAATGTACCATTTACATGGTAAATTGTTAGTTTCATGGTTTTCAAATAAAAAAAATTAGTTTCTATCTCAACTACAAATATAATTATACAGTTGTGGTATCATGTTCACTCAATAAATATTGGTTGAGAATTTTTTTTTGTTTTTTAATAATATTCTTATTTTATAAAATAATAATTATAATATTTTCTTCTAAAAAATGACTACAATACTATAAATCTATTCACAGGTTATAAAATCCATCATTTTTAGAGATCACATTCAAAAAATACATATAATTACCTAATTTATTTATATTGAAAATCAATAATATGATATCTCGACAATGCATGTAAAAAATAACGAATTTGAAAAAAAAAATTAAACAATGTATTACAGATATTTAAATATACATTTATATGGAATTAATTTTGGATGAGTAATTGTGTGGTCATATTCATAAATTTTATAGATCTGTTAAATCTGGAATCAATATTATAGATTATTATTAATTAATTAATGTATATATTTTTGCATTACATTACTATTTTAAGACATCTCATTCATACTACATAATTTTATCTTACTATATAATCATTTTTTATAAATATATATTTTATTTACCATTTCCCATTATTTTAATATACAACTTTTAAAACTAATGTTTGTTAAAGTGTTCTATTTGACACATGTTTTGAAAAAAACAGGTTTTGAAAAAAAAAATTATGATTATATTTATTCTTATGAAGTATTATATGATAAATAAATATTATACGGAACTCCAATAGTTCAAAGATAGTATAATTGATCTTTTGAGTCAAAATATTTTTCCTTATTTCAGAAAGAGGAGAAATTATTAAATTATACAAGAATTTTTAATGATTAAAAAGCGGGATAATATAGAGTGGATCCAAAATCCTAATTATTTTATGATAAATAAAAATATATTTTTTTATTTCCAATTATATTCTTGATAATTTTCATGATATTTTGAATAATGTATAGTTAAATTTGAATAAATTAAAATATTTCTTTTCTTATCATATCATTAAGTATCATGTTTTGATTTTTCATAACATGTAAAACATGTATCAAAACGTCTTCCCATGAAAAATAAGTTCAATAAGGAATCAGAATTTAATTTTGTAGTGATTTTTAATATTCTCATTCTTGTATTGAAATCACCCATGTAAGGGGATCATGTAATTGATTCTCCAACACTGTTCACCACATAGACAATTTTCCCGAATCAAAATCCTTATGTATTTTGAGTATATAAATGGCTAATTAAATAAAAATTAAGTTATTATTGATGAATTAAAAAGAAATAAAATTAACCACATTTGATTATAACACATAATATTCTTATTTTATCATTTCAATTTCATCGATATATTATATCTCACAACATGTTTTCTCTAAAAAATATATCGTTTTCATATATGTTTTGATACTATATTTTAATGATAACTTGATCTATAGAAGAAAAATTATTTTTTTTATTATATGGACTGCTAATTAAATTATATAAATAGAATTAAATTTTAGATTAATATTATTGTATAATTTTGAAGTTATTTTCATTTCTAAAACATTTTATGTTAATTTATCAACACATTTCAAAATGTGGCTATATAGATTTTATAGATATGGGGTGAATTTTTAGGCATGTTGAATCACTTACATAGTAAATCACCTAAGTGATTAGCCTATACGAATCTCTTATGTGAATTACCTAACTCAAATTATTTTATGTTGTGTAAAATGGATATGTAAAATACCCCAAACTGAATTTCTTTACATCACCTACATTAGTTTCCTTATGTAAATTCGGCTACATCAGTTTACTCTTGCAATTTAGATACATTTATTAACTTACAAAAAACACAAACATGAATCCACTACATAAATACCCAGTGTGGCTCCTCAAATTTTAACATGAACATGGAAAAATTATTTGTTCTACAGAATATTTGACGTTTCCATTTATTGTATGTTTATTTCTACTATTTTAAATGATTAAATTTTTCTATAATTTAATATTAATTATAATGAATAAAAAATATGTTTTACCATATTATATGGAGATTTAAATGGGATTCCTAGAAGATAAATTTTTCTGGGATATTCACACTTAAATTTTTGAACATGATAATTTTAAATCAACACCAGAAATATATTAAGAGTAGGCTCAAATATTAATAGTGAGTATTTATGGATATCAATTCATATTATTAATTTATATATTTAATTTTATAATGTTTCCACTATGATGTCATTTTTAATAAAAAATATGAATACGATCATTCATACATGTTGTATTCATTTAAAAATGATATACATGAGAAATATCATCTAGGATATATGCATAGAAACCTCTAATGTCTTTCATTGAAGCTGCAAGAATGATTATTTATATTATAAAAATAAATGATATGAGTTTAATTAGATTTGAAATGTATTTGGTATAAGTAATATATATATCGATTGTTTTTATAAAAAGTGAAAAGTATAATAGTTTTCATGAATTATATCAAAATGTACAGGGATTTATTTTTCATGGGATTAGTTGCTTATCCAAGTTGAACTAAATGTAAATTCACCCTATTGTGCTAGAGATTTAACTAGTTCTTTAACACATTGATGTTGGAACTATATATCTCGTTTTGGGGTTCAAATTATTCATATTCTATTGTAGTGTGTTTAATTTTTTTGAGAAAGATGAGCATGGGGGCTCTATAATTGATAAAAAAACATTACAAAAGATGGAAAGATGAAATTTTACATTTGTCCATACTAAGAAGCAGTACCATGTCACTAGGAATGGTGTTGATGTGGATGTCCCTCTCTTCTAACACCCCATTGTTTATAAGGCCATCCGCAATGTAGTTCGCTTCCCGGAAGGTCTGCGTGATGATATTGTTATGTGAAGAGATTTTGTCAATGAAATTGATCCATTTACCTACCATCTTTCTTTCCAATCTTATCTGTCCTGTATTAATTGCATGAACTAGTGCGGCTGAGTCATAGTCAAGCCAAATTTTGTTCCAATGTCATTGGAAATATATATCCACCGCTCTGATTGGTGCCATCATTTCTGCTTCTAAAGCTGTGGAGTGCCCAAATGGGCCATAATAGCATTCCACAACCTCCCCATGATGATTCCTAAAGAATAACCCATATCTGGAGGGCCATGTGATACCCTTGGTGGCTCCATCTATTTTTTATTTCATCCATCCATTGAAAGGTTTGTCTATATCACATCCATCATGACCCTTGGTTTGGGATAGCAACCCACAACCCTTAATCTTATGAGTATCATGAAATCACTGATCGAGGTGTTGCAATCCTCATTAATATGTGAGCTAGAATTCTGAGTGGCCACCAAAATTTTGTTAATTGCAATGGATTCATTGAATCTTGTTTAGATATGAATAGTTTTGTTTCCAACGTTCCATAATGCATATATCAATTCAGCACATGCCACCTGCAATAATGCATTTATCTATTTTGATTGTTGAACTGTAAATAGATACTGAATGTACTATATAGCTAAGGGAGTATTTGGAGAATCCAGCTAAAAAATGCTCAGGACTGCATTCCATAGTGAAGAAGTTGTGTTGTAGGAAAACAACAAGTATTCGATGTCCTCTCTATGCTGACCAAAAAGTGCAAACATCAAACATAATGAAATCCCAACTCATTGAATGTTCACGTCTACTAGGATTTTGTTATGATAAAGCCTCCAGATTAGTCAAAATCTGGAATGAAGTATCCAGTTTATGTTGACAGATCCAATCCAACTTACCTCATCCATCAACAGGTAATTGTAGATGCTTTTAGAGTTAAGTAGGCCATCTTGAGACCCTTCCCATAGTAGCATATCCTCTTTATTGATATAATCATAGATGTCAATCATAGAGGTGATTTCATCAGGAATATCACATCTGTGTTGAAGAAGATCATTGATGGATAATATTTTGTCAATGGCCTACTCTTCAAAGATTATCCTTTCCATAGGAAATGTGATCGTCCAATTGGTGGACCATAATTTCATATTTGAGTCTGCATTGACCACCAAACGTGAGTCTCTCATGATTGTGCTAAATACCAAACGCAGACCAGTCCAGACTGAGGAATCCATGTAGCCATACCTACCATAAATGAGTCTTGGTAGTATTATTCTCCTCATATAATCAAGAGAGGTCTTATTTTTGTGAATAAGACTCTAGATAAACATGGCTAGTAAAGACTGGTTAAAATAGTTTATATTCTTAATTCCCATTCCTCCATGTTGGGTAGGCATGCTGATTGTATCCCATTTAGTAGTAATGAGCTTCCATTCCATCATGTTTCTACTCGAAACTATGTTTTTCATCATGGAGTAAATTTTTTTCACCACAGAGGCAAGCCACATGTAGACCATGAAATAGTATACAAGTTCTGAAATAACCACATGTTTGAAAAGACATATGCATCCTGCCATTGAGAGAGAGTTTCCCTTCCAAGATGCAATTGTTTTCTATATATGGGATATAGCCTCAGAAAAGTGGGAGGCTCGAGGAATTCCCCAGAATAGGGCGACACCGATATACATAAAAGGTTGGGATCCCTCCCAAAGTACAAGATAATTAATTATTCGAGAACTCCTTGCTGCTGCTATGTTTTTTCCAAAGTAAATAAAGGATTTTCATCAGTTGATTTCCTACCCTGACACATTCTCATAGTCCAAAAGCACCTCCCATAGATGAGTGATGTTTTTTCTATCACCCTGCATAAAAATGAATATATCATCCGCAAAATTAAGTGAGAGAAATAAGAGATAACTCTAGTAAGTGTGATGGTTTCATGTTTTCTATTATCCACCATCTTAGTGAGCATCCAGCTGAGGTAATCCTCATAAAATTGAAAAATTATTGTAGAGAGGGTGTCACCATGTCTCACACCCCTTGAAAAAGTAAAATATCCCACCGGTGACCCATTAATTAGAACTGAAATGTTGGAACATTACATCAACGTTGTGATATAGTGAAAAATGATTTCATATGAGCCAAACTTGAGAAGAATAAATTTAATAAAGTCCTAGTCCATTGTATCAAAAACCTTTTTATGTCATTCTTTGATGCCAAATTACCACCCCGCATTGTCTTTCTTATAATATTGAAGCATTATGAGGCTGTAAGCAGGCAGTCCTGAATATTCCTGCCCTTAACAAAACCAAACTAGTTCCATGAAATTATTTTTCTAGTCACTTGAGCTAGAATCTTAGCCAAATTTTTAGTGATTAGATTGTGCATGGTGTTCAAAATAGAAACTAGCCTAAATTGACCAATTTCACTGGTATTCTCCAACTAGGGTATGAGGGTAATGAATTGGGAATTGAAACATCGATTGAACATCCCACCTCTGAATTTTTTTTAACAAGTAGGAATACCTCATTCTGAATGACATCCAAATAGCATTGAATGAAAAGGTTGATGAAACCATCAGGTCCTTGAATGATATCTTGTTTATGACCAAAACATTCCTCCTTGGTTTCAAAATTCATTAGAATCGATGTGAGAAGATGATTGTCCTCCTCAATTATTAAATTATGAATTATGTTGTCTCAAACGGGCGTAGGTCTATCCCTCTAATTGAAAAGATTCTTATATAATGATAAAATACGTTCTTAATGTTCGTGTTTTACCTCCGAAATTCTATATCTATCTTTTATTAGAGAAATGTATGTATTCACTCTTCACACTCTTTGAAGGGCATATAAGAACATTGTGTTTTGATCCCATTACTGAAGCCACCTAACATTGAAAGCCTCCTTCTTGTTATTGTGTCTGATATTTATGAGTTTATCCATCGTTAAGAAGAGCATAATCTCATGATGCATGTCCCTCTAGAAATTAGCTCTTATGGCCTCTGCGTGCATATCATGTCGGGATCGTTCACATCCTTAAATTTATGTGTCCATCGATCATAATATTCCATTACTTCATTCCCTAAGATTATTATTGAGCATTAAAATCTTGGAAACTCATATCAAAGGCTTCTCATTACATATCAATGAGCCCCAATTCTCTGAGAAAACTCTTGAGAATTTTGAAAGCAAGATTCATGCAATGTTGAATCTGAAATGAAGTTGTTTCCCACCATCCTTTTCTGAGAAATATAATAAAAATTGGTTGATGATAAAAGTTTATTATAGAAAGAATAATACATGTGATTGATTTCCATGCATCAATATTTATTTTATTGAAAGAGGATAGATCAATTCGAATTTCCCTCATACCATTGAGATTTTCTTGGACCACATTTATTTAGCACCAATTATGTTCACTTCTACTATAGAAGCTTTCTCAATACATTTTCTAATGTCTCTTGAAGAGTTGGAATTTGTAACTAGACCCATTTTCTCATCTTCATGAAGGATGGAGTTGTAATCACCTATGAAAATTCCTTGATCTAAGAGATAATTCTCCAGTTTTGGTATTTTCCCCCACAGAAACCTTCTGTCAACATGATAGTTGTGAACATACACAATAGAGTAGAAAAACTGCCTTCCACCCTCCATTAAACTGCATGTGATGTCCTGATTGTCCACATAAATAATCCCCGCAGAATCTACATTGTGATGATTGAGAATCCAAATCATTTCATGACTTGAATCATCACTGTTAGTACCCAGAATATTATACCGACTACAATAGATAATGTTTCTTAGATTGATGGAGTTCTTATTGGGCTCTGAAATTCCAATAATCTCTTGCTTGTACCTTCCAACAAAGAGCCAGAGGGAACCTTCAGTGGTAGGGTTTTCTGGGCCATTACAGTTCTTGAAGAAAATTCTCATTTTGATGTTGATTTGGAGGCCATACCTCATTTTTTCATAAGGTTTCTTGGCGATTTTCAGTTTGATTCTTCGTGGGATGCAATGGAACCCAAACTTAGTAGTCTACTTTCTATACTAGGATTTGGTAGAGATTTTCCTTTTGTCTTTGTAATTTCCTTTTCTTTTGTATACACTAATTCTCAAGATTCATTAAAGTTCACATGCTTCGTGACCAGCCCTCCCACGGTGATTTTATCTTCCATCTCTACATCTAGTTGATGATCAGTTGAGAACAACTAAGTCTTTAATTCTGAATCAATTATTTTAATAGTGAATCCATCAATTTGGATATCCTGAACCATGCTACACACCTTTAAGGAGAGTTCCATAATTTTATCATTAATGTTGTTTGAGGAATTTTTATCCCCAGTAAGGTCTGGATGATCAATGTTAGCTTGTAACCTTTCCTCTTCATCCACCAGCTCGACCCAAGTCTTTCCAACTAAATTTTAAATTCATGCCTATTTAACAGGCGTCTTTCCTTTTTCATGTGCTCCTAAAGTACTTCTCTTACTCTTTGGAACCTCCTTCTAAACTTATATAGGTTTAGTTGGGATGATGAGTTGTTTAACCACACGGCAAGATTGAAACTCATGTACATCCATCTTATAGTGTTTTCAAAATTTAGCCAAATTCTCAATCTCAATATTTACCTCCAGCTACTGACCATTTACATCCAAAAAAATTCATTGAGGTGGCTATAACTCCATGTCTATTTCAATGAGGACTCTTGAATAGAAGCCCAAGTCCCCATTGATAGATCATTGATCAATCTTGATTGGAGTTCCTATTCTTGATGAAATGTAATTAAGGATTTTTAGATTCCTGTAGACCCACGGTAGCCCATGAATATGTGTCCTGACATGAGCCGTCGAGATTATTTGATTGAATGGAATGAAGTTTTCATCCCATTCTCGAAGCTCAAGAAACATGGCTTTAGGCTTAAATTCCCAAACCTCCAAACTGTGTCAAAATATTCTTTGCGCTCCAGGATAATGTGGTAGTACCGCTTTCCTATCAGAATAATCCTCCAACGTGAGAATCCCCAGCAGTGTGTGATTCCCAGTTTTAGATCCTGAATTGACTAGGGCTTTGTACCATTTTCAAAGTATATTCTACATAATTAAAAAATTCGGCACTACTCTATTCATTGTTGGAGCGCAACCTAATCCACCTCTACCATGACAGATCCATCCCCAGATCGCTTGAGTACAGATGTGTTCGATGGAAACAAAGCTTGGTCACCTCCAGCCAGCACCTCTGTGAAGGAGACTAATTTTTTAGCTGGAGTGCGAGTAGGAACTCTATTAGATGCCTCAGTGAAAGACCATTCCCATTCCGTATTGAAGGAATCTATTCCTACAACTGGTCTTAGAAGAATCCAATTTCACCATCATAAAGAGTCATTGGGGTTTCCCACTCACTCTCCATCTTCAGATGCTTGTAGTGTCTTTAATTTTAAAGGGTTTTACAACCCAATAAAATGATGAAATGTACCTTGTGATTCTGAAAGAAAAATTAGGTACTTGGATTGTGCCTCTAGAGAAAAAGGGTGATTGTTTGGGTAATGCTTCCAGTGGTTGAAATGGATCAAAGTATTGGGTATGAATCTCATAGGTAAAAAGGATTTATAACATGGTGGTGACTCAATGTGGGAAATTTCATTTTAATATTCAATTATATTGGCTAATGTGGGTGTCATAATAATCAGTACATAAAAGTTGTGAATAGTAGAGTAAGATCATTTTAATCTGAACAAATATGAAAATACCATGTGTTTTTTCACTAACATAACATATTAAATATGATATAGAATTTAAAATACTCAACAAATTATTAAAATGATAATTCACCACCTCTCTTGGCTATTTTCCCATATTAACTCCAAATCAACAAAAAGGGGTGGACCACTTGTATCCAATGTCATTGTGGGAATCATAAACTTATTTTGGGTGCTTCCAAAAAAGTGTTTAGTTTAAATAATGTCACATAATGCGATGAACATGTTTAAGAATAATAATACTTGTTTGGTTATATTTTATAATTATTTGGATATTTGTTTTTGACATTGTTATCTCTCTTTTCAATATAAATAGCCATATCCATGTACTCCTTAAAGTTTATTTCTGAATTTAACTATTTTCTAGAATTATTAAGGTTATGAATCATGAATTGATGGATTAATGAAATAAAGTCATATAAAAAGTTCAATCAAACATTATAAAAAATTATAATTAAGAATTTATGTTGAATGTATTCGTGGGGTTCTAAATGATCATCCCCACCCTTTCACTACAGGAAAAATGGCTTTTTGCGACGGGTTATTTGCGACGGGAATAAATCCCGTCGCAAATAGTCCCATTAGAAACTTATTTGCGACGGGGTATTTTCCCGTCGCAAATAACTAGTTATTTGCGACGGTAAAATCTCACCCGTCGCAAAAGGCTTGGCGCGCATAGCGCGCCAAACCGCGGGAAAGGTATTTGCGACGGGTGGTAACCACCCGTCGCAAATAGCCGGCGGCGGTAAAAACTATTTGCGACGGGAATATACCCCCGTCGCAAATAGTGTGTCGGCAAGTTGTTATTTGCGACGGGACCCGTCGCAAATAACTATTTAACCGTTGACCGTGATAAATGCGGTTTAAAGTATTTGCGACGGGTCCCGTCGCAAATAATATTATTTGCGACGGGTATACCCGTCGCAAATAGACCCGTCGCAAATAAGCTAACCTATAAATACCCCCATCCGTTTTTTTTCATTCATTCTCAACTTCTCTCAAAACTGTTTACAGTTTATTAAGTTTAATTTTTTTTGCAGAGTTGATATTGAAGTCTTCAACAATTATCGGAGATCAACTTCAAATCCATTTTAAAGGTACTTATGTTATTTTTAATTTAATATTTATTTTAATTTTTTTATTAGTTTTAATTATTTTTAATTAGTTTTAATTAGTTTTAATTAGTTTTAATTAGTTGTAATTTAATTATGTTTATATTGTTTTGTTATTTAATAAATTTAAGTTATTAGTATTCATAGTTAATGGTAATTAGGTGTAATTAATAATAATTAGAAATAATTAATAATGATTAGGAATAATTAATAATAATTAGTAATAATTAGAAATAATTATAGTTATATATATATATAGTTATATATATATATAGTTATATATATTTATAGTTATATTTATTCGTATATTAATATAGATTTATATTAATATAAATATATTTGGTTATATGAATAAATATATATATATATATATATTTATTCATATATTAATATATATATTTATTCGAATATTAATATATATTTATTCTATTTATATATATATATATGTAGTTATAAGTTTTTATTCGTATATTTATTTGTATATTAATTAATATATATTTATAAGCTTAGTTTTAAATAAATTTATAAAATATGTGTTTTTATGTGTATTTATAAATAAATAAATAAATAAATACATATATACAATACAGACACACACACATACACATACACACACACACACATATATATATATATATGTATAGTTATGAATGAATACATAGAAATGAGGGGGTGAAAATCCTCTGAGAATGTTAAAACGACTATAACTTCTAATCCGTAAGTCCGTTTCAACTCCACAACCAGTCAAATCGAAGAACATGAAACGATCTTCGATATGATATGCAGTACAGTCCAAACGGACATCCGGATCGGAAGTTATAGTCGTTTGAATGTTAAAAGGACCATAACTTCTAATCCATGAGTCCGTTTCAGATCCACAATCAGTCAAATTGAAGAACATTAAAATATCTTCGACATGATATATGGTAGAGGTTTATCGGACATCGGGATCAGAAGTTATAGCTGTTTGAACGGTGAAAAACCGGGGTGCCCCGACTAAAAACTCAGTTTTGGAGGCCTTCGGGGCCTTTTTGGGCCTCGAAAAAACCTTGGACGGGTTTCACCGGTCCATAGGGCTGTAGAGCTCTTCGCAAGCTTCGATTTGATATGCTGTAGAGCTCAAACGGAGTCCCGGATCAAAAGTTATGGCCATTTGAAGTTTGGGTTTCATTTTCTTCTTATTTTCCATCTTTCATTAATTTTTTTATTTTTTTTATATTCAAAGAGTTATTAAATGACTATTAATTGATAAAAATTAGGTAATTATTAATTAAAAATATTTTTTAATTTATTTTATAACCCTCTTTTACTAAACATCTTATAAATTAATGTTATATTTCCATAGATCCTTTCTAAAACGTATTTATAAAATAAATATTATATTTATATCAATATAAATACGTTTATTAATTTATATATTAATAAATATTTTTTTAATTTTTTTAATTTTTTGTAAATTTTTTTTATTTTTTTTATTATTATTTGCGAAGGGAATATATTCCCGTCGCAAATAGTTGATTCGAGGCAACTATTTGCGACGGGAAAAGGCCCGTCGCAAAAACTTATTTGCGACGGGCCCGTCGCAAAAGTTTTTTTAAAAAAAACCACAAAACTATTTGCGACGGGCCCTTTTCCCGTCGCAAATAAGTGTTTTTGCGACGGGCCCGTCGCAAAAAAATTTTGTTGCGACGGCGTTTTCCGCAACGGGCGATTTGCGACGGAGCCCCGTCGCAAAAGGCTATTTGCGACGGGATCCCGTCGCAAATGACCCGTCGCAAATGCCTATATTTCCTGTAGTGTTTATTTTCATAGTGCATCCTCTTTTCATTACTGTCACATGAATTTAATCTATTTCTAATGAATTACTCACACACATAAAATATCAAAAAATTATAGTTATGAATAAGATACATTTAAATATATTTAATTTGATTAATTAAAAAATTCAGTATATTTGGTGCAATTGTAAAATGAACCAAACATGAGGTACTGGTTCTTGTCTCAAATTCACCTATTTGAGAAATGTATGTTATTACACACTATGTTTCATTTATGTGGTGTATATACTTATTATTTGAGGTATCTTAACATAAATTATATTTTAACTATTTTATTAAAATTTCTATTACATTCCAAAAATTTAATGGGGTTTGGCTTAAAATATTACTCAATCAATAAGGCTTATTTGTGATATACTTTAATTCCATGAGCCATGGCTATGTAACACACCACGTTTTCCATTGAATGTTTTATTATAATTATATGGATTTATTTTCCTTATATATATAAATTATTATTCAGGGGGAATATTAATCATGCTAGGTTCCTTTTTAACTAATAGATTTGGACAATGTTGTTAGTACAATTGTAAGACATTTTTATAACTCAATTTTTATTCAATGTGTTATAAGTGATTCTATAATTCTTATTTAATATAATTTAGATAAATTATCCCCATTTATTATAATATTTATTATTTTATTAATTCCCATTTCCACAAAATGAAACCCCATTATAAAGTATTTATTACTAAAAATACTATGTTGCTCGTACATGATATAGATTACTCAAGTCTCATTTCCTTGTGTTATATTATTTCATCATGGAATTTATTATACCTTGTATTGGTTATTACAAACTAATATTTTATTATTTAGTGATATATATAGCTCTATGGTTAAATAAAATACTTTAATACCAATTTATTTTTTCTTACTCTTCATTCAATGTGTTTTTTAAATGTATTTTGAAAATAATGAAATAGAATTTTATATTCACATTTATTTGTTCTTTCTTCCCATCCCTATTTATCCATGACAAGCATAATTTCTTTTTTAGTATATATTATTATATATATTTTTCAAATTGATGGTCTCTAATTTCATTCATGTCATCATTTCCAATGATTCCTTCAAATGTGATATGTATATTTTCATTATACCTAAAATTTAAAATTATTTTATAATTGATATTTTATGGTTTGGCTTCCATTTCCCTAAAAATTTAAAATAAATTTATCCTTATGGTTTTTATGTCTCAATATTTATCCAATATATATATATATATATCATTTGGTGGATTGAACTCATTGTATCATACAATTTTATTATTGACCCTATCTATTGTGATACCGTTTGATGTCGTCTTTTTTTTAGGGTGTTTTTCATTTATGTCAACATACATTTATGACTCATTTGTTTCATTTTGGATAAATTAATTTTCATACATTAAAAATATGACACCTGATTTATTTTTATAAATTTAATCCAAATTTGACTTTACTATATACTTATTACCATATATAGTTTGATCATCACATGTTTCAAAATTTAGATTAAATTCTGTTCACCATGAAAGGACATTTATTTATTTATTGTAGATATATTGGAATTCATGATAATTATTGGCTGCTAAATCTAGTTGATTATGTATTTAAATTCATTTCTTTAATTATATTGTTATACATGATTTTATGGAGCCATATGTACCTCTGTTAATAGAATTAAATGTCTTGATAACTCTTATGGTTAATGCATTGGAAATTACCAAGTGATGTGTGGGGTCAAACATTATATAGCCTCTCGAAGCATGGTAATGTCTCATAAGATAAAAAACATGGGTTTTTGTGACTAAATATCTCTGTACTATTATAATTTCTTAGACTAATCCCTTTAAAACATATTTTTGTTGTCCAACATTACGAATTTCATTAGTATTTTATGTGTAACAATTATAATAATCTTTCAATTGGTCATCATGGATATCGCATTATATAATTTTTAGATGATTATCAACTCATATTATTTATTTAATCATACCATACTATTTATACCATGGTAATGTTTTTTATAGTTTCAATTATATGTTTCCCTTATATAGTATTTGAGATCACCTATTTCTTATGATTCTATTAACATGGTTTTAATGAAAATTAATACACAAGAAATTTTTAGAATGATATCATGTGTGGGAAAAAATTAGAGATGTTGGAGAGTCAATATTAATTAGGTAGTTTCAAATATAGTGAATAAAAATTCTAATCGTTGAAATATACATTATCTTTATCAAATATTTTTTTTGAAATTATCTAAAGTTAGAAACCAAAAAGGGATTGGGAATACATATAACACCTGAAGTTATTAGGAATAATTTTTAAAATAAAATAAATTTATCTCATTTCCATCAATTTATAAATTTATACATTCATTAATACTTTCAATAGGTTAATCACACACTATAAAAATCATCAACATATCTGGAATTACACACAACACTATGTTTCTAAGAAATAGTGTATGTTGTTATAATTATTTTAAATATTACTATTATAAAATATCCAAAAAAATTATTAATATTATTATTAACAAATAATTTTTAAATATGAATTTTAATGGTTTAATATAAATAAAACATATCAACAATGAAATCTATAATATTCAGTAAAGTCTTTATATTTTAAAAAATTGTCTTTCAAAAGGACTGATGTTTATGACCATCTATGAACGAAATTAAAGAAAATTATAGAAAAATTAATAAGAAAAAAATTTAAATAAATATTATTTTTTAATTATTAATCTCAAAATTATCATAGAGTGAATATTTTATATTTTTTATGAAATATTTCATTTTTTGATGAATAGTGATAAATAATGAACTTTTATTGAAAACATATATTTAATCGAATTTATTTATATAGATAAACTATATTTTTTTATAAATATAATTTGATAAATTATAAATTTATTATTCAAATTTATTTCATTGGAACCAATTTCACTAAGAAATTTGATATGAAAATATTTCAAAATTGTGATCATTTTACATTAAAACTAATTATATCATATTGTCTATGGAATTTATTTTAATTTAATTTAGGGCACATAAAATTTTAGATTTTTCTAAAAAATGATTTAACAATATTAATAATCTTAATTTATAATATCATGTATGGTCCACTAAGTTATGGACAAAAAATAATAGTGAATGTAACTAAAATTAATTATAACATTTAATGTAAAAATGAGTTTACTTAGTTGTTGAACATTAACTTATAGGGTAGAATAACCTAGAAAATTTTGCTTACCCCATTTTCTAGAATTTTTTTTATAATAGACATCATTTTCAATAAAATGATCTATTATTTGTGGAACATGATCTTACAAAGGCCTCTCAATACTTTTTACCTTTTTTATATATTGTAAAATTCCACTCCTCCGTAACTATAAAAGGAAACTCAACCCACCCACTTATTATTGCCTTCTAATCTACTTCGATCAGACAATTCCCAATGAAATCTCCTCCAAAAATACCTCCCTACATCACATAGGCCTCAATTTGGGAATACAATAAACCATGGAATCCCTTTGGTGAAATGAGAAATAAGTTACCCCATAAAGAGGTAACATCTATCAACAACAAATTTGGTTTTATTTCATTCTCCACCCTATAAATTATTATTATTATTTTCTTATATAATAACCTAAGTATCCTAAATATAATAATATGTTATTATTTTACATGTATGTTCTCCAGATAAACACACTTATGTCAAATGGGATATAGAAAAATCATTTGTGTGTACGATGAACAACCGCAACATGAACCGATGTTGTTTTTTCATTCATTAAAACCTTTAAAAGTTGGTAATAATGATATAAATTTTATTCATATGATATATGGGGTATTTGTTATGTATTTATTCCTCTGTAACTATTATTCAACAAACACTTTTATGTGATCCATTTTGTGGGAATACAATAACTTTGTTTGTGGGTGTATGGACTACTACCCGCTCAAAGAGATGTGATTTGTTCATGATAAAAATGGAATGTATTATGGATTAGGTTAATAAAAATATGTGTTATATATTAAATTAAAATTCAAAATTAATTATAATATATATATATATATTCATTACTTTTCATTCTTTCTATTCACCATTAAAATGAAAATATCATTCATACTGATGTATGACTTACCATCTCAATATATGATGTATTTCATTTCATGTTTCAATATTTTTAAAAATATTAAAAAAATACACTGAATATATATGATTTTTATTTAATTTATATCATTTTTTATATGATAAAATCATGTGATTATTAATATGAAAACAACATAAAAATCAAAACACATTAGAAAAATAATGCAATTATTAACTAAAAAATAACATTAACCTTGATGTGTTCATAAAATGATAATAAAAACTTGTAAGAAAAAAATATATGGTATGATATATGTGAATATGTTTATATAATAGTTTTATAATAAATTAACATTTATTATATATGAGGTTTGATTTTTTACGGTGATATTCAAGTCATAATGTAAGTGGATATCTAGAATCACTTTTATTCCAATGAGACTTTTACCTTATTCACAACTCAATCCTATTATGTTGTTTATACACTAAATATTGATTTATTCAATGGTTATAATCATTATTTTTATGGTTATTTAAATATAATATTTATTTTCTTTAATTCATTGGGTTTTATGGTTCTATGGTTACAAAATCTATATGGTAATTATATCAAAAATTTCTTTCATTGACACCCTTTTTTCTTATGAATTTATACTCTTTTATGTGGGGTATATAATATAATTTTACATGTTATATATATAATCTCATTATTTAATAACATTTTAATAATAATTAAATTTTATTCTATCATGGGGAGTTTGATTCAGAGTAACTAAAGATGAAAGAGTTTATTACAAAAATCTCATCATTTTTTGGGACTGTTGATGATTATGATACCATTGATAAAATCATTTGATCCACCTCTCCAGAACACTGATGAAGTTTCTTATCATATTTTTATTCATGATATATTCATTTATCACTACCTTTTTCCAATTTTTTGTACTTATTATAGTCAATAAAATGTTTTTAAAAAATCGGACCACATCTGTCCCTACAGCCAGTAATCTCTTTTATTCAAAACACCTATTTTCCTCTTGGTACACTTCTTAATGAGATTAAAGAAATTGTTCTAAATTAAAGTTTCACTAGAAAAGATGAAATTCTTATTTTTAAACATTATACCAATGTAATGTAATCCTAAAAGGCCTTATACATTATAGGAAATATTGAACACATGAACAACTGGGAAAAATTCTACAAAAAACATGGAAGATAGCATCTAGATGTAATCTTTCCTAGATATTTGGTTACTATAAACATCCCACATATGATTTCATTCAAGTTTTTCATATTAATATTTTCTATAAATATTTTATTTGGAATCATTATACAGAATAAATTGATAATATATTCCTAATTTATGTTATATCTACTTCCATATAGATTTCATTTGCAGATTTGTTTCAGGCTCGGATTATAGACTATTTCTCAATCATAGACCATATGGTTTCTTCTCTAGAGGTTCAATTATTTATGAAAATTAGTAATTTGTTACATTCATTCTTCTTGGAAGTTCATTATAAAATTGAGATCATCCAAAATCTCATAATACTTGATGTAATACTATTCTGTATTCATTTTTCTTCAGCATGTATAATTAGAGTTGTAAAAGATTCGAATTCCATTCAAAATGGTAAATTAGATATCATTTTCCATTTTTTTCTATTCTTATGTTTTTTGGAATTACAGTTAAATATAATCCACCTCTTGAAACATGGGAAGTCTTATGGACCCCTATTTTTACTGGTACCATTAAATGTAATACGGGTGGTTCGTTAAGAGGTAATATTTGTCTCCTTAGATATGGCTCTATTTTCAGTGATCAAATAGGAATTACAAGATGTTTTCTGTATGACCTTTTTTGATTTATACACCTTATTGTATGATGAAATAATTAGGATTAGCAATGTGGTTGAATTTGAACAACAGCAAGGATGGTCCAATATATAGAAGGAAATTGACTCCACATGGTGGTGAATGAAATTATTAATGGAAAAATTGTTTTATTCTAAAAACCTACTATCAGATGGATTAGCATCATGGTATCTCTTTTGGATATGAATTACATTATTATACATGTCTTCTGTGAATAATATTTCGTAGTTGATGGCTTGGATATCAATTGGGTGATGGAAAGCAGGTTGACCTGACACATAGATGTTCTTGAAGATATTTATTCTTTCTAGTATAATGAATGATGTAAAAATCCATTCTTTAGAATTTTTTAACAATATTTTATTTTAATATTGGAGGCTTATAGTTTTATAAATATCCTCATTTTATAATATAATGTTTTCAATAATGTTTTTAAAATGGTATTTTATGCTCATTTTCAAGGAAAAATATTTTAAAAATATTTTATTTCTTTCTTAAAATAATCCATTATATTTCTTCAATTATATATACAATAGAGAAGGTTTTAATTTTTTTTTAATTAGAACTTTTCAATGTCAAAAATTGAATTTTCTTAAATAATTTTTTTTTTGAAGATACTTCAAAATTATTTTCCATCCAAGATGATATCATTTGGTGATACTGATTCCTTTCTTAGGATATGATCCAATGGTTACATTCATATTCATTATTCAAATGAATTATGTTTTGAAGACTTTATGTTTATGTAACCATTTTTTATTTCATGTGTTATAATTTTATGAAACCCATTTCTCTCTCACTGATTATATTCTTATAAAACCCATTTATCATCCAATGGTTATACCATGTTAAAATTATTATGAAACCTACCTCTATTAATAGGTTAGGTATTTTTTAAATTATTACGAAACTCAACAAGTTTCCACATTTTTTGATATCATGACTTTTCTAGGATAACCACTTCTTTTTATTGTTATGAAATGGTGATTCATTATGATATTATGTCACACTTATGTATAATTTAATTATTACATAGTTGAGACCTATGTCTCCCTCCAATGGATTGGGTAAATATTTTAATGTCATGAGATATACATGGCATTAATGGGGAGTGAATTCATAAGAGTAAACTACATTGTCCCATAAGATGGTCATTGCACTGATCCCTTCCTACTAAGACAACCATGGGATAGAACCATGACTATATATATGTTTTTGGTATAGAAACCATTCCACTAATATATATTTTTAGCTAATTCTTGACTAAAATGAAGGTAGTTTTATATACATATGTTTAATTAAAAATTCCATGTCTTATTCATATTTTGTGCTTTAATGGCTTCTGCTCTTTATTTTCTTATGCTTCATGTCTTTCAATATTCAAATATTTATTCCATAAAAATTTATTCTAATATTTGATATCAAGGGTATGATCATTCAATGTTATGTTAATGTTCAAATTCCATTATTCATAGGATTATGCTTATATATCTCCCTTGGAAACCCATACTGATCATTTGAGATCACAACCTTTTAAGATTTCATTCCCCATTTTATGAAGATATGTATAATATATGTAGTGTCTAAGAATAGTTCTAGTCCTAGAGAACCTATTATAAGACAGTGTAACTCACTAATGTAATAGTTTTTATGTATTCATGTTTCAAATGGAACAATACTAACATAGTCTTTGGGCATCTTTTAGTGTAATGTATTAAATATTCCTCAAAAGAGATGTAATATCACTGTATGAGATGATATGGTTTCTATTGTTGGGATTAGAGAAATATTTTAGTTAAAATTTGAAAATTTTGATATTAAAAAATTAGTGATAACAATAGGACATGTTTTAAGGATAACTCTGTGGATAAGAAAATGTATTGGAAAATATCATGGAATTTGGTAAAGGATAAAGTGATCATTTTCATAAAAATAATTATCATTCTGGATATGACAAGTGGATTTGTCTCTATCACAGATGTACATAATTATAACAACCCTGAAAACCCCATATTGTGCTACACTAGACCAAGATCTAGTGAACGACATTGAGACTTGCAGCACACCGAGTCTGACACTCCCCGGGTATATACAATTGGAATTCACAAACTCTTCATGAACCATAAAGAAGTATTAAAAAATGTTGCTATGAAAAACATCAGATACACCTATGGTGTAAATTTTTTTATAATTTTTCATAATTTATACATTTTGTAAGTTATTTTTCATGATTATGAGGTTTCCCACTGTGATAATTTTTTCTTACTCTATGATTTTTGGTTTTTTTCAATGAATGAGACCCGAATGAACTGATTTAATGTATAGTGTGATGGGTAATTAAATGATTGTTCACCTAAGAATATGAATTCAGTTGGTGTTGGAATTAAATACATCATCATTATTATCACACATCTTTCTCAAGATACAAATTATAGTTTATCTTTAAAATGAGCAAAGGAGGGAAAAATTATGTTTATTTCTTCAGGAAGAAACATCTACATAATTTGAGTGGGTTTTATGGTCAAATAGTTACTGAAAAATGTAAATGTACAACTGAAAATATATTATTTTTTCTCCATTTTTAATAACACGAGAGACTCATTTTGGGTTTTTATCACATAGAAGGTGAAGAAATTTAGTGGTGGACTCTAACCAACAATAAATAGTAGCAATATGAAATTTAATACATATATTGTTATGAGTTCAAGAAAATATATTTCAATATGTAATTTATTGTTGTTGTTTATATAAAGGTAGAGAAACATTTCCTTTATTTAAATAAGTGAGATGAAGAATTTATTAGTACATATGGGTCTAATTTGAATAGTCTTTAGAGGTACGCTTCTGGTATTATCATCCAACCTGAATGTAATGTTAGAATATTCTATGTTGGATTAAATCCAAGATCAAAAGGCTGTTATCCATAAGAGACATCAGTGGTGATGAAGATATTTTGGATTTTGATGTCAATGTTTAAATAAAGGTTGGAGTTACATATCAATCTCTTGGTTTTGAAAAGAAATTGAATAAAAAGTTCAAAAGAAAATCTAATAAACATGTATAGAATAATATGAGAATTAACTTATTCTATAACTGTGGGAAAAAAGAATAGAGGTAAATATTTTAAAAGGTTTAATAAATGTTTTATGTGTTGAAGATAATATCATTAGCCATTTGATTTTTGATGTGATGGGAAGAACATTGATAAAAATGAGAATGGATGGGAAGTTATACGGAATACACCCCACATTAGAGATTCAAATGTAAATAGAGTGTGAATTATTCTAACCAGTGTTAAATGATTATCGGTGTTGGAAAAATCTTAAGCATAGGGACATAAGGAAATATCATGAGATCATTGTTTGTAACGAGGGGTGTGATAACGATGTGTGGAAATTTAAGCATACCAACCCCTCTAGAACTACTGATGAGTTGTTTTATTTGGGATTTACCTGATCTTCCACATCAAAATATTTTTCATAGGGTATCATGATTATAACCAAATTGTTAGATTTTCAATTAGACTTGCGAACCCCTAATGGGGGATGATTTCGTAGAAAGTGTATTATTCCTCTCTAATTGATGTTAATTGAAATGTGTTTCCTAAAAATTGTGTAACTATTTTTTTGTTGGTTTATATGTTATTTTAGGCCAAGATTTGATTTCTTGGAATAAATCCCACATAAATATTCAAGGAATGGTTGTTACTTTTGTTATTTCAAACAAACCTATGAACATCTCTCAAGGTGACTGTTTGGCCCTAAAATATCCTCATAGAAGAAGAAACACATTCATCTATTAGAAAATGGGATAAAATAATTATAAGGAAGAGTTAGAGGAACAATGATCAAATAATGTTAAAATTAAAAACGATGGAACATTTCAAATAAAGGATCCCTTTGTGGGACAACACATCGTATGGTAGTATACTGATATGTGAGTGCCTCGCAAATAGAGATAGTTTGTGGAGGGGGTGGATCCAGTGGCACTCAAAAATAAAATAAAGTCATTTTCGAAAATGTGTGGTGATATTAAACCCCAAAATATATTTCTCCTAAACCAAACCATTCAAAAATAGATGTGGTGTCTCCATATCTCAAAAATAAGATAATGTACTTTTTAGAGGAATATGAGGATTTCCAAAACCACAATGGCCACCCACTGACTAAGTTCTCTGTGGGCTTCTGAAAAAGACGTTTGTGGTCTACCATAGATGATTGAAAAAACTGGTATCCAATTCCTTCACCTATCTATTAGTAATATCCTAGTACGTATAAAATGGTGATCGATCGATCGACGAAGTAATATAAGAAGGGACTACCAAAAATTTCTGACTACTTCGACAATTCCCCATATGTAAAACCCACCCCATAGAATTAGGGAGGAAAACCCCAATCAGATGATTTTTAACCACACGTCCACAACATATATACTTCTACTGATGCACAAAACCATTGACCACATTGTAATATTGCATCCCTCATAAAAAATAGCTATGCGGGTGGAAGCCTACAATACACAGTTAATCTCTTTGTTGAAGGAACTCAACCCCATGTAGCAAGTCACTACACTGATGGAACCTGCACCCATATATAAAAGATCTATATAGATTGAACCTAAGTCAGTATACTGCCATGGTATGTGGAATGTCCCCTACCAAAATTAAAACATTATATACTGAAGAATCCCCATCCCGCATAAGGATAATCCATATAGAATGGGGTACCTGGGGGAGTTCTACTATCATGCTCCAATAATTTCTATCCATTTATTTCATATCCCTTGTAGTCCCTCAACAAGCCTATATAATGACATCAGGAAAAATCCTCCCACAAATCACCAAACTTGTATAATAATACCATCTAGTTTATCAACACACCATTTTGAGTTTTGATACTCATGGTTAGAGGAGTCATGTCAGTATTCCCTATAATAAGGCAGACCCCCAGAATGTCCATAAGATTATATTTTCTGGGTAACCCAGGTACTAACAATGAGATACACACATTATCCTCCACATTATAGGAATTAAAGGGGAATCAATTTCATTTCCCTTCAATGTGGGCAAGTGAATATCATTAGAGATCACAATTTCATTTAATTTTGACATGGAACGACACCCCCCCCCCCCCCATTATCATAACCAATTTCAGGGAACTCCACTAGAGGTAATCCTCTATCCTATCTTATGGGAGATAGTGATCTTTCTCCTCTTTGCCTCATCCCAGGATTTTTCTTGATAGATCACCAAACATGACTATATTTTATATGAAAAAAGGTAGGAAACAAGTGCCCTCAAAACCCCTCTTTATCCCCATTCGAGATCTCGTACCATCATGAAACTCCATCTTCTCTTATTATCTGAGTCGGGAAACTTACCAAAGTTGAGATTATTGATCAAATTATGAGTTTTATGATTAGGCATAATAACGATGTTTGGACTTCCAAATCCCGTTTCAGTTGGTTTCTCATGAAGAATATCATTCCATTGTCCATCATATCCTCCATTATCAGGAATCTTCCTATTTCCAACCATTTTCTAAAACCCAAAAAGAATACTGTGAGAGGCAAAAATCATGCTAGAAAAAACAACATAGTAAAGGGGAAGCACCCTCAATATCTAACATCTTTGGTAAAATTCTAAGATCGTTACCATATTTCTAGGACTATATCCTATATGTATACTTATCCTTAGGGACATCCCTAGACATACCTTAGAAATATTTCTAGGGATCTCACTAACGTTTTCACATCCTACATTCCAAAGGTTGACTAATCCTTTCCTCTAATACCAACTGTAGAGACCCGAATCTTGATGTACATAGATACTACATTACTTTTTCGTAATAATTAATACATAACAAAAACACACACACAAGTACCGTAATAGTTTAGTGTCTTTGGAAACTTGGAACATAATCTTCTAATCATGGTCAATGATCTTCAACATCTCCCATAAAGATTTTCCACTTTTTATTTCCTTACCTAAAACCTTTCTTTTAATCCTAGGGGAAAATAAAACATAAAAAGGGTGAGCTAAAATTCTCAGTAAGGGTAAGCATGGATAAATTAAAACACACCATATACATTTGAACAAAAAAACATGAACATAATGTTTAAACATCAAAATCTTGAGAAATGACATAAAACATGGAATTACGTAAGGAATAGATCTTAAGTAAGCATTAAGAATGATAAAATATCATGGGAATAAAACATGTAATTGTGGAATCCATTAATCACATGTAATGATTTCCATAGTAGCCAAGGCATTGCTGCCAAGACCATCTTAGTGGACAAAGTCCCTTTCAGAATCGAGTTCACTCCTTGTTTCAGTCCTGTTTTACTGAACCGGTTTAACCTACCATTCCATCCATGTCTATCTCATGAGATATAAATCTTTACCCAATTCATTGGAGGGAGATATAGGTCCCACCCATCTCATAATGAAATCATTCTTACTTGTGCCACAAAATAAACATACATCATTCGTAACAACCCAACAAATAAAATGGGTTTCATAAACATCATCCCATCATCACATAATCCATATAAAAGAAATGAATATAATTTCATAATGAGAAATGTGAATCCATATAAATCATAGAGACTTTATACTTGAAACATACACATATGAAATAATGTCATCTTAGATGGAAAATGGTTTTGATAAAACACTTGAAATGAATTCTTGAGAAAAATATCCTTTATTTTTCAAAATCAATTTCTTTTCACAAAACGTCATGAAATTTTAAAAGAAAAAGATTTTGTTTCAAATAGTCATGAAATCATTTGGACGAAGCTTCATGAAAATATGGATTTATAAAACCGTAAAAATCCTTTCATGTCGTATATTTTAAAAAAACATTCTTCTCGTACTTTTGCCGAAAAAGTCCAAAAGTACCTCGTAACGTAAAAAAAAGAAAGATTCCTTACATACCATGTAGTAAAAGTAAAAATGGGTAAAAAGGACATTAAACATACATGAAACCATTTTTATAAAACATGGTCTTGGATGATAAAGATAACCCCAGTAAATACTTATGATAAACAATCTAGGATAAAAATGAGATTGATAAATTATCCCTTACCTTGGGTCTGATATGCTTTGTACGTATCCAAACCTCATGTATAATGATTTAAATAATTTCATTTAATTATTACAGAATCATATTCATTGTTATGATATCATATATGTTTCACTTATGACTTTATATTACCCGTTCTTTCGTAAATTCAATGATAAAGCAGCATTTTGGGTAAAATCATTTTATTTATCGTATGTGTTTTAACTTGTCATTCTTGATATTATTACTTATATCTTCATTTAAATAATTCCAGAATGTAAAAAATGATTTATATATAATATATATTTATCATATACATATATATTATAGATCAATAAAAGGAATAAAATACACAGTTCATGGAGACGGTAGGTCATACGTACGGATGAACGCTACTTTTGATTCCCTTTTGAATTGAATGGAATTAAGTAAATGACATATATATATATATATATACATAAATACAGTATTATTATGTCATATATTTAATTATTATTCATTATATATACTTTATAATCATTCATGAATGGTTAACATGGAGAGTGAATCTCATCGCTTCGTGGAGACGGTAGTCCGTACGTACGCACGAGCGATGATATCCTTCCAAAGATCGTGGAATTGTATTAAAGTGTATGTATAATATTACAGAATCAATATCACTTTACAGTAATAATATATATTCATTAATTTCACCATTATACTCATCCATGTAAGGTGGTGGTGGAAAATAGATTACACCACAATGTGGAGACAGTATTCCGTACGTACGCATGCACGGTGATTTCGTTTTCCGTAGGATGGATAGATGGTGAAATATGGCTATTACATACTTATAATAACATATAAGTATATTAGTGATATTGATTTTATTACTTCATAATGAAAAAACTAATGAAGAAGAAGTGGAAGAAGAAATAAAGATGAAAGAATCGGTAACAGACATTAACTCTTCTTGGAAGCGCCTTTTTGAGTCCTCCTCTTAGGGCACTAAAATTGGTCTTTGAAGAATACCAGGACCTCTAGGATGATTCTAGGGAAGTGGGGAAGTGAAATGGGTTTGTGTGGGCCAATATTGAAGGCTCAAATTTGTGTGAGGAGGAGAGGGAGGAGGTGCCCTTTTATAAGGGAGGAGAGGGGCACCTTTGGAATAACTAAAAATATTATTTTATTATAAAGTCATATTCGATTCTTAAAAGCTCCAAATTGAGTTATTTAGAAGTTAAGGTGGGGATGGGTCAAAATTCTCTCATCCAATAGAATTTGGACAAGTTTAGTTTGCTATTTTACCCTTATCATTTAGTTTTAACTTTAAGTTAGATAATTTTACGTTTACTGTGTCTTTTTGTGTTCTTACACTATAAGGTTGATAAACTTACTATAAAAATCCAAACGAACCCCAAGTTGTTTATTATTAATATATATAACCTTATCTAAGTCATTTGGCCGAACCTTAGATTTTTAGGAATAAAATAACAAATAATTATATAATATTTGTTTTGAAAACTATTTTATGTCTATTTTGACACTATTTAGTAATTGATTTTTTTGAAAATCATAACAGAATGATTAGTTCGAAAAATGTTACTTAAATAATCACTAATATGTCATATTAACCGATAAAATTAGTTTAATTAATAAAAAGTCTCAAAATACATTTATTTGGGTATTTATAACATCAATTATGTCAATATTTCATTAATAAGATAATTACTGCATCATATTTGTGTCATATATAAATTAAACTATTTAATGTCTAAAAATTACAAATAAAATACCATTATGTAGGAAATCGTTTTAGATTTCTAATTAATATTTATAGTCGAATTTATCATATTTATATCCCTATATTAAAAATGATTTACTTATAAAACATTGATTTTAACTATTTTAACCCTTCTTAAATTAAATTAATAATAAATGTCCTAATCTAATCCAAGTGGACCTAAATGGTGATATTTTATTCGTACGATTGTTTTTGGTCGAATTACACTTATCCAATAGAATTAAGACATGTGTTAGGGTAATAATAATATCATTTTTACCCTTAATAGCCCTATTTACTTTTAACCGTGGAAAAAAAAGTAAAAAGTTACTATTCACCAAAAATTATTTTCATCTCATTGAACCACATTTTAGTTCTTGATATTAACCATGTGTCTTGGATTTTCTAAATTCCACTCACAGAAGCGGTAAAATTAAGTTTTATGAAAAATTCAGTTTTTTAACTACCACTTAGTGGTTTCACTATTCATCAAAAAATGAAAGATTCCAGAAAAATACCAAAAATTAGGCCTAAGATATATTTGATATTATGAACTCAAAAATGATGTCTATTTTACTAAATTAAAAACATATCAGTTGCATTAATTAATTTAAAAATTAATTCCCGTCGTCAAAACAAATAGCGTGTTTTTAAGAGATAATAACTATCAAAAGATTGACATTTGTTTATGTCTGGTTTAAATGTGAAATTACATCCAATGACCAAAATTGTATTAAATTGTAAAAATATATTTTAAATATAATTTAAAACCACTCAAATTAATAATTTATCACTATTAATTATTTCGATTAAAAAGGTTGTTTTTAATTAAAATTTAGTAATTATCACTATTCATTAGAAAATGAAAGTTATCCGAAAAGTACCAAAATTTCACCCTAATCTAATTTCAATATTACGAATCCAAAAATGAAGTCCATTTTGAAAAATAAAATTTACACAATTTCAAAAGGTGGGTACTACTATTCATAACGGCTAGTTCATAATAATATTATAATAATATCTCGTTTAGTGAAACTCGGTATTGCGTACTACACACGCTATCTAGGAAGTTTGTGATTGCGGTAAATGAAAGGCAAGTTAAGGATGTGTGTTGGGCAAGCTCCTTTTGGTGTATCATACAACCCAAGACATTAATGAAATTAAAAAAAATTCATAAAATCTCGGGGTGTTACATTCTACCCCCCTTAAAATGAATTTCGCCCTCAAAATTCGTCGGGGTTATAAATGGTTTACTACTCAAAAGTTTCTTTAATAGAAACCCACACCATAAAAAGGAATACCAAAACTTATCTTTAAAAACTAAAGTATGAAATGTAACGATTACCCAAATTAACTCATCACTGGGTTTCCACATAGATGAAAATATGGATATGGAAGAAAAATCAAACCATCATGTTCTGATGGAGAGTGGTAGAGAACATGGCTATGAAAAAGCCCTCAATCACAAAGCCATATATTTGTGATGATCTAAGGTACCATCTGATTCATCGGATATAAGGGCACTATGATAACATTTTTTTGGTTTTTAATATCATTTCCCTAACGTTGATGAAATTGGAATTAGAAGAAATTCTTTTGTGATTTTGCTATAGTCTCACCGTTGGTCGTTCTTTGGACAATTTCTACTTCATCTCATAAAGAAATGAAGTTGAATTTTTCATTCGTGATGTGTTAGCAGATCATGTGATAGAATGATGGGTCATTCCATCTTTCTCAAACAAAAGGTTTGAAAAGTTATCAAAAAATACATAAGTCCATCTATAGTGAGATTAATCATATATGGTTCCTAAAATGGACTTATACTTCATATATCATACTACTTAATATAATAAAACTAGTTTCTACTAAATAAGGACTTCCTGTAGGCCAGTGGTAGGCGATAAAGGCCAGTCGTACTTCGGTTGTGGGTTCAATTCCCACAGCCTTGTCCGACGCGATGGGTTGTCACCCGTCCTGCAGGTTGTCCTTTTTCTAAAACTACATTACTATAACATCCAATAAATAATATTGAAAAAAACTTCTATCCTTAAACAATACTATCTTATTTCCAACATAATCCATTCCAATCTTTAGGCTTATCCCTAATACTGCATTCCACTCTCATATTATAGTGAAAACGATTACCAGAGATTTCATATAACAAGCATGTCAATTACATCGTTGATCCCCATATATCATAAGAAATGTCTTGTTGGTCACATTCCAAACATTTGAAGGCGTTAATCATGTATTCTCTTGAAAAATGAATACCCATGGAATCTTAGTGAAAACAAGAGTGCTGTCAAAAGTTAACTCTTTCCACATACCAAAACCCCAAAATTCTATATACTCAAACCATGATATAACTATTTTCTTATATCATTCATGAGCTCATGAATACAATGAATCATTTAATTTTCTCCTTATCCCTTTATTATGCACATATCATTTACTTTCCAAAAATATCTGAATAACCATTCATGGTTAATGGTATCATTAATCATACACTTTCAAAAATTAAGGAAATACATCAGTGTAATAATCCTTAGATGTCTCTGTATTCCATAGTACCATGAGACTACTTATACAACATTACACTTGATAAACATATAATCATTCCCCTCCCTTCATAAACCATTGACCGAGTTTCAACAATTCTTTCATCTCACGTATCATTTGTAGTCTCTTCATCATCATCAACATAAATACTACCCATATGACCTTACTGATTCTCTTCATGAGACTTTCCCTTAGGGCATTGGTTTGCATAATTCCCGTACATTCCACATTTAAAACATTTAAACATTGTTGATGTCGTAGCAATACCATTATCCTCATCCATGTTGTTAACTGAACCTTTTCCTTTTCACTTACTGGCTTTGTGTCCTTTTTTTCCACACCCAAATCATCTTCCAGTTCCCTTGAAACAATCTCCCTGATGCCTCTTCCAACCTAATTTACATGAGTGAAATTTAACTTTCTTTCCTCTATGATCATCATGAAACTCCATCTTTCTCTTTTTATCTGAGTTGGGAAACATACCAAAGTTGAGATTATTGATCATATTATGAGATTTTTAATTAGGAATAATAATGATTTTTGGA
This sequence comes from Viscum album, assembly GCA_963277665.1. Taxonomy (NCBI): domain Eukaryota; kingdom Viridiplantae; phylum Streptophyta; class Magnoliopsida; order Santalales; family Viscaceae; genus Viscum; species Viscum album. The sequence continues at coordinate 1,521,103,347 of OY728164.1, read as the reverse complement.
CTTCCAAATCCTGTTTCATTTGGTTTCTCAAGAAGAATATCATTCCATTGTCCGTCATATCCTCCATTATCATGAATCATCATGTTTCCAGCCATTTTCTAGAACCCAAAAAGAATACCCTGAGAGGAAAAAATCATGCTACAGAAAATAACATAGTAAAGGGGAAGCACCCTCAATATCTAACATCATAGGTTAAATTCTAAGATTGTTACCATAGTTCTAGGACTATATCATATACGTATACTTACCCTTAGGGACATCCCTAGACATACCTTAGAAATACCTCTAGGGATCTCACTAATGTTTTCGCATCCTAGTTTCCAAAGGTTGACTAAACCTTTCCTCTGATACCAACTGTAGAGACCCGAAGCTTGACGTACATAGATACTACATTACATTTGCAGAATAATTAATACATAACAAAAACACACACATAAGGACCGTAATAGTTTAGTGTCTTTGGAAACATGGAACATTATCTTCTAATCGTGGTGAAAGATATTCAACATCTCCCATAAAAATATTCCGCTTTTTGTTTCCTTACCTAAAACCAATCTTTTATTCCTGGGGGAAAATAAAACATAAAAATGGTGAGCTAAAATGCTCAGTAATGGTAAGCATGGATAAAATAAAACATACCATATACATTTGAACTTAAAAACATGAACATAATGTTTAAACATCAAAATAATGAGAAATGACATAAAACATGGAAGTGCGTAAGGCATATATCATAAAGAAACATTAAAAATGATAAAATATCATGGGAATAAAACATGTAATTGTGGAATTCATTAAGCACATGTAATGATTTCCATAGTAGGCAAGGCATTGCTGCCAAGACCATCTTAGTGGACAAAGTCCCTTTCTGAATCAAGTTCACTCCTCGTTTCAGTCCTGTTTTACTGAACCGGTTTAACCTACCGTTCCAGCCATGTCTATCTCATGAGATATAAATATTTACCCAATGAATTGGAGGAAGATATAGGTCCCACCAATATCATAATGAAATCATTCTTACTTGTGCCACAAAATAAAAATACATCATTCGTAATAACCCAACAAATAAAATGGGTTTCATAAACATCATCCCATCATCACATAATCCATATAAAATAAATGGATATCCATTCATAATGAGAAAAGTGAAACAATTTAAATAATAGATACTTATACTTGAAACATACACATATGAAATAATGTCATCTTAGATGGAAAATGGTTTTGATAAAACACTTGAAATGAATTCTTGAGAAAAATATCCTTTCTTTTTCAAAATCAATTTCTTTCCACAAAACGTCATGAAATTTTAAAAGAAAAATATTTTGTTATAAATATTCATGAAATATTTTGGAGGAATCTTCATGAAAATATGGCTTTATAAAACCGTAAAAATCCTTTCATGCCGTATATGTTAAAAAACATTCTTCTCGTACTTTTGCTGGAAAAGTCAAAAAGTACCTCATAACGTAAACAAAAAGAAAGATTCCTTACATACCATGATGTAAAAGTCAAGAAATGGGTAAAAAGGACAGTAAACATACATGAAACCTTTTTTAGAAAACATGGTCTTGGACGATAAAGATAACCCCAGTAAATACTTACAATAAACAATCTCGAATAAAAATGAGATTGATAAATTATCCCTTACCTTAGGTCTGATATGCTTCGTACGTATCTGAACCTCCTGTATAATGATTTAAATAATGTCATTGACTTATTACAGAATCCTATTCATTGTTATGATATCATATATGTTTCACTTATGGCTTTATATTACCCGTTCTTTTGTAAATTCCATGTTAAAGCAGCGTTTTGGGTAAAATCATTTTATTTATCGTATGTGTTTCAACTTGTCGTTCTTGATATTATTACATATATCCTGATTTACATAATTCCATAATGTAAACCATTATTTATATGTAATATATATTCATCATATACATATATATTATAGATCGATAAAAGGAATGAAATACACCGTTCATGGAGACGGTAGGCCGTACGTACGCATGAATGCTGTTTTCGTTTCCCTTTTGAATTGAATGGAATTAAGTGAATGACATATATATATATATATATACATAAATACAGTATTATTATGTCATATATTTATTTATTATACATTATATATACTTTATAATCATTCATGAATGGTTAACATGGAGAGTGAATCTCATCGCGTCGTGGAGACGGTAGTCCGTACGTACGCACGAGAGATGATATCATTCCTAAGATCGTGGAATTGTATTAAAGTGTATGTATAATATTACATAATCAATATCGCTTTAAAATAATAATATATATTCATTAATTTCACCATTATACCCATCCATGTAAGGTGGTGGTGGAAAATAGATTACACCACGGCGTGGAGACGGTATTCCGTACGTACGCACGCGCGGTGATTTTGTTTTCCATAGGATGGATAGATAGTGAAATATGGTTGTTTCATACTTATAATAACATATCTGTATATGAGTGATATTGATGTTATTACTTCATAATGAAACAACTAAAGAAGAAGAAGTGGAAGAAGAAATAAAGATGAAAGAATCAGTAACGGACATTACTTCTTCATTGAAGCACCTCTTTGAGTCCTCCTCTTAAGGCACTAAAATTGGTCTTTGAAGAGAACCAAGACCTCTAGGATGTTTCTAGGGAATTGGGGAAGTGAAATTGGTAGGGTGTGGCCGATCTTGAAGGCCCAAATTGGTGTGAGGAGGAGAGGGAGGAGGTTCCCATTTATAAGGGATGAGAGGGGCACCTTTGGAATAACAAAAAATATTATTTTATTATAAAGTCATATTCGGTTTTTAATAGCTCCAAATTGAGTTATTTCGAATATAAGGTGTGTATGGGTCGAAATACGCTCATCCAATAGAATTTGGACAATTTTAGTTTACTATTTTAACCTTATCATTTAGTTTTAACTTTAAGTTAGATAATTTTACTTTTACCGTGTCTTTTTGTGTTCTTACACTATAAGGTTAATAAACATACTATAACAAGACAAAAGAACCCCAAGTTTTTTATTATTAATATATATAACCTTATCTAAGTCATTCGGTCAAACCTTAGATTTTTTGGAATAAAATAACAATTAATAATATAATATTTGTTTTAAAAAATATTTTATGTCAATTTTGACACTATTTAGTAATTGATTTTTGTGAAAATCATAACAGAATTATTAGTTCGAAATATTTTACTTAAATCAATAATAATATGTCATATTAACCTATAAAATTAGTTGAATTCATAAAAAGTCTCAAAGAACATTTATTTGGGTATTTATAACATCAATTATGTCAATATTTCATTAATAAGATAAGTATTGCATCATCTTTGTGTCATATATAAATTAAATTATTTAATGTCTAAAAATTATAAATAAAATACCATTATCTATAAAATCTTTTTAGATTTCTAGATAATATTTATATTCGAATTCATCGTATGTATAACCCTATATTAAACTGATTTACTTATAAAACTTTGATTTTAACTATTTTAACCCTTCTTTAATTAAATTAATAATAAATGTCCTAATCTAATCCAAGTGGACCTAAATAGTGATATTTTATTCCTAAGGTTGATTTTGGTCGAATTACACTTATCTAATAAAATTAAGACATGTGTTAGGGTAATAATAATGTCATTTTACCATTAATTACCCTATTTACTTTTAACCGTGGTAAAAAATGTAAAATGTTAGTATTAACCAAAAATTATTTTCATCTCATTGAACCACATTTTAGTCCTTAATATTAACCATGTCTTTCAGATTTTTTAAATTCCACTCACAGAAGTGGTAAAATTATGTTTTATGAAAAATTCAGTTTTTTAACTACCACTTAGTGGTTTCACTATTCCTCAAAAAATGATTGTTTCCAGAAAAATACCAAAAATTAGGCCTAAGCTATATTTGATATTATGAACTCAAAAATCATGTCTATTTTACTAAATTCAAAAAATATCAGTTGCATTAATTAATTTAAAAGTTAATTCCCGTCATCAAAACAAATAACGTGTTCTTAAGAGATAATAACTATCAAAAGATTGACACTTGTTTATGCCTGGTTTGAATGTGAAATTACATCCAATGACCATAATTGTATTAAATTGTAAAAATATATTCTAAATATACTTTAAAACCACTCACATTAATAATTTATCACTATTAATTTTTTCGATTAAAAAGGTTGTTTTTAATTAAAATTTAGTAATTTTCACTATACATCAGAAAATGAAAGTTATCCGAAAAGTACCAAAATTTTACCCTAAGCTAATTTCGATATTCTGAATCCAAAAATGAAGTCTATTTTGGAAAATAAAATTTACACAAATTCAAAAAGTGGGTATTATTATTCATAACGGCTAGTTCATAATAATATTATAATAATATCTCGTTTAGTGAAACTCGGTATTGCGTACTACACACGCTATATAGGAAGGTCGCGATTGCGTGTAATGAAAGGAAAGTCAAGGATGCATGTTGTGCAAGCTCCTTTTGGTGTACCGTACAACATAAGACATTAATGAAATTAAAAAAATATTTTTCATAAAATCTCGGGGTGTTACATTCTACCCCCCTTAAAATGAATTTTGCCCTCGAAATTCGTCGGGGTTATAAATGGTTTACTACTTGAAAGTTTCTTTAATAGAAACCCACATCGTAAAAAGGAATACCAAAACTTAGCTTTAAAAATAAATTATGAAATTTAACGGTTACCCAAATTAACTCATCACTGGGTTTCCACATAGGTTAAAATATGTATATGGAAGAAAAGCTAACCATCATGTTCTGATAGAGAGTGGTAGAGAACATGGCTATGAAAAAGCCATCAATCACAAAGCCATAGATTTTTGAGGATCTAAGGTACCATCTGATTCATCAGATATAAGGGCACTAGGACAACACTGTTTTGGTTTTTAAGATCATTTCCCTAATGTTGATGAAATTGGAATTAGAAGAAATTCTTTCGTGATTTTGCTATAGTCTCACTGTTGGTCGTTCTTTGGAAAATTTCCACGTAATCTCTTAAAGAAATGAAGTTGAATTTGTCATTAGTGATGTGTTAGAAAATCATGTGAAAGAATGATGGGTCATTCCATCTATATCAAACAAAAGGTTAGAAAAGTTATCAAAAAATACATAAGTCCATCTATAGTGAGATTAATCGTATATGGTTCCTAAAATGGACTTATACTTCATATATCATATTGCATAATATAATAAAACTAGTTTCTACTAAACAGAGACTTCCTGTAGGCCAGTGGTAGGCGATAAAGGCCAGTCACACTTCGGTTGTGGGTTTAATTCCCACAGCCTTGTCCGACGCGATGGGCTGTCGCCCGTCCTAGAGGTTGTACTTTTTCTAAAACAACATTACTATAACATCAAATAAATAATATCGAAAAAAACTTCTATCCTTAAACAATACTAACTTATTTCCAACATAATCCATTCCAATATTTAGTCTTATCCCTAATACTGTAATCCACTCTCATATTATAGTGAAAATGATTACCAGATATTTCATATAACAAGCTGGTCAATTCCATCGTTGATCCCCATATATCATAAGAAATGTCTTCTTGGTCACATTCCAAACATTTGAAGGCCTTAAGAATGTATTCTCTAGAAAAATGAATACCCATTGAATCTTAGTGAAAACATGAGTGTTGTCAAAAGTTAAATTTTTCCACATACCAAAACCCCAAAATTCTATATACTCAAACCATGATATAACTATTTCCTTATATCAGTCATGATCTCTTGAATAGAATAAAACATTTAATTTTCTCCTTATCCCTTGATTATGCAAATATCATCTACTTTCCAATAATATCTGAATAACCTTTCATGGTTAATGGTACCATTAATCATACACTTTCAAAACATAAGGAAAGAGAACAATGTAACAATCCTTATATGTCTCTTTATTCCATAGTACCATGAGACTACTTATACAACATTACACTTGATAAAAATGTAATCATTCCACTACCTTCTTAAACCATTGACCGAGCTTCAACAATTCATTCATCTCACATATCATTTGTAGTATCTTCATCATCATCAACATTAATACAACCCATTCGACCATTATGATTCTCTTCATTATACTTTCCCTTAGGGAATTGGTTTTCATAATGCCCGTACATTCCACATTTAAAAAATTTAACCATTGTTGATGTCGTAGCAATACCATTATCCTCATCCATGTTGTTAAATGAACCTTTTCCTTTTCACATAGTGGATTTATGTCCTTCTTTTCCACACCCAAATCATGTTCCAGTTCCCTTGACACAATCTCCCCGATGCCTCTTCCAACATGATTTACATGAGGGAAATTGAACTTTCTTTCCTCTATGATCATCATGAAACTCCATCTTTCTCTTATTATCTGAGTCGGGAAACATACTGAATTTGAGATTATTGATCATATTATGAGATTACTTATTAGGCATAATAACGTTGTTTGGACTTCCAAATCCCGTTTCATTTGGTTTCTCATGAAGAATATCATTCCATTGTCCGTAATATCCTCCATTATCATGAATCTTCCTGTTTCCAGCCATTTTCTAGAACCCAAAAAGAATACTGTGATAGGAAAAAATCATGCTAGAGAAAACAACATAGTAAAGGGGAAGCACCCTCAATATCTAACATCTTAGGTTAAATTCTATGATCGTTACCATAGTTTTAGGACTATATCCTATACGTAAACTTATCCTTAGGGACATCCCTAGAAATACCTTAGAAATATCTCTAGGGATCTCACTAACGTTTTCGTATCCTAGTTTACAAAGGTTGACTAATCCTTTCCTCTGATAGCAACTGTAGAACCCGAAGCTTGACGTACATAGATACTACATTACTTTTGCGGAATACTTAATACATAACAAAAACACACACACAAGGACCTTAATAGTTTAGTGTCTTTGGAAACTTGGAACGTAATCTTCTAATCATGGTGAAATATCTTCAACATCTCCCATAAAGATCTTCCACTGTTTTTTCCTTACCTAAAACCTTTCTTTTAATCCTGGGGGAAAATAAAACATAAAAACGGGTGAGCTCAAATGCTCAGTAAGGGTAATCATGGATAAAATAAAACATACCATATACATTTGAACTTAAAAACATGAACATAATGTTTAAACATCAAAATCTTGAGAAATGACATAAAACCTGGAAGTACATAAGGCATAGATCATAAAGAAACATTATGAATGATAAAATAGCATGGGAATAAAACATGTAATTGTGGTATCTGTTAAGCACATGTAATGATTTCCATAGTAGCCAAGGCATTGCTGCCAAGACCATCTTAGTGGACAAAGTCCCTTTCTGAATCGAGTTCACTCCTCGTTTCAGTCCTGTTTTACTGAACCGGTTTAACCTGTCGTTCCATCCATGTCTATCTCATGAGATATAAACCTTTACCCAAGGAATTTGAGGGAGATATAGGTCCCACCCATCTCATAATTAAATCATTCTTACTTGTGCCACAAAATAAACATACATCATTTGTAATAACCCAACAAATAAAATTGGTTTCATAAACATCATCCCATCATCACATAATCCATATAAAATAAATGGATATCATTGCATAATGAGAAAAGTGAAACCATTTAAATAATAGAGACATTATACTTGAATCATACACATATGAAATAACGTCATCTTAGATGGAAAATGGTTTTGATAAAACACTTCAAATGAATTCTTGAGAAAAATATCCTTTCTTTTTCAAAATAAATTTCTTTTCACAAAACATCATGAAATTTTTAAAGAAAAAGATTTTGTTTAAAATAGTCATGAAATATTTTGGAGGAAGCTTCATGAAAATATGGCTTTATAAAACCGTAAAAATACTTTCATGCCATATATGTTAAAAAAACATTCTTCTCGTACTTTTTCCGGAAAAGTCAAAAAGTACCTCGTAATGTAAAAAAAAGAAAGATTCCTTACATACCATGTAGTAAAAGTAAAAAATGGGTAAAAATGTTAGTAAACATACATGAAACCATTTTTAGAAAACATGGTCTTTGATGATAAAGATAACCCCAGTAAATACTTACGATAAAAAATATCGGATAAAAATGAGATTGATAAATTATCCCTTACCTTAGGTCTGATAAACTTCATACGTATCCGAAACTCCTTTATAATGATATAAATAATGTCATTGACTTATTACAGAATCTTATTCATTGTTATTATATCATATATGTTTCACTTATGACTTTATATTACCAGTTCTTTTATAAATTCAATGTTAAAGCAGTGTTTTGGGTAAAATCATTTTATTTATCGTATGTGTTTCAACTTGTCATTCTTGATATTATTACTTATATCATGATTTACATAATTTAAAAATGAAAAAAATGATTTATATATAATATATATTCATCATATACATATATATTATAGATCTATAAAAGGAATGAAATACACCGTTCATAGAGACGTTAGGTCGTACGTACGCATGAACGTTGTTTTCATTTCCCTTTTGAATTGAATAGAATTAATAAATGACATACACACACATATATATATACACACACATAAATACAGTATTATTATGTCATATATTTCATTATTATTCATTATATATACTTTAGAATCATTCATTATTGGTTAACATGGAGAGTGAATCTCATCGCGTCGTCGAGACGGTAGTCCGTACGTACGCACGAGCGATGATATCGTTCCCAAGATCATGGAATTGTATTAAATTATATGTATAATATTACATAATTAATATCACTTTACAATAATAATATATATTCATTACTTTCACCATTATACCCATCCATGTAAGGTGGTGGTGGAAAATAGATTACATCACGACGTGGAGATGGTATTCCGTCCGTACGCACGCGCGGTGATTTTGTTTTCCGTAGGATGGATAGATGTTGAAATATGGTTGTTTCATATTATAATAACATATCAGTATATAAGTGATACTGATGTTATTACTTCATAATAAAACAACTAAATAAGAATAAGTGGAATAAGAAATAAAGATGAAAGAATCGGTAACGGACATTACCTCTTCTTTGAAGCGCCTCTTTGAGTCCTCCTCTTAGGGCACTAAAATTGGTCTTTGATGAAGACCAGGACCTCTAGGATGTTTCTATGGAAGTGGTGAAGTGAAATGGGTAGGGGTTGGACAAGCTTGAAGGCTCAAATTGGTGTGAGGAGGAGAGGGAGGAGGTTCCCTTTTATAAAGGAGGAGAGGGGCACCTTTGGAATAACTAAAAATATTATTTTATTATAAAGTCATATTCGGTTTTTAATAGCTCCAAATTGAGTTATTTCTAAGATAAGGTGGGGATGGGTCTAAATCCTCTCATCCAATAGAATTTGGACAAGTTTAGTTTCCTATTGTAACCTTATCATTTAGTTTTAACTTTAAGTTAGATAATTTTACTTTTACAGTATCTTTTTGTGTTCTTACACTATAAGGTTAATAAACTTTCTATAACAAGCCAAACGAACCCCAAGTTGTTTATTATTAATATATATAACCTTATATAAGTCATTTGGACGAACCTTAGATTTGTAGGAATAAAATAACAATTAATAATATAATATTTGTTTTAAAAACTATTTTATGTCAATTTTGACACTTTTTAGTAATAGATTTTTGTAAAAATCATAACAGAATTATTAGTTCGGAAAAAGTTACTTAAATAAATAATAACATGTCATATTAACCTATTAAATTAGTTGAATTCATAAAAAGTCTCAAATTACATTTATTTTGGTATTTATAACATCAATTATGTCAATATTTCATTAATAAGATAATTAATGCATCCTCTTTGTGTCATATATAAATTAAATTATTTAATGTCTAAAAATTATAAATAAAATACCATTATGTAGGAAATATTTTTATATTTCTAATTAATATTTATAGTCTAATTTATCTTATATATAACCATATATTAAAAATTATTTACTTATAAAACTTTGATTTTAACTATTTTAACCCTTCTTTAATTAAATTAATAAAAAATATCCTAATATAATCCAAATTGACCCAAATGGTGATATTTTATTCATAAGGTTGTTTTTGGTCGAATTAAACTTATCCAATAGAATTAAAACATGTTTTAGGGTAATAATAATATCATTTCTACCCTTAATTACCCTATATGCTTTTAACTGTGGTAAAGAAAAGTAAAACGTTACTATTCACCAAAAAATTATTTTCATCTCATTGAACCACATTTTAGTCCTTGATATTAACCATGTCTCTTGTATATTTGAAATTACACTCACAGAAGCGGTAAAATTATGTTTTATGAAAAATTAAGTTTTTTAACTACCACTTAGTGGTTTCACTATTCATCAAAAAATGAAAGTTTCCAGAAAAATACCAAAAATGAGGCCTAAGATATATTTGATATTGTGAACTATAATATGATGTGTAGTTTACTAAATTCAAAACATATTAGTTTCATTAATTAATTTAAAATTTAATTCCCATCATCAAAACAAATAGCGTGTTCTTAAGAGATAATAACTATCAAAAGATTGACACTTGTTTATGGCTGGTTTAAATGTGAAATTACATCCAATGACCAACATTGTATTAAATTGTAAAAATATATTATAAATATACTTTAAAACAACTCAAATTAATAATTTATCACTACAAATTATTTTGATTAAAAAGGTTGTTTTTAATTAAAATTTAGTAATATTCACTATTCATCAGAAAATGAAAGTTATCCGAAAAGTTCCAAAATTTCACCATAAGCTAATTTTGATATTCCGAATCCAAAAATGAAGTCCATTTTGAAAAATATAATTTATAAAATTTCAAAAAGTGGGTATTACTATTCATAACGTCTGCTTCATAATAATATTATAATAATATCTCGTTTAGTGAAACTCGGTATTGTGTACTACACACGCTATCTAGGAAGGTCGTGATTGTGTGTAATGAAAGGAAAGTCAATGATGTGTGTTGTGCAATATCCTTTTGTTGTAACATACAACACAAGACATTAATAAAATTAAAAAGAATATTTTTCATAAAATCTCGGGGTGTTACATTATCCACATATATAATCCCAAAAATAAACCAAATGGGTATCTCCCATGGATAAAACCCAACCAAAAACTCAAATGGGACTCTTATGATGTGTAAGAACCAATTTTACCAAACTATGAGATTTATGATTCTCACCTTATATTAATATATATAAACCCTCCCTAAGAAGCAAACTAGATTTTTAAATCCACCGGATTATTTTCCATGGAATATTCTTGGTAGGGTCATATCCACCCGGGATACCACTTCACTTTTGACTACCTCAGGTAGCCTCATCATAAGTCACACAAAATATCATGACTTGTCACCTTATATGAGTAATACCTTCTGTGGGACATTAATCTTCCTGATTTGGTCCTTGACACATGACCTTAAAAGCTAATGTGTCAATTTAAGTGACATGAAACTACATGGATTCTGATTCATCTCACAATAAAATGAATGAAACCCATCTTATGGGATTGATCCTAATATTCAAGCCACTTCATGTCCCCCTGGATGACGATAAACTCTTGAGGGAATTTTCATGTTATTTAAAACAAGTTTATCACAACAAAAGAACACAAAATTCATGGTATATCCACAAAAGGGCAACATTAATAATGAATCTTAGATAGATACTAATTTAATAATAGATGTAGAAGCATAAAAACATAAACATGATTCTGAAACCATGTGTATTTATGATCGATCTTACCTAGGTGAAATCTATAGACACATTCTTTGCAATGATCCATGTATTTTTGGACATATGAATATTAATTAAATCTATAAGAGAGTCCTAGAATAGGAAATAGACCACCCTAAAATGGTATAATGATCCCAAGTTCCCATAAAATTGGCCAATGTGGTTTCTCAAGTGTCATTGGCCAAGTTACAAAATGAGAACCTTCCTTTGGAATTTTAGTCCATGAATCCTATGTAAGAGACATTGCACATTTCCAGCTCCATCAATAAACTAGTTGGAGTCCTTTTGAATAATATTTACCCAATGTCTGTGATTTCACACCATTCATACCCCATCAATCAACCATTTAGGCCAAAAATGTTCCTTATATGGAAAACAAATTGTATCCTAAATAAAATTACTTGATAAAGGTACAACCTTCCGAAAATAAAAATGATACACAACCCAGTCCCCATCGGACCTTTTCATCCATTACCCTATCCCATCCAGTCTGTCGGGTTTCATAATTATCTTTGACTTGAAACAAAAATAGTAAACCTGATGTGAATCTTTAACCATGGTGGTGGTGTTACCCCTTTCAACCACCCCATATCAAGAAAGGAAGATGACAAAAAAATATCATCAATTACACATGTGTTCATGAGATGATACATTGATTGGGTGTTGTGGTATGTACTTGTAACATAAATTGGAATCATTTTTCAGAGATCCTTTAATCCAATGGTATCCTAGAAGTTCTCACAGACACATATGGAATATACCGCTCAATCAGTCGAGTCCTCCCCAAAGTAAAGGTCTCTCCCACCTAGCCATCATCTCCTATGCTGGGTCCCAAATACACTAATCGGAGAGTACCACCAGAATTATACTCTCCCAATAGTGGAGGTAGAAATAGAGGCTATCCATTCAATGAAATACTACCATCCACCCACCCAACAATGGGTAGTGGTCTCGAACCAAGTAGATCCTCTAGCTATTTCTAATCATTACGGGCTTCTGTACCCAAAATATGGTAATGATTACCTCCCTTATCATAGGGATCTAGATGAATTCATCACCAATGAATTCATCCATACTACACAGGGATCTCACTTAGGGACCCCTATTAGAAGACGTTTTCGCTAATTCCATGTTGTCTGGTATCCCAATTCTAAAGAGTATATCACTTTAAGGGAACCTTTTTTAAGTCCAATAGACCTCAGTCCCCCATGCGGCATGCTAAGGGAAAGGAGTGAACTAAAAAATAGGTTACTACACTTGTTCCTACCAAATAATCTCACAACAAAAACATGACAGAAACCTATTAGAAGACATATATCGACACTCATTCTTATGAATCCCACCATGAAAATATGGTTTAAAATTATGAGTAGGCACATGTTCTCACTAATGCTTACCAAACATGTCACACATGTTGGACAGTAAATTATAGGCAGATGAAAATCCAGGACAATGCACTTCAATCCCATCATCGAAATAGGATAGCAACCATATATGAGAATATAGAAATTTATACTGATATATATCAATATCATCATCCAAATAAGATGAAAACTATATTGAGGGACATATCCTTGATGAAAAATATGAATCCCACCTATCAAATATAGTGTTAATCAAATATGGGTGGAGTCAAATTAATGAACCCTCATATCAAGCCCTTTAGTCAAATATTATGGAAATAAAATATAAGTAGATTGAAATTGATGTGGATTCTTACCACGAATGTTAGAAAAATATAGTGAAAATGAGAAGATGCAAATACCATCTCATAAATATTAATCCCATCTGTCAGATATGATTGAAATCAGAGAAAACAGTTGGCATATCCATGCCATAAATCACGGGAAGACTCATTTCTATTCCCCCATTCAAAATATCTCTCAGTACCCACATGAAGAACATAAAGGAACATAAAAAATCACATATTATTTATACAATTCAATAATGGTAATATATCCCAATTCAATCCATATCAATATTTCAAAACATCCTAGAAATGATGGAGGATAAGTTATTAATTCTTGATCATATACTCTAGATTTTTCAAGGAATTATCAATTCCATAGTAATAACATGGAGTTGGTCCCACAACCCTATCTCCCCAAGTAGGTGACTCATCCACAAAATAATTTGATCAATCTGAAGTGGACCTGAATCCCTACTCTATTATAGGAGTGCCAACAACCATATTCTGAAAATATTAGACAACTAGATCGGGATAAATATCCAATCCAACTGGGGGAAACCAGTCTACCATGGTGGCTACTTTAGGGCAGATATATATCCCTTACATAAATACAAATGATTGTTGGTGTATCTCAAAGGTGTCACACGAACTAGTCAAACATGAACCCATGTCTGGTTCTCCGTACCAATAGAATGTTTTCCCAGTTTACCACAAGAGTGGACCCAAAAATGAAACACGCCAAGTGAAACTATAAATTGAAGAGCACATTCAAGATCCTGCTCTGCTTGAATATAGATTTGTTAATAACATAAAACACCTAATAGTTATGGATAAGGATCCTGTCAAATAGTTACTAAATTATGGAAGTGGTTGTAGCAGTTGAAAAGTTCCACCCCACAATATTTTTACCAGTATTTGTAGAGGTCCTTTTCAAGGCTTACAGCAAGATGGCTTACTTTGCATGAAAGGAAACTTTGATCATGAGATCCTATCTTCTAATGTAAATCATAATATCCATTTTCATTACTAGAATATTAAATATAATTATGGTACCCTCTTGATTTCTTCCACCTTGAAGGTCCTCCCCACGGTATACGCTGAAAAAATTCTCTCTATAGTGAGAAATTTAGCTAGGATGGTATTATACTCTATGATAGAAATTTCTATGAAGGTACTCCCGAAAATGAAATTAAGAAGAAAGAATGCACTCCCCTTGATTTTTTATTCTCTAATGGTCCTCCCCAGGATATACACTATAGAAATTATCCCTACAATAATACATCTAGATATAATGGTATTCCTCCCAATGATGGTAGTCACTATGAAGGTCCTACATGCAATGACATCGAGTTGCAAGAATGTCCTCTCCTTGATATGTTATACCCTAACATCCCTCCCAATGGTATAAAAGATAGAAATTATCCCAAAATTCTTACATGGATCTATGATGGTAGTTCTCTCCATGACAGTAGTTGGTTTGAATGTCCTCTCCTCAATGACATTAATTATCAAGAAGGACCTCCTCATACTACAGTCCACCCAGAAGGTCTTCCCAAGGGTATATGATGCAAAAAAAATTCTCCCAATGGTGGGAAATCAATATATGATTTTAGGCTCATCTATAATACTACCTTCTATGATGGTCATCCCCATAGTCCAATTTAACATCAGTTAGAAGGTACTCCCCTCATCAACTGAATTACGAGAAAGCCCTCATATTCCGAGACACTTCAAAAAATTTAGTGAGGCATTTTATATACACTATCTCTAACTAGAGAAATTATTTATCTTCTAGAAGAGTTATTTGGGCCATGTTTACCTTTCGATCCACCTCCATACTAGTTACATTTCAATGAGACCCCTACTAACCCTGCTACTGGGAATGAAATCATCAAGAATATTCTTAACTGGGTAGATCAAGTTGAGGTATCTCTAGAATAAGAAAAAGGGGATATTTTACTCTTGAGAATAAACATATATAGGGATTAATTACCATATATGTGTTTTTCACAATCAATTCTTAGTTCAACATGCCAATAGAGTTATTGCATGAAAGCACTCATTACATTCATCTCTATATCAAGAAAACTCATTGACAGTTTAAATCAATATTCTTTCCCTAATATAGGTATTTGGACCATGTAAAAATATTAGGAGATCTTCACCACTATATAGACATAGAATCCCTTCTATATGAATAGATACCACAATCAGATAGATGAAAAAATGCATCGAGGTCACTATTGTCCATGCGTTGAACAAGTTGTGTTGCCTTCTAAGAAATTCCCCATCTGGTGTCTATATCTGGGGATGGAGAGAGCATGTAAATTTTCACATCACCCCATGTCCCATATACCAAAACCCATTGTAAATGAAATCTTATAATGTCATTATTCCAAAATGGTGATTAAATAAAATCCTTGTTCATGATACGTGGAATGGTCAACAAGAACCGGCCTGGAGTATGTCTCAAAAGCATAATGCTTGATGAGAGTGAGCCAATACAAAGATCATAAACAAAGTGACAGAGAACATTCAGTAATCTTCTCACCCAAGGGAAAAAATAATCAATCATTTATTATGTCCTCTATAAAAAATGATTTATATGATTACATGACACCATATACGACTCTCACCCGATTGGGAATGTGTGAGACAATGAATGTGGAGATAGATATTGGTGTTTCTTCAATACGAGATCATACCAAGACTATAGTTTAGGGCCATTTTTTAAAAAAAAATACCCAATAAGACCAACAAATCTAGGCTAGTCACAATAACATCAGAATGAGATAGACCCCATACTATTGGATTGGGGACATTATTTCCTAAATCACCTAACCAACAGACATCATTCTTTTCCTAATTAAGGAGAACAATGAGTAGAGAAGTTCCTCATTATATCTCATCTCTTTATTTTTTTCCCCTATAATTGATGATTATGAAAATGTCTTATAAAGGATCCCTCTAAGATACCCTTCACCGAGAATCCTAGAGTGGATCCAACAATGGATAGAAAAAGTACATCAATGGACACAAAAATCTATCCTACTAATAAGTAGTAGGTATGAAATCAGAAAAGTTTTATGAATTAGTGAAAATCATTGACATAAATCCCTTGGACCTCACTGAAAATAATACAAATGACGAGGATGGAAGAAAACATGGTTTCCAACCATATGCGGTCCACACCGAGCCTGAAGGTGTGTACCCTCAAAACCAAAGAGATGCTATGGATTTGGGAAACCCCTCATCCAACCCCTCATCACCTACTTTAATAACTATTATAAAATTGAAGAATAAAAACAAGGTCCTATAAGACTGACCTCCCCCTCCCCAAAGAAAATGATCCTATCACGCTCAATGAGAGATTCGTTTGGTAGGTGGAAAAATCGAAATAGTTGAGGAAAATCAATGATGGGATACTCTAATTAAGATATGAAATTGATTTTTCTCCCTAGGAAGAGCCTCAAAAAACACTTAACACATGTGTACCTCATCCACAATGGTTTATCCTGGAAAATGAATCATGTCTAGTATACTCATCAAACACATTTCGTGGTCCATCAGTCTACCAAAATACATTCACAAAACAACATTGATATTTCAATTCATTAAGGAAACGATAAGAATTGATTCAGAGATATCCAAAAAGGATTCCCCCATTTGGGTATTCAATTCACATACTATCATAGTTGGGGCATCCAATCTTTACCCCTATTATGCCTACCCATAATCAGCTTCAACAGGACATGGATCAATTGATCATTAATACTCATCAAGTCACTGGAAGCTCTATTGGAATCCATAGAGGGGAAGTTCACTTTGATACAACCATAATGAAAACCTTACCCTAGCTAAGTGAGTAACACTCCACTGCTAGAAAATTTTAGGGACCCTATGTTCCAAATATTCAATGGCTTAGGTGTCCCAGAACAATATTTATTACACTATGTTTCTTATTATAATTTCACAATGGGAACCACTTAGCAATAAGAAATTTTAAAACTCATAATATTTGTGTAAAAACTACAAGGTTCAGTCATTGTAGGATATAATTGTTTTCTATCTCTTTTCAAAAAAAGCATTTGAGGATCTCTAGTGGTAGTTCCTTTTCTAGAGCATCTAATTTTTTTTAATGAAAATGGTTTGTGACCTCATGAACTATAAATAGAGGGAGGATGATAGGGACTCAAACATAATTTATAGATGGAAAATTTTCAACAACATCATGAACATTCCACTCCCCCAAGATAAAATGAAATATATTTTCAACGACAAAAACCATGATGACCTACAAAAACAAATTTTATCATTGAAATATTTGAGCAGGTTTCATGATTTATTTCCCAGTCTGAAATAATAAAATACTCATTAAAACAGAACATATTTAAGACTTGAGTATCCCAATCAGCCCCAGGAAAAATAGTGGGATGTTCATAAGTGACTTTTGGTCTGCTTAAGCTAGTCCCTGCACCTGATCCACCTCTCATGCCTGCATTGAATCAACCATGTCCTTTTTGATGTCAACTGCCATGCCTGGCTTAATAAAATAAGTAGAGGATACCTTTAAGAAATCGATTCACGTAACAAAAGAATAATATTTAATCATTCATAGAATATAATGCATCTATTTATATTGTTGTATACCTAAATTACAATTTTCTCCATGTAATAGATCTATAGAGGGATGATGATGTATTTCTTAATGACCATCCATATTATTGTCCTTTCCATTTGATACTAGTACACACCATTCAAGAATATTTCATCTTTAATTTACTCCTTTAATGAATGATAGATTCTATGAAAGACAAACCTAGACCACTCCTAGCACATGTGGTCTATGTCTCCACCACCGACCCAGATGAAAGTTCCGTATGGGAAAATATTTTCAAGAAATGTGAGAAGATATTCAGTACATGGATGACCCAGAAAATAGTCACCCGATCTCATGAAATACTGTAAGAATAGTGGAACAACTAGACTCTGCCACCCAAAACTCCTAATGCAGTGCAACCAACAACCTATGAACCATAATCCTCCAAGGGTTGACCATACAAAAATATGTTTGACTAGAATAGTAGAGGAAAATTGGTAGAAGATGAACCAATATCAAGGAAAAATTAATATCTGACCCCCTCATGTTTTATGCCATCAGTTATAAAGGAACCAACACTTCCCCAAAAAATGTCACCATCATAAGTAGCCAATCAGGAAGAATCATCATCACATGATTAACCGTTATTTGGATCCATTAATAAAATTCAATTAATGATCCTGTTATTTGATGAAGAGTAGGGTCAACAACTAGTGTTCCCTACACCCAATTAAGGTTCTAGAGGTAGAGGAATCATGATCAATGGATATTGGGGGGGACACATTCCTGGTGAAAACAAAATTTATGGTTGTATCACAGCTCAAACAAAAAATGTTGTTGAAACTTGTAGAAGTGAGATTAATTAGACCAAAGAGGAACAATCAAGTTTCCATAGACCTACTGGAAGACAATATATGAATACCATATTAGATTATCCATAATAAGAGGAGAAATGTATAATATCCTATGGAATGTTGGTATAATCGCCATGCTAAATACACAAAGCATAGAAGCACCCCCATCTGTCGTCTAATGGGTCGGTCTGTATACAATCCATACTCATGCCCCAAAAGTGCATGTGAAATAGAATACATATGTTGTGAATTACTAGACATTAGATTAAAAATATGATATACAAAATTATTTTCCTTTGGTACCACCCATGTTATAAATCTTGGATGTGCTGAGTTTTTTATGTGAACTCAGGGAAGCACTCATCGATGCATTATTAATCACCTAAGAGTTTGAACCTAGTGTAGCTTATTCTGAATCCTACCACAAAAATAAAAATCGTACATAATTCCATGTAGTAATCTTCTTCACAGATCAATATAAAGACACCATCATGTTGGGACATATCATACCCTTATATGTGTCTGACATGATAAATGGTATCTATATCAAATAATTCCTCAATCACAATGGATCAATATTTAATATAATCAATCTACAGACAGTTCATTGGTTGGGATAAAAGGAGGAAAACCTTACATCCTACACCACAATCATATTTGGCTAAGAATAAAGTGATTATAATCTATTATTAAAACTCAAGATTGAATCTTAGTTTGGATAACTCATATCCGACTCATAATTTCTGGTGGATTGGTAAAACATAGACGTTAACATCCTATAATGAAGGGCCATGATGTGTCAACATGAAATGATTCTATCATAATACAATTAGAAAGTATTGAATTAATGGATAAACAAAGACATTCCATTCCAATAAGGCTCTATTCTAATCTTGCGAGTCAAGTTATGTTGATGAAAAAATCTATGATACGAAGGGGAATCAACTATCAGTCGATTGTGTTGATTGGATTTCCTCAATAAATGATTTTTAAATGGTTTTATACGTCTCCATTAATTATATAGAAGAATAAAAAATACTCCAAACCAATCAATTTGATTGTATTCATCCATGTTTCGATGCATATTCAGCAATCCTTGTGATTTCGATCATGGACATAGAGTCTAGAAAAGTTAGAAAATCCATTGACCTACAAGATAATGGGGAGTTTTTAACAAAAATGAAACAAGCCATTTCTAAATATCTATATAATATATCTATATAACCTACTAAGATATAAGGGGATGTAAAAACACCCAAATAAGGTGAAGAAATTCCTCTACCCATCACTCCATGCTCTCTAGAAAATTCATTGCGTTCATCTGGGACAGAATAAGCTAAGTCATCCACGTACTGAGATCTCAACTCTTCTCAGAACCATGAAGTGTTAATAATTATACTTGTTTCTCCAACAACACAAGAGGAAGAATATAAAGAAGAGTATGAGGATGAAGGCCTTAGGGATTACACTCTATAATTTTAGGAGGGTGTCTCTACCACCATTGATGAACTTAGATAAATAATCCTATGTACCGAAGAAGTCCCACGACCAACTATAATTAGCACAACCATGTAATCATTATAGAAAGTGTTATATACCTTTTTCTTGAGGTAAAATAGATACTTTATCACCTGGAACTATATATAAATTCTAGGCATCAATCCTGAGGTGGCCTCTAACCACCTGGGTCTACTAGAAGATCAATATGGCTACAAGTAGGCCTCTAATAGGATGCACCCGACACATGATTCCCAAAAAAGACGCTGAAGTCGAAATGGCGATCCGAGAAATCTATATTTGGTAGGTAAAATATCCCATTGATTTTTCCAATATAGTCTCTATGAAAAAGATGAATTAAAAAATCAGAGTCTGTATTGATTTCAGGGATCAGAATATTCATTTCTCAAAGGATAACTACTCAATCTGAATTACGTAACTACTTATTAATGCATATCCTAGATATTTATATCTCATAATTATGAACTGCTATTCATGATAAAATAAAATATTAATTGATGAGGAACATGAATAATCTACCACCATCAGGGCCCCAAGGATTATTTTCTACAAGTTTATTCCCTTTGTTTTAAAAAAAATGATGGCATTGCAGACCGATGTGTCACCCATCACATCTACCAACCATTGCTGGGATAGTTATTAGAATGTTATATTGATGACATGGTGGATAAATCATGAAAATTCTGGGAACACTTGTAATATCATGATGTCATCTTTAAAAAACTACATAATATAGTTTGAAACTAAACCCCTTGAAATGTTCCTTCAATATTAACTTAGGTAAATTTCTCGACTTCAATGCATGACATCGTGGAATCAAAGTCAACCCCTAGAAGATTTACCATATCTTTGGAATGATACCTCCTCGCAACCTCAATATATTGAGAGGGATTTATTGAATCTTTGCCCACAACCATCACATGTAAGAAAACCATGAATGAAAATGGTTTTCCATAACTAGGATGATGAAAAGATGGGATGAATATCAGTGGAATTGTGATTCTAAGGAGGCATTCGACAATCTCAATGAGTATTTCAAAATCCTGCTAGTGAAAATGATGAAAATCAAATGAATGAAAATCATTGTTTATGTGGAAACCACAAAGAAATCTGTAATCCCCTTCAATGAACAAAAGAATGATTTTAATAGAGTTAATAACCACTATTACCTCATCTAAAATATGATTGATTCTAATACTCGTTATTAAAATTTTCAAAAGAGATGTCTAGAAAAAAAATTTCTGGTCCAAAATGTGAGGAACTATCTATATCCCCATGAGGTCTATTTAATCTCATGTGGAATCCAAATCATGTATATTTTATTCCATCATATGTTTGATGGATGCCTATCAGTGTGGGTGGTAATCCTATAAGAGTATAACATATAGTATGGTCCCCAAAATGTTGTCAAATCCTAGACGTTAAAATTTTTTAAGGAAGAAGACCCCTCGGATGAAATCAAATCCTTGGACATTAAAATACCCTAAAAAGTGTTTTCATATTACAATTGGACCCCAACCATGGGAGATTCATTTTGATGATTTATCTAGATTCCTGAAATGAAAAAGGATGGAAGACCCCAATCATAACAAAGTGGTGATGGGAGTTGTACTTGTATATTTGGAAAAGGTAGGGAATACTTAATCCTTGTTAACATTAGACTGGAACTAAAATAAGGAATCAGAATATCAATCTCTCATTTCATGCCTATATATTTTACCTCAAGTACAAATACATAAATTTAGGATAAAATTATACTCAGGATTGATCATCAGGCTTGTTAATGGATATTTTTCTTTCAGAAATTAAAAGATAATCCTTTTATTAGAACACATCATAAGGTTAATGGATAAAATCACCTCAGAACTGACCTTAAATCATGTCCCTCATTCACAAAATTCACAGGTTGATGCTTTATATAATATAGCCATACCTCAAGCTGATCTGGACTTGGAAAACCCCATCATCAACATAGTCCACCTTTTGGATGGTCTCAATGTTTTTTCTGGACAACATGGTTGAAATCAATTGAATTGACTTGTGCCTTTGTAATATGGTCCAACCTATATCTAGATGACTCAAATTCTATATTATTTTAAAAAGGGGGAACTCCAACTATATAGTGCTGGATGGGATAAAATTCATATATGAGAAATAAAATTAGTTTTCTATGATTTCACAAATCAATAAAAGGACATCAACAGGTTGGGCCTTTATGGAATCATTATTAGGTATGTTGATGGATAAGTGACTGATGCTTCCTTAAAGGAAGTTTACAATAGTGTTTTTGGTGTACATCATTCAAGATCCAAGATATCTCATCCAATTCCATGGTTTAGATGATATTTGACCTATCAGACGTTTGATTGCACAAAATTCACTGAGATAATTTATTATTGTCATGTTAATTCAAATTATATCCATCAATATCAATAGATAATTCATAAAACCAATTACTCCAATCCATTTTCCATAAGGGTAATGGATATTATTGGATTTCATCATCCTGAAATGGCCAAACAATTCAAGATAATTCTCACAGAAACCTAATTATTTTTCAAATGTGTAGAAGTTATACCACTTAAAGAAGTATGAGAAAGAAATATTATCAGAATTGGGAAATAAACCATCATCAATTGATTTGGGGTCCCTCACACAAAAATGATATACAACAACACAAATTTTTTTATACTCAATTGTAGAAACTATATCAGGATTATAGTATGATGTCTTACCATTCATCCCTCTATCATACAACAGCCAAAGGATATATAAACGAATTCAACAAGTCCCTATCCAATATTCTCCAGAATATGGTAGAATAGGACATGAAATCATGGTGGGATATGATCCTAAATGATATGTGGGATTACCTGACAACACCTCTCACCACCACTCAAGAAACCCTATACTAATTACTATATTTGACACAAGATGTTATACCCATCAAAGGATAGTTTCCCTCACTTCGTGTTTCCATCACTGATCAATTGTCCACAAATGAGCAATCACAAAAATTATTGAATAAATTGAAGTGACTAGATGAGAACATATTGAATACTATGCACTATTTGGAGATTTACCATAATTGGATTTCATGAGACTTTAGAGAAAAGAATGTCCATATGAATTTCATCAAAGGATAAATGGTGTTGGTCCACATAGCTCTGAAGATACTCAAAATGAATCATAAAAAATAGTATACATAATGGGAAGGACTTTAGGTCATACACAGATTTTACTCTAATGGAGCCTATTTTTTTATTTATATGGATAAAAACTCCCCAAGGATTCCACAAATAAAAGTTTATAAAATAAATATTTCATGTATCCAATAACAAATCATCATGACCACATGATATTAACCTACATGGACACACCATTTCGATCACATGATGTTGGAATGCATGATAAACATCCTAAATATAATATGTTAAACAATAGGATGAATCATCCTTGTTGTATGACAATAAACTGCAAGGAATGAATATCCAAACCACTTCATTTTAAACTGTATGGAATTCAAACCCACAACATGATGATAAACATTAATTTCATCATCCATAACCCAAAACCATTAACTCTTTGTATATTATAGTCTATTAACTTTAATTATGAGTTATCATCCTAATAACAAGATGTTAAAATTCATGACACAACATGATTTTATTCACATAACATGACCAATTTGCTTACTAAAAGGTGTTAAAATTCATGTAATATGTCGTCCTAACCAAAATATGTTAAATTTTATAGAGATCATTGTTCTAATAAATGATTCATTATACATGATCTAGATTTTTAATAGAGAGTGATGAAACTCTCATGTCCCAACATGAGATTCAGAACCACATAAGAACTATCATTCTGTAGAACTATGTGTGGGATTATTCCTATCCATAAATGATACATAGTGACACATATACCCTATTCCATGGGCCCATACAATATCCAAATAAATTACCCCTAACTATGTACGGGCCAAATCGAAACCGAGAGGTTTCTTTCACAAAACCAAAAATGGATTGACTCTCGTTTTTCATTGAAATAAGTAGAGATTCCTCAATCTTATATCATAGTCTAGCCACAAAAGGATACAAAATTCCAATTTTTTACCCTCAACTACATCTTTATTTCTATAATAACCCTTATTATTCCTTATTTCTCACACCGAGTGTAGATTACATGATCTTAGAAATTATATTAAGGGATTTCCCCAAAAAACAAAGAGTTAATGTACCTGAAAGGTCCATTACCTAAGATGAATTGATTATAATTTACTACTCTATATGCATGTGCCAGGCTGCTATAGGAATCTTACTTCTTGAACTATATGTCACTTGATTCCTACCCTCATAAGATGTATAATGATGCCATGATTCTACATCATGGCCTAGCCACCACTAAAAACAAGAATTCCCATTTTCCTACATATGGACTAATAATTTTTAGGTAGATTACTTTAGAACTATATATGGCTTGACTCAATCCCACTTGGGATATGTAGAGATGCATAGATTCAATTACTGGGCCTAGCCACAATAAAATAAATTACCCATCCTTGTGTATATATCAAATTGGCAGAGGGAAATTCATATATCTACATCAGCATGGTTTCCTATCAATATATGGTATGTAGTGACATTGGGATATCCAAACCTGATCCTAGCATCAATGTTTAAATCCATTAAAAATACCCCTATCATTTGTTATGTTACCCCTATGTTGCAGGAAAGACCATTCATGTCCCTTGTTTCACATTGAGCACATCTCACTTGGGATTAAGAGGATCGGTTGGGGATTCCCCACATGTTTAAGGAATATCTATCAGTATCGGGGTTTCCATGTTTTTGGTAAAAACACCTAAAATAACACACCATTTATTTCCCCTTGACAATGGGTAACCTATATCATTACCATATGACGTTAAACTGAATGGTACATCATGAATTATGTGTGGCAAGATCCTAAGTATAACATGACACATAGTTATTATGGGATATTTTTCCTGAGTCCAACCATGAAAAATGAAAAAACTATTACCATATCCTACATATAGATACAAATATATTTAGAATATTTCAAAGAATATATCCCACTTCATGGATATGTCATGGAATACAAATTCCACATACATTCGAGTCATATCTATGTAGGGATGTTTTTAAATAATGATTATTCATGTTCTAGATGATTCTTCAAATTTTGGACACTCCCATTCCATTCATCAAACATAATGTATCAAGTGATTTTATATCTTCATAAACCACCCCAACCATAAGAAATAGAAGGTAAATGTATTGAGGATAGAATAGTTTGATTTTGAAAAAAACGCCCCAGTGGCTCTACATAAATTACCCACAAAAAGTCCCTTTCAACCGAAGATGAATTTTTTCTCATGGGAGTATTTTTATACATCTATAAACCTAATAGATTCTATTCCCCATATAATTTCTACTAATATACGATCCCAAATAATAATGGTGTACACTTGTTTCTACTATCAAACCCCGGTTACATTAGAACATCCTAGAATGATTATCCACAATGTATTCAATGTTCATGTCAAAAATCATCCTAACTGTATGATGGTAAACTTCATGGAATCTTCATCATACCCACATGATGCTAAACTTTAATAAAATTTTCCTAATTGGATGACAATAAATAGTTGGATTAATTTCTTCATTGCATGACATTAAATAGCACAACACCATATTGTTCTCACCAATGAGTAAATTTCCCCTAACAACATTCATCTATCATTCCCTATTATAGACCTATATATGACTTGATTATTATTACCACAAGATGTTAGTGATTCTCATATTCCACATCCTATCCCAACCATAAACAATTTGAATAAAATTTCTCTCTCCTTAATTATGTAAAAGAATTATACCAAGACTTATTATTTCAAGAACCATTAATGTATTGATTTTCAACCACATGGAATACATATTGACATCCAAAAATATAATATTCAGGCCAAACTGTAATTCCATTCCACATTTTTCCCCCCATGGTAAGATTTTCCTTCCATAGTTTGTAGGGTGGAATGGGGACTCTTAATCCCTCATTCACATTATTTCATATTCATACTTACTTCATGATGTTAAATATCATGGGACATCACGAACTATATTTGGATTGATTCTCATCCCAATGTGATATATAGTGAATCATATTCCCTTTATCCTATCCACATCCACAGAACAATGAAAAGAAATATCTCAGAACCCCTGTATGAAAATTTATGTAGGAGATTGAGAATTCATGTACTTTATTTACGGATCTATCAGAGAAATAGAAATCCCCTATACATGTGATTCAGGTCAATGTAGTGTATCTCCCATTCCATCAATGAACCTGGTCTAGATATTCCTTGTGTACATAGACATACCCATTCCATCCATCAAACATTGTGACCTAATGATTTCAGATATTCATAAAACTCCTTGTCCCATGGAACGGGATGATCTATGTCCTATGATCACATTTGTTGGACTACGCACAATATGCTCTGGTGGCTCTATACATGATTCTCAAAAAAAATGCATGTCAACCGAAAGGAAATTAATCCTAATGAGAGGCTTTCCTACATATTTATACCTAATGTCTTTTAAGAATCGTATCATTCCTATTTAATATAGGGTCCCTAGATTCATGATTTACACATTATTTCCCCCTCACATATGAGGCATTTCAGATTGTATTATCCCGATTAGTTCCTCTTAACCGATGTTTTCTATGATAATTTTTTTCCAATACATGTTAGTAAATTGTTATATCATGGTACTCACCACACAATACTAAAATAAATGGAAAAAGTCCAAATCCAATTACATTAAAACTCCGTGATGAGTAATATAACATCTTAATCATTGGGCCCAGTAATAGAAAACATTGAAAATACCACTTCCCGACATACATGTAAAACATGTGTGAGATGTTTATAGACAAATCAAAGAATATATTCCCCGATGTTCTTTTACATTAAATAAATATTAAAAAGAAATTAAAATTTGAGACCCGCCCAATTAGAGAACATGTATACAAGATAAAAACGCCCTAATCCTATGTGTGAACTAGATCGCCATATAGAGAAACCTTAATATAACTACATCTAATTTGTTTCCTCTTATCATGAAATAGATTGTGACACCCAAATATCATAACATAGGTCTATCAATGGAAAAAAATTGTATCCTCCTTTACTATGCATAGGTCAGACCTAGGCAAGGAAACTCCTCACACCTGTATGGGTAGAACACCTCTACCTACTCCCCTGAAATATTTGTTGAAATTCCCCCATCATTTACAATAACCCTCCTTTCAAAAATCATTATATATATCTAGAATGGTTTGAATCCTGAGAACTATCCATGATCATCATAAATGGAAGGTCAGTGTATTGAGTACACTATTGTTTAACTATGCACAGTATGACATGGTGGCTACGAATAAATTTCCCTCCAAAATGTTATGTCTATCAATGGAAAATTCATCCTCAATAGTGGCTTTTCATACCTTTTTAATGACTTATGATGTTTACGTCCTAACTCACTCTTGATTTATGGAAACCTATATATTACAATTAAATAATTTATCCCCTTTTATTCATGTGGAATCCATAACATTCCTAGTCAGACTACTATGAAAAGGATGAATCGTTTACCCCTTTGGTCAGTGTAAAATAACGCTAAATGGTAAGCCTCAAATGTCCTGGTTTTAAGATTTTATTCTACACCATTATTCATCCTTCCTTTAAACAAGTAAAATTCATGTGGGAGAAGTTTCCCATATTAATCCATGGTAGATTCCCCTACTAATTACATACATTATTCCCTCCATTTTCCACTCACTGTGATCTTACAAAAACCAAACAAATCCAAAATTCCATAAATTTACATATCCATTAGAAATGGAAGGCCTGTGTATTAAAGAAACCATTGTTTTCATGTGAACAATATTTATTGGTTGATCTAGAAAAATTCCCCCCAAAATTACCATCAATCAATGGAAAAATCTTCCCCATGATAATATTTTCCTATCTCTTTATTCCACATGGCTCACAGGCCCCACAACATGTCTTATATAATTAAAATACAAATTTAGGGTCTACATAAAACCCTCATTCATGTCTGAAAACATTGGGACATCATCATTCATTGAGTCCTAATTTGGGCCCTCTCCACACAATTCATGTTCAATGTTGTTCAACATAAAATAGTATTAATGTTAGTCAATGTTGGAAAGACTCTAAACATTCCACAAAAATAGACACAAATATCATGAGGATGAAAACATACAAAGTGGTCCTCGAAAAAATTTGAGTATGAGCTCTCTTAACCTACGCAAAACATGGTTTAGGAAAAATATAGTATATTTAAAAAATTCATAGAGACCTAGAAGCCTGTAATATTGAAATCTTACAAAAGGAGGCCTGAGAAAAAAGTCATGTTCTACCCCCAATTACTGAATCAAATTGGATTCAGGAAAATATTATCATTATATTTCAAAAGATACAATGCTTGTAGTGTTTTCTAGATAAACATGGAACAATTAAAACTACGTTGGTTGTGTCTATAAGCTCAAGAAAAAAATTAAAGCATGATTTGATCATTTCAATTTAATTATTCAAGATAACGATTCAAATTAATTTCCATTGGAAAATATTGTTTATAATTTATTAAATTATAATAGATTGAAATTGATGTAAAATATAATGGATAAATTATGTAGATAAAAAATAATTACATTCCACCACATGTTTATGGGGGAACATCCAAAATCTAGTGTTTCTACATGATGTAAAACCCAACTGCGAATGAGAAAACCAAGATGAATACAATGAAGAATAAATTTCTTGTTTCATAAAATTGATAACCATATGAAGTGGCCCATCAAGGTATTTTTTTAATTAAATCCTATTTTCAACTTCAACTTCCACCAAAGGACAAAATTGTTTAACAATGGTCCTAAGATCTGACCCCTTCTATTTAATTTCCTATAATTTGGCACTTTTTTATTCCAGTTTCACCTTTATTATATTGACACAAGCCTCAGACTATAGTAGATGTTATTTTTTGGTAGACATTTAATCATATTAATTTTCTTCCCTATCCACAAGGTGGTACAACTCCTTGGCAATATCATGAAATTCCTTTGTTTGAAAGTGGGAGATATTGAACTGATCAAGGTTACCCTTTTGAGATTATAAATCCACTAGATATATGATTATTTGGTACATGGGAGTTTGATTGTTCTGATAGTTTAATCCTCCTAATCCCAAATCAGTCTACCATCACTGATTGGTGTCCACCTCAACAGGAAATTCTAATATGGGAGTTTCTATTATAACGGTATGGATTTGATGCCAAGCACATATCTACATATTTTAGTTTTTTTAATGGCATTTGAACCTTGTTTTTTACCTCCAACACAATGTGTATAAAATCTAGAATTTCAATCATAGATGAAAGAGTCACCATATGTTGAGTATCCCATAAAAAAGAACCTACCCTCTCTATAGGTGGTTCGATCTCTAAAGGTAAAAACATCGGTTTGACTGTAATGTAAGTGATTCCTAGTGATGTCCCACTTAGGGCGACCCTAGTAGGACCGTAGAGAATATTAGTCAAATATATATTGTCAAAATCACCCTCCAAATAGATAGGATGTGCGAATGAAGTTCCCTCCAAATGCATGAGATGATGAAAAGAACACCTTCTTATAGTAGGAATGGAGAATAGTGGTGCAACCATCACAAGACATGAATCAACCAAAAGTTTTTTAGAATTTCAAACTAACCATTACAATAATCCATCGGGATAGCAAGCCATTATAATTTTTTCATACTTCAATGATAAGTTGGTTAAATCCACTATGGGGGAATAAGGATAGGCACACTAGAATATTCATGTATCATCATCATCCCTAATTAGAGAAGGATTACTGGGAGAGATACCCTCTTAAAAATTGTAACTAGGATAATGTAATTTTATATAGGAATTAAAATTTCCTAGAAAACATATAAGGATTATAAGGTTTTATAATGTCCACTCAATCTATCCCGGCTTTTAACAAACCATCTCAGAGCATAATGATCAAGGAATGTTCTTCTGAATATCCCCTTCCACCATCTACCACTATTCAATGGGCCACAGGGTAAGGCACAAAATAAACTCGAGAAACATCACTCAATAGTTCAGTCATGTTATCAATGTTCAATGATTTAGGGTAATAATGAAAATGTTGATTTGGGACAGACAAAAATTTTAATGAGGAAACATTACAGAATGTTGTTACTCATATCAATGGAAATGCTATAGCATCCATTTGTATGAAAATTTAAATGGTCCATTAAGACGATATAAAGATCTTCCTTCATATATCTACCACAATAATTCATAAATACTAGAAAGGGTGGTGATTTCTAAAGTCATATGTTTTCCATCTTCCAATGATGCTTCCATCATTGATGTGCAAACTCAGACTGTAGTATGAAAATCATGAGAGGGGAAAATCCCAATTCTAATGAACATGGAGAATAAACCTTCTAGTCTAATCCTAGATGATATCTCTGATCATACACTCTTAACCCATGTGGTGTATTGTCCAGCCTTAAGGGTAGTAATGTATGAGCTTGGAATGCATCATGATTATTGGGTTGGATGATTTTTGTTATGGAAGTATTTTGTTCTCAGCTTGTTCATCTTAAAAAAACACTTCATCTATTCTTAAAATGGAAAGAGGGAGCATGAATGGAGTGGATGAATAAGAAATCTGTCAGCTATGACAAGAAAATATTTCACTATTTGAGACACCTACACAACATTATCTATCATATTGCCTTCCAGTAAGAAGTCTTCATACATGTAACCAAGGATGAGATGTCCTCCTTGTAACACCCTAGGTAAATAAAGAATATGAAATTTTTATATTTATCCCTATTTGTGGAAAAAATTTCAATATTAATTTAAATGGAACGCTATGCTCGATGGATTACCCAATACGCAACAATGAGTTCCTTTGAAATATTACATTGCACTCTAATAATAAAATAATATTATTTTAAATAGTAGTTAACACATAGCCGTTGTATTGGAAGGAATGAATATAAATAAATAAATTACGATTATATATGTGTGTTAAATGTTTTTACTTTTATCCAATAAATTTTAGAGGCTTAAAATACAAATGAATCCAATCTTAAGCATTGAATACACTAGTATTTTTAAAATATTATTTTACTACCTTATGATGGGAAACCATTTTTTAAATCAAACTTTTGACAATTTTATAAGATATTTTTTTCAAAATAAACATATTATTTATGAGTGGGACATAGAAATTTACCTTGGGTTAATTTTTGGTATTTTTCTGACAATGTTCATTTTTCAATAAATAGTGAAAAATACTGCATTTTACATCAAAACTGCTTTTTCATATAATTTAATTATATGGTTATATTATCTTTTTAATTTGTTATAAAGTGTAATTGGAATATATTTTTACCATTTAATCCAATGATGGTCATTGGGATTAATTTCACTTTGGAATTGGGCATAAACAAGTGCCAAATTTTCATAAATATTGTTTCAAAAAACCCGCTATTTGTTTTGACAACAGGATGTTTTTTTTAAAATAATTATTGCAATTTATGTGTTTGGAATTTGGTAAAATGGATTACATATTTGGAATCATAACGTCCAAATTATGTAATTATGACTCTTTTGTTTTTTGGACATTATGAATAGTAACGACGGTAATTATCTTTAATTATCTTGATTAATGAGTAATCAGTTAGTTAAAGATAAAAAGATAATATCATAATAGTACAAAATGACCACAACATGTGTCCTAATGATACCGGTTGTCTCATTTCCGACCATGGGATTCCTTGTGCCAATCTTGGGGGGCCCATGGAATCACTTTTGTGAGAAAGTGACTTTTTATCTATTTATTTTTAAAGAATGTTAAATGTAACAAAGAATGTATCAACTATGTAAAATATTTTTAATTTTTTATAAATAAATGATATTTTGGACTATAATTATTCGTTGGAAAGCTAATAATATTTTCTAAATCATAGTATTTTTTTATAATTTTTAGACATTAAATAAATTAATTTATTTATGACATCATAATGATGCAGTGATGACCTAATTATTTAATGATTTAAATAAAATGGAAAGATAATGTAACATCTAATACCTACACATGTCCAAAACCCATTGGATGGGTTGATTTCTAACCCTTATCACCTTATCCTAGAAACACATCAATGTGGGACCACTAAAATCCGAAACTCATTCTAAAATAAAGTAACATTTATTTACTTTCCAAGAGTGCCCCACCCCTCCTCTTATAAAAGGCCCCCACCACTACATCCTTACTTACACATCCATAGACATTGGCTAGGCCAACCCCTGCCCATTTTTTCTCTCCACATCCCTTTATAACTCCTTGAAGCCTCACTTTGGGCAGAAGTCTTCCCAAGGAAGCCTTTGAGCTCAAACTAAAGGGAGTTACCCGATTTTAAGGTAATGTCTTCACTTGTGTCCTTTTGTTTTATTTAGCTTCTCCAACCCCCTAAACTCATTTTACTCATTTATTTTGTAACAAATACAGTATCTTCAATATACTAGGATCTTTTTATAAGAAGTATTAGAGCTACACTTACACACACCTTCTTCTAATGGTTAAAGAATATACTGTTTCTGTGGTTGGCGATTTTCTACCTCAGAAAACGATTATTGTTCAATATTCTTTTAACACCTTTAAAGGTGGCCATTATGATGTCACTGTATTTTACATATGATATATATGGTATTTATGTCTACTATATGCTTTTTATTTTATATTTAAACCATACCTTTACTCTTTTCATGTTGTGTAAATGTGATAATTTCATATGAGGAAGTGTGGACTACCGCCCCCTCAAGTGATGTGACTCGTACATGCAATACATGGAACATATAAAGAATGAAATTAATGAACATATGTTACCTATATAACATATATATTATACTGGAATTATAATATATATATATATATATATATCATTTATTTTTAATCCCGTTAATATGACAAAGCTAAAATGAAAGTAGCGTTCATGTGTACGTACGGCCTACCGTCTCCATGAACGGTGCTTTTCGTTTTTTATCTCCAAATGCTATGTAATAGTATAAAATGAATATATACTGGATATATATGATATTTGAAACATCAATAATATTCTGGATATTATGTACTTATAACTACATGGAAAATTATTTTCCAACAAGTTCAATTTTTGACTGACATACCAAACATCGACAAAAACGTCTGATATGAACTCATATTATTAACCAATTATTATAACATTAAAATATGTGATATTAACTGAATAATAATCTTTATAGGATGTCCTTAAGCAATTATAATTTGACCAAAGTTTATTATTCAGGAATATAAAGAAACAAACATGACATGTTGGACTTGAGATATGGGATCCTACTCCTCTCTTTCTTTTTAAGTACACTCTTTTATGTCACTGCTTTTAAGATCATATTTCTTGTGATTGGGATGTTATTTTATATTAATATTACTGTAATTTTTATGTACATATGATGAGAGACCCTATTCTTTCTCATCAATCCATTTCGGAAGTTTTGAGTGGTGCCGTTAGGCTGCCGAATTTTCGTAAGAGATCTAACCTCTCTCATTCTTTTTAAGTACTCTCGTTCATGTCACTTCATTTAATCTCCTTTTTATTATTTTGGGGGATGTTATTTTATATTCCTCTTTCTGTAAACATTATGTTGATGTGATGAGAGACCCTATTTCCTCTCATCAATCCATTGTGGAAGTTTTAAGTGGCGCCGTTAGGCTGCCGAGTTTTTGTAAGAGATTTTTCATCTCACTTTTATTCCCGTGAGATTTATGCTACATTTGCCACAATTTCGTTTGAGTGGTTTATGTGCTTCCAATTATTACATTCCTTTTGTAATATAATTCCATTTATGGGTATTTACATATTCATTGTATGACACTTCTTCAATGGGGTGTACTTTTCAAAAGTTACCCAAGTCGGTAAGGGAACCTTTCACCCTCCTCTTTTTAAAAGACTTCGTTTGTTATGTCCTTTAATTCACATACTATTATGTTGGGATATGTTCTTATATATCCTGATTGATTTAAATTTTATGTCCAAGTGATGAGATTACCTTTTTATCTCTCATCAACTCATTTTCTGAATATTTGAAGTGACGTCGTTAGGCTGTCAAATTTTACCAAGGGAACTTTTTAACCCAATTTCGATTTCTTTGGGTTCAACATGTAGTTATTGAATATGTCATAATTTGAATATGTGTGAATGACCTTTTATTTTTTTACACTTAATTTCCAATTATATTCGGTGTATTTATATTTGTCACACATAATTTTGAGAATGATTTATCCTAAATTTAAGGACACCTTCTTTATAAGGGATTTCATCACATTTTACATCTCTATTGAGACTTCATTGTTGTTATGCACAAATTAACTCTTATATGGTGTATATATTGTCCTTTAAAATATTATATCATGAATCCATTTATTCTCATGATATTATAATGTTATGATTAAATGTTATTCCTCAATTATTCTATTCAAGTGTCTCTAATTTTGTTAAAAACCCAAGAACCAAAATATCGCTTTAAATGTATTAATGATTTGATCTTATTAATATCAATGTTTTAAAAATGGTTTTAAGGATTCATTTATATGGATATTAATGGTTTAAAATGTTAAAAGATTCAAGTTTTAATGGGACACTTCGATTCCAAAATCTCCTTATTAAATGTTTTAAAAGGTTTTGAAAATGGTTTTTTTAATAGATTCATTATTTAAATATCCTAAAATGTTATATTGTGATTGAAATGTGGAAATGTTATATTTTCTTTATGAATGTTTTATGTGATACATTTATGTTATGGTTCTTGGGAATTGTTATGAAAACGGGTGGTTCCGTGATAAACTAAGGGTGGGTGAGCCCGATATATCTCTCCAATGCATTGGGTAACGCGAAGGGGTTAAACGTTAAGGTTTCTCCGAAGAGATTTAGGGAATATACTGTGGTGGGTATTCCAAACGTAACCAAGCGAGTTACTCCCTACGTAAGAAAGTTATGAATGCCTCAAGTTACCTTTATGTCTTTATGATTTCTATGATTTATTCATGATTTTATGAGGTATGTTAGAGTGCCTATGTTTTATGGGTAAAGTATGATTTCATTCTTATGTATATATGAACTCATGTTTCCTTTCCATATGTTTATAACCTTTACTGAGCTTTTTATGCTCATCCCAAGTTTTGAAATGTTTTTCACATGTCAAGGTAAAGGTACATGATGTGATGATTGTGTTAAGGATGTGTCAAGAAAGAATCAATGTTTTATTTTAAATATGTTTTTGTTGATGGGAAGAATGAATAATATCTTTTATGTAACCACTTTGTTTAAATGTGGAATGTAATGCATGTTTCGTGATCTAATTCTCTAAAACTCTAAACCTGAAAAGATCCTCAATGTGTAATCTTTTAATAACTCAAGATTAAGTAAGGTTTAAGGCTGGGGCCTTATAGTTGGTATCAAAGATCGGTTTAGATATCTTTAGAGGTTAGGGTATTCTTTAAGCATAAGTGACATTACCATAATGGTTAGGATTTTAGAAAGTGTCCTAGTTTTAGATAAAGTGAATGAGTAAGTATATATTAGTGTTTATCTTCCTCATTAGTACATGATGGTTTTTTTGATATACTCACACTGACCGTTTTGGTTTTAGTAAATGGCTGGATCTAGAAGGCACCAAATTAATAGTGGATGTAAAGGAAACTGTGACAGTTTTTTGAGCAAGAAACTGAATGATATGGGAGCAACAATGAGAACTCTTGTGATTATCCTCAACCAACTATCTGGAGTCATGATTGACCACCTAAACCTTGGTGATTTCTCTAAGGTATCATATATGTGAGAAACAAATCCCTATGGAAGTACAAGTAATAATCATAAAGGTATGTGTGTTCAAAAACCTATGTGTCAAAGATGTGGAAAGAAACACCTAGGAAAATGTTTAAAAGGGATAGAAATATGCTATAGATGTAGAAATTATGGTCATAAAGCAAGAACCTGCCATGGAAAAAGGAAGCATCCAGTTGACTCGAGGAAAGGGAAAGAAGTTCTTTCTGAGGGATCAATTGAATTTTTTAAATGTGGTGTGCATGGTCATTATGCAAACACATGTCTTATGAAGATGTTTCGTGAATGGGATCACCAAGATCGTACAAATGTTCATTTACCAATACCTAATTCCATTCCGATTGAGGATAAAGAAACTGAAAATGACCAATCAAAGGTATGGATTATTTCATAACTATTGTTTTCCTATTTTGGAATCTTAGGATATGATTCATGATTTTGTTTGTTGGAAAGAGGTATTTCAGAATAAGTTGGAAAATAATGGTTAATGGATCATGAAGAATGTTGAATGAGTAAGAAGTCAACATATAAGGGGTTCAAGAGTTATGGTGAAATTCTTAAGATTATTAAGTCTCTTTTGATGACGGGGTTACATTAGAAGAATTTTTATAGTATGTGTAACCCTGATGTTTAATATATGAAAATTTTATTCAAGGAATAGTTATATGTTCATTTTTTGACATAGTTATAATGAACCATTTGGGTTTATATGATCCTTAATTTTGAGGTAATTATGGGTTACAATAAGTTATGATGGAAGTGAAAGGCATGAGATAAAATTGAGGTTAAATTATGTTATGGTTATTTTTGATGATTTTATCTCTTTTTGGGGAATGATTTGAGAATTATATAGTTTTGGAAAAAGGAAAACATGCAGACCGTGTGACAACCCATCGCGTCGGACAAAGCTGCAGGAATCGAACCCACAACCAAAGTGCAACTAGTATTTATCGCCTACCACTAAACTACGTGAAGTCCCTGGTTAGTTTGACTGATTCTTTTTAGTTAGATGATTTTATTAATTAAGAGTAATTTGATTTTGGGTTATCTATGGAAATTTATTATCATATCATGGAGGATATGTGATTAGGTTAATTACTCTTCAATATGAGACTTTAAGAGCAACTGATGTTATTTGGAGATAAATGTTACAATTTATCTTGGAAGACTATGTGACTAAAACCTTAAAATTTTTGGGTTTCAATATTATTTTGGCTTACTTTGATGGATTTTATGGAAAAATTGTTTATCGAATGGTCCTCGTTGAACTTTGGGGTTTGTTGGACAAATTTTGGAGATTAAGAATAGATTTTCTTTTTATAAAGTGTTATCCTTTTCTGGATTATCTGATCTTGTACTAACCTTTTGG
Organism: Viscum album; assembly: GCA_963277665.1. Lineage (NCBI taxonomy): Eukaryota > Viridiplantae > Streptophyta > Magnoliopsida > Santalales > Viscaceae > Viscum > Viscum album. The sequence continues at coordinate 1,521,065,535 of OY728164.1, read as the reverse complement.
TTTTGGTTCTGGTTAAGGTCTAAATATATGGGAAGTATGTAGTTCACTTTTGTGGATTAGATGATTCTCTAGTAGTTGATTATAGTACTCTTAATGTGAACAAGTCTTCCTAAATACTCGTCTTTTGGGGAAAGTATGAGTTTGTGTAATAAATCTAATAAAAGTTGAAAGTCAACATGATAAGTAATTATGTTTCCTTATGAATAAATTCCTCAATCAAAAGTAACTTAAAACAAAAATGTTTTCTATTAAGTTTTCCTACTGGGGAATCGAATACCATTTAACCCATCACAAGTTTGTGATTTTCTTATGGTTAACATTCTCCTAAACATGTTTTCTATCACTCTCCATCAGAACATGACCCTATGTTTTCTCCTCCATGTCCATGTTTTCCTACATGGAATCCTAGTATGTGTTAACTCGGGTGACCCCTATACTTCTCTTTATTTATTTTAAAGTGATTGTTTTACCGACTCTTGTTCCGATGTGGGATTTTCAATGATGTTTCCAAGCCCAGTTTTATAATTGTGAGGACGCAATTTCTAAAAGGGGGGAAGGATGTAACACCCTAGCTAAATAAATAATATGACGTTTTTATATTTATCCCTATTTGTGGAAAAAATGTCAATATTAATTTTAATGTAACTCTATGCTCGATGGCTTACCCATTATGCAACAACGAGTTCTATTGAAATCTTACGTTGCACTCTAATAATAAAATAATATTATTTTAAATAGTAGTTAACACATAGCTGTTGTATTGGCGGGAATGAATATAAATAAATATATTACGATTATATATGTGTGTTAAATGTTTTTACTTTTATCCAATAAATTTTATAGGCTTAAAATACAAATGAATCCAATCTTAAGCATTGAATACAATAGTATTTTTAATAGATTGTTTTACTACCTTTTGATGGAAAACCAATTTTTCAATCAAACTTTTGAAAATTTTATAAGATTTTTTTTTCAAAATAAACATATTATTTATGATTGGGACATATAAATTTACCTTGGGTTAATTTTTGGTATTTTTCTGACAATGTTCATTTTTCAATGAAAAGTGAAAAATACTGCATTTTACATCAAAACTAATTTTTCATATAATTTAATTATATGTTTATATTATCTTTTTAATTTGTTTCAATGTTTAATTAGAATATATTTTTACCATTTAATCCAATAATGGTCATTGGGATTAATTTCACTTTGTAATTGGGCATAAACAACTGTCATACTTTTCATAAATATTGTTTCTAAAAACCCGCTATTTGTTTTTACAACGGGAAGTTTTTTTTAAATTAATTATTTCAATTTATGTGTTTGGAATTTGGTAAAATGGAATAAATATTTGGAATCAGAAGATCCGAATTATGTAATTAAGACTCTTTTGTTTTTGGACATTATGAATAGTAACGACGGTAATTATCTTTAATTATCTTGATTAATGGGTAATCGGGTAGTTAAAGATAATAATATAATATCATAATAATACAAAATGACAACAAAATGTGTCCTAAGGCTACTGGTTGTCTCATGGCCGACCATGGGATGCCTTGTTCCAAACATGGGGGGCCCATGGAATCACTTTTCTGAGAAAGTGACATTTTATCTATTTATTTATAAAGAATGTTAAATGTAACAAAGAATGTATCACCTAAGTAAAATATTTTTAATTTTGTCTAAATAAATGATATTTTGGACTATAAATAGTCATTATAAATCAAAAACTATTTTATACATCATAGTCTTTTTTTTATAATTTTTAGACATTAAATAAATTAAATTATTTATGGCATCATAATGATGCAGCGATGACCTCATTATTTAACGACTTAAATAAAATGGAATGATAATGTAAAATCTAAGACCTAAACATGTCCAAATCCTATTGGATGGGTGGAATTAGAACCCTTATCATCTTATCCTAGAAACACATCAATGTCGGACCATTAAAATCTGAAACTCATTCTAAAATAAAGTAACATTTATTTACTTTCGAAGAGTGCCCTTGCCCTCCTCTTATAAAAGGCCCCCCCACTACCTCCTTACCCACACTTCCAAAGCCTTTGGCTCGGCCAACCCCTTCCGATTTTGTCTCTCCACATCCCTCTCTAACTCCTTGAATCCTCACTTTGGGCAGAAGTCTTCCCAATGAAGCCTTTGAGATCAAACCAAAGGGAGTTACCCGATTTTAAGGTAATGTCTTCACTTGTGTCCTTTTGTTTTATTTTGCTTCTCCAACCCCCTAAACTCTTTTTATTAATTTATTTTGTAATATATCCAGTATCATCAATATACTAGGATGTTTTTATAAGAATTATTCGAGCTACACTTACACACACCTTCGTCTAATGGTTAATGAACATATTGTTTCTGTGGCTGGCGATTTTCTGCCTCACAAAACGATGATTGTTCAATATTCTTTTAAAACCATTAAAGGTGGACATTATGATGTCACTGTATTTTATATATGATATATATGGTATTTATGTTTACTATATTCCTCTGTATTTTATATTTAAACCATACCTTTATTCATTTCATGTTGTGTAAATGCGATAATTTCATATGAGGAAGTTTGGACTACCTCCCCCTCATGTGATGTGACTCATACATGCAATACATGGAACGTATAAAGAATGAAATTCATGAACATATGTGACCTATATAACATATATATTATAATGGAATTATAATATATATATATATATATCATTTATTTTTAATCCCGTTAATATGACAAAGAAAAAATGAAAGTAGCGTTCATGCGTACGTAAGGCCTACCGTCTCCATGAACGGTGCTTTTCGTTTTTTATCTCCGAATGCTATGGAATAGTATAAAATGAATATATACTGGATATATATGATATTTAAAACATCAATACTATTCTGGATATTATTTTCCTATAAATACATGGAAAATTATTTTCCAACAAGTTCAATTTTTGACTCACATACCAAACATCGACAAAAACGTCTGATATGAACTCATATTATTAACCAATTATTATAACATTAAAATATGTGATATGAACTGAATAATAATATTTATAGGAGTTACTTAAGAAATTATAATTTGACCAATGTTTATTATTCAGGAATATAAAGAAACAAACAAGACAAGTTGGACTTGAGGTATGGGATCCTACTCCTCTCTTTCTTTTTTAATACATTCTTTTATGTCATTTCTTTTAAGATCATATTTCTTGTTATTGGGATTGTATTTTATATTACTCTTACTATAATTTTTATGTACATATGATGAGATACCGTATTCTCTCTCATCAATCCATTTTGGAAGTTTTGAGTGGCGATGTTAGGTTGCCGAATTTTCGTAAGAGATCTAACATCTCTCTTTCTTTTTAAGTACTCTCCTTCATGTCACTTCTTTTAAGCTCCTATTTGTTATGTTGGGGGATGTTCTTTTATATTCCTCATTCTGTAAACTTTATGTTGATGTGATGAGAGACCCTATTTCCTCTCATCAATCAATTTTGGAAGTTTTAAGTGGCACCATTAGGCTGTCGAGTTTTTGTAAGAGATTTTTCATCTCACTTTTATTCCCATGAGATTTATGCTACATTTTCCTCAATTTCCTTTGAGTGGTTTATGTACTGCCCAGTATTACACTCCTTTTGTAATATAATTCCATTTATGGGTATTTACATATTCATTTTATGACACTTATTCAATGGGGTGTACTTTTCGAAAGTTACCCAAGTCGGTAAGGGAACCTTTCACCCTCCTCTTTTTAAAAGACTTCGTTTGTTATGTATTTTAATTCAAATAATATTATGTTGGGATATGTTATTATATATCCTTATTGATGTAAATTTTATTTCCAAGTGATGAGATTCCCTTTTTATCTCTAATCAACTCATTTTCTGAATTTTTGAAGTGACGTCGTTAGGCTGTCGAATTTTACCAAGGGAACTTTTTTACCCAATTTGATTTCTTTGGGTTCAACATGTAGTTATTGAATATGTCATCATTTGAATATGTGTGAATGAAATTTTATTGTTTTACACATAATATACAATTATATTGGGTGTATTTATATTTTTCACACATAATATTGAGATTGATTTATCCTTAATTTAAGGAGACCTTCTTTATAAGGGCTTTCATCACATTTTATATCTCTATTGAGACTTCATTGTTGTTATGCACAAATTAACTATTATATGGTGTAAATAATGTCCTTTGGAATATTATATCATGAATCCATTTATTCTCATGATATTATAAAGTTCTGATTAAATGGTATTCCTCAATTATTGTATTCAAGTGTCTCTAATTTTGGTAAAAACCCTTTAACCAAAATATCACTTTAAATGTTTTAATGATTTGTTCATATTAATATCCATGTTTTCAAAATGGTTTGAAGGATTTATTTATATGGATATTAATGATTTAAAATGTTAAAATATTCAAGGTGGTATGGGACACTTTGATTCACAAATCTCTTTATTAAATGTTTTAAATGGTTTTGAAAATGGTTTTTTTAATGGATTAATTATTTCAATATCCTAAAATGTTATATTGTGATTGAAATGTGGAAATGTTATATTTCCTTTATGCATGTTTTATGTGATAAATTTATGTTATGGTTCTTGGGCATTGTTATGAAAAAGGGTGGTTCCTTGATAATCTAAGGGCAAGTGAGCCCAATATAGCTCTCCAATGCATTGGGTAACGCGAAGGGGTTAAACATTAAGGTTTCTCCGAAGAGATTTAGGGAATATACTGTGGTGGGTATTCCAAACGTAACCAATAGGGTTACTCCCTACGTAAGAATCTTATGAATGCCTCAAGTTACCTTTATGTCTTTATGATTTCTATGATTTATTCATGATTTTATGAGGTATGTTAGAGTGCCTATGTTTTCTGGGTAAATTATGATTTCATTCTTATGTATATATGAACTCATGTTTCCTTTCCATATTTTTATAACCCTTACTGAGCTTTTTATTCTCATCCCAAGTTTTTGAAATGTTTTTCACAGGTCAAGGGAAAGGTACATGATGTGATGATTGTGTCAAGGATGTGTCAAGATAGAATCAATGTTTTATTTTAAATATGTTTCTGTTGATGGGAAGAATGAATACTATCTTTTATGTAACCACTTTGTTTAAATGTGGAATGTAAAGTAAGTTTTATGATATAATTTTCTAAAACTCTAATCCTGAAAAGATCCTCAATGTGCAATCTTGTAATAACTCACGATTAAGTAAGGTTTAAGGCTGTGGCCTTATACTCCTAACCAGTATATATCACACAAACTAATTCCAAATTCACCAAGAGATAAGTGTAAGGTGTTAGTACTTGAACACCATTGACATAGATGTTCTGGATGCAACTCACATGGAGAATAAGTAATGAACTGTGATACCCACACTTGTAAATGTTTATAACGTTCAACAATTTGGAGATTTCCATGAAGTTTTGGTCAACCAATATTGCATTATCCCATTAATTAAGGAAACACCCTCAAGACCGTATATCCCATTTAGAGCTCCACCCTCTATTAGGGTCACCTCTTGAAAGGTTTAAAATATGTGGAAAATACTGATTGAGGGATTACAAGTATTTACTATGGCTATATTGATTAAATTTCATCCACCTATATCCATTTTGAATGAAAAAATATTCTCTGCTTAAATTCTATGTGATCCCTCCCATGAAAGAATCATTTTCTAAATCACACCCCTGATAGATCTCGTGATGTATGTTAAGGATGTTCCAGTAAACTGATGGAAGAGGAGCCTCAACATGAAGTTTGTATATTTACAATGGTAATCGACTGGACATTTGGTATGCTATATGTTTTGGTGAATGGATATATTTTTGAGTACTATCTTGAGTGATAATAAATGACTAGAGTTTGCCTTCTCCATTATTGACCAAAGATGATCGTCTTCTGGTCGCATTCATTGAAGTGATAGGGATATCTATTATCATTCTTGCAATAGATTAGACAATGTAAGTATATAAAAAACCATAAATGGACTGAAATAATTATCCATATAATGACGGTCAACGAATTACATTATCCCATAAACCAACATTCTACAAAATGTTGGCTCACATTGTGTTGGATCACAAAGAAACAATTTTTGGAATGATTCATATATGAAAAGTTTCCCATAACGTGGAAGGTGAAGCTCACCCATTTTATTTGAAGTTTTTTAGTACACATATGAAACTTCCATGTTTGAAGAAAAACAAAGCCCCAATATAGGTCGTTTGATGAAGTCATATGTGGTCAGAGATTCACGAGATCTCTACTATGATAATAAATCAAAGTGAAACACAAATGATATTGGACCTAAATATATAGGTCTAGTCTCCTTCCATGGGTACACTTGTGTACTCAAAACCATTTCAAATCATGCCTACTTTGTACATCAGAATAGACTCCTCTTTGTCCTAATCAGAACCCATTATATGGGTAATTTGTTGGGTCTGTAAAATTACTCGTAAAACAAAATACAATTTCATCAATTTGAAAAAGGAATAAAAAATTATTTTGATGATTTTGGAAGAAGATGTTTAGATATGTATAATAATTACAAAGGAACGAACTCCATGAAGCAACGATCCCATTGCGAAACGATGCTCTTAATGGTTGTACATCACTCAGCGAAATCCCCACCAACAAGAAGAAGTCAACATTAGGGGTTAATATAATGTAAGATATTAATGCCTTGAAGTAATTTGTGAAGAAGGGTGTTGATATTAATCCCCAAAAATGATTTCCCTATAATGAAATCTTTCGTAGGGAAAGTCAGTGTCACCATCTCCATCAAATGAGATAATGTTTTTTACCGAGCTAGACATGGTTTTCAGCAACCCCAAAGGCTACCTGCTAACTACGTACTCCTTGGGCCTCTGCAAATGAGTAATGATTACCACCATTGATGACCAACTACACTGATATTATATTCATTATTTTCTCTAAAAATAAGACCCAAAGGGGATTCTGTATGGGATCAATCTATTGAAAAATACCCAGAAAAAAGGAGAACCATCAAAATCAAACTCCTTCAATGATACCCCATTGGTAAAACCTGCAACAAAGCATTAATGATCAAAACACTAAAACAATTGGTAGATCAGAAGACACACATCCCCTAAGGATATAATTTCACATGATGTGTAGAACTATGTTCCACTTTTCAATTAGTCATCCAACATAGAAAACAATTATGTTGTCCAAATGCTACACCATGTAGACAATATTTTTATGAATTGAATTCAGACCCTTGTAGAAAATAACTACACAGATAGAACCTTTCCCCAAGTAGAAAATTTATACATGGAATGAACCCAGTTCTACATACCACCATGGTTTGTGAATAGTTCCCCTACTAGTATATAAACATTCTATGTCGAGGAAGATCCATCCTTCATAAGCATATGAAATATTGAATAGGGTACCCAAGGGAGTTATACACTTCAACTCCAGTCATTTACTTCAATTTTTGTCATATCATCAGTATTCCATCAATTATCCAGTCTCATGACCTCAGGAAAAATCCTCCACAAAATCTATTGGTTTTGTATGATAATACCATTGAGCAAATCAGTTCGCGCTTCTGACATTACTTACTAATGGTAAGTGGAGTGACATGGGAAATCCCTTTAGTAATGTGTACCCCCAAAATGAACCTAAATTTACCTTTCCATGGTAACATAAGTTCTGAAAATGGGAATATCACGTTAGCCTCCCCATTATTGGGATTAAGTGGAATCGTTGTCCATTCCCTTCGATGTGGGTCAGTAATAAATAATGGATGCAACCATTGTGTATTCTTTTGATGAGGAACAAAACTCCTCCCCTTTCCTAGAAACAATTTTAGGGCACTGAATTTGAGAGAATTCCGAAGCCTTTCTTGCAGGAGGTGACTCTATTTATCCTTTTTGTCTCATCTTGGGATGCATTTAGATAGATCTCAATAAAAAACTATATGGGATACAAGAAAAATTGAGGAATCGTGCACACTCTATGTGACCATCTATCCCCTTTTGGGCTCCATCACTATCCATTAGTGGATAGGGAGGGTTGTGTGGTCAATAGATCTACTAATTTCTCTTATTTCTCAGACTAAACATGACCCATATGGGCATAGAGACTAATAGAGATCATAAAGTCTACATGATCAGAATCATTAAATGGGCCTTCTCTATAGATATAATCCCCAACCAAATAACAAATGGGAAACTCTCATATGTATGTCCCAACTGAAAACTCAAATGGGCATCATCTGAAGTGTAAGTCCCAAATCATACTAAACATCAGGATCACTGATCATAAATTAACTAAAACGTGTAGGAAGACTTCTTGAGGTCGAAACCTAATATCAAAATATACTCTATTGTTTTTAGGGCCATATCCTTGGCAGGTTCATATTCACATAGGAGACCATGTCTCTTCTATGTACCTTGGGAATTCTTAGCATAATCACCACATTAAATATTTACTAAGAACATTCTACCTTGACATCCTTTCTATATGATGTTAAACATCTTGGATTGGAACACCACACATAAACTTAAATTTTGATCTGTCCATTTATGTGACACCGAACTATGTGGGTTCTGATTCCTCACACGATTATATGTGTGAAACCCATATTGTGGGTTTGATCACAATTCTCAAGAGACTTCACATCCCTACTAGATGATGATAAACTCAAGAGTGCCTCATAACATTACATAAAACCAATTTCATCCAATCCAAAAACCAAGGAATTCATGATCTATCCAGAAAAAATGTGACATTGAGGAAGAACCTCAGACACCTATGGATATCTTCATTGATGGAGAACCTTGGACACATATAGATGATTCCAAAACCTTTCCTATTTATGATTAATCTTACCTAGGGGTAATCCATAGAAACATGCATGGAAATTATCCAAGGATTTTTGAACATATGAAGATGACATAAATATATAAGATATTCCTAAAATAGAAAATATTTCTCCCCAAAAGGATGTGATGAGCCTAATTTTCCATACCCTTGAAAATGTGTGTTCTCAAGTATCATTGGAAAAGTTACCCAATGATCTTCATCCATTGGATAGTAAGTCCATGATTTCTATCTAAGAGATTCATTGTATGTTTCAAACTCCATGAATAAACACATTGGATATATTCTGAAGACCCCATACCCAACATCATTGATTACACACCATTTAACCCATATGATCAACTATTTATGCCACAAATTTTCCATCAAAGGAAAAAATGGTAACTCAATAAAAACAACTTCACTACGGTACCTCCTTCACAAAATAAAAAGGATACACCACTTACTCCCTATAAGACCATTTCATTCCTGAACCCTAACCACCCTACCCACTAGGTACAAAACCATATTCTGGTAGAATAAATGATGATACATATGAAATTCATAGGGATATTATGTCATGGGTATGGGTATTAATTCAAATTTATTAGGAATTTTTCTATCAAATTGTTGGGGATACAGTCACTATAAATGGTATTCATATTTTAAAAGAAAGTGTGGATGCATATCCATAAAATTTTCCTATCCTTACACCAACATGTGATGTTGAGTTTTCAATAGAACTAATACCTGTATCCACACAATATTTAAAGACTCCCTATAGAATGGAGATGATTGAGTTACATGAATTAAATATGAAACTCTAAGAAAACCCTAACAAGGGATTAATTCAACCATGTGTATCACCATGGGGAGAGCCTATACTTTTTGTGAAAAAAAACATTGATCCATGTGAAACTTCCTTGATTATCATGAGGTGAACAAGATCAAAATAAATAACAAGTATCATCTTCCCCACATTGATGTATCTTTTAATCAACTGTGTGGTGCTAAATATCTTACAATATTGACCATCATTTTTGATATCATTAATTGAGGGTTAATAAGGTGGATATAACCAATACAAAATACCGTTGAAGGTATATAGACTAGGAAAATATAGTTATTCATTATGGTAATACAAATTTCATTTCTATATTCATGAATAATATAAATATAGACTTTAATGATTAACTTGACCTATTTTTGTAGAATTTATAGATGATATACTAATAGTTTTAAAGACTGTGTAAGAGAGAGAAGACCACTTTTGAATTTTACTAAATACCCTAAGGAAGAAGAAACATTATTGAAAATTTCCAAAGTATGATTTTTTTTAAATTTGGTGTCATATAATCTCAAAACATGATATAAGAGTAGATCCATAAAAGGAGAAAGCTATTACATGTTATCCTAGACCTTCCACGATGACATATATATCTTGTTTTCATGACTATTCTTGAATGTTTGGATGGTTTGTGGAGAATTTATATTGATTATCAAATCCAATGGACAATTTAACTTGGAATGGTGCCATGTTATTCTAGGGAGATAAATTTGTGGAAATTTTCATTGAACTAGAGAGAAGGTTAGTCACCCCACACATTCTTATATTAAAATATACTATAAAAGGTCTTATAAACTACAAAGTTTCATTAAAGAAGTGATTGTGATATATTCATATGAATAATAACTTGGAAATAGAGTACACTTTGTGAAAACTAATTATTCATTAGGAAAACAACCCATCTCATGATTTGAAGTAGCAGTAATAACTTTTGAATCAATGTAATGGATGCATTATCATTATTGAAAAATGATTGATATATTTACCAATCATAGTATTTTTAATTATATATACAAATATAAGAATATGAATAGGACCAAGAGAATATGGTTAGAGTTGATAAAGGATTATGTGTTCTAAATAATTCATGAACCTATGAAATAAAAATTGTGGTGGATTCTTTGATTCACAAATATCATTATAGATTATCCCTGATGAGGTTAATAAAATGTACGATATTCCTCGATTCAGATGTAATGGATCTGTAAATCCTATAGGAAGGTAAAAAAATCTTTTCTTTCTCAATTTAATGTTCAAAAATATATCTATATGATAATTTAAGAGGTGAAAATGAAAGATTTAGAGTTACAGAAGAAGGGTGGAAATGTATATTAACCATGATCAGGATGGAATTCTATGCTTTATGAACCTTATATTTGTTTCATCCATACCGTATTTGATGATGGTGTTTTTAGGGGAAGCTCATAATCCTCCATTCTCTATTTAAACAATAATTATGAAGATTTAAATAGAATTGAAATAATTATAATGATGTGCTGGAATGAAGAGAGATATCATAGGGTTTGTATCTTGGTTCTTTGTATGCTATCATCTTACATATGAAATAAAATAGGCTAATGCATCTACTGGATCCATTACCCATTAAAGATTGGAAATGATAGAAAATAAATAACGATTTTATTAATGAAATCCACAAAATTTATAAAAAGAATAATTCTATATGGGTAATAGTCGATCACCTTAGTAAATCAATACATAATATATCTATCATGGATGACAATAATCTTGATCACCATTCCAGGATATTCATTAGAGAAGAGGTAAGGATGCATGAAGCACCTCGTTCCACTATATCTGATTAGGATATGAGGTTTACCTCATTTTTCTGTTGAAGTATTCAGAAATATCGTGATACAGAATTTGGTATTCACAGTACTTATCATCCTATTATTAGTGGTCAATATGAACTAATAATAAAAACTCTAGATGATATTTTGAGAAAATATTCTGTGGATTTAAATGGTTGTTGTGATTAACAAATTACTACAGTTGTGTTTTCTTAAAATAATTTAATTGAATGAACCATATATATGGATCCTTATGAAGACCTATATGAAAATAAATGTACAGATCAAATTTGTTAGAATGAAATTGGTGAAAGAAAGGTACTGGGACTTGAGACAACTGATGAAATTCTTGTGAAGGTTTGAACCATTCAGTAGCAAATCATGGAAGCTCAAACTTGTCCTAAACATTATACAAATAACTATTGAATTGAACTACAATTTATTGTTCATGAGATGTTGTTTATATTAATATCTTTATGTAATAACTTTATGATCTCTAAAAATAAATGGAAATTATTACCTAGGTATATTGGTCCCATTGAAATTCATGATCATATAAAGATTTTAGAATATCAACAGTAACATCTAAGAAATATATTCCATGTCCATGATGTCTTCCATGCATATCTCCAGAGAAATTACATACCTGACCCATTGCATGTATTGTAATTAAAGGTCATACCTCTATAGCTTGATATTTCTTATGAGGAATAACCATATGAAATTATAAATCATAAATAAAAATTTATGTGAAATAAAGACACTCAACTGCTCAAATATATTTGGAGAATTATATAGTTAAAGGAAGATACATCACATCTTGGGGATATTATAAGGCATAATTATCCTTATTTTTCTATAATAGAATGATTAATTTTTAGGGGAAATTTATTTTAAGGGGGGTGGGATGTACTATCATAATTTTTATGAAATACGTTTTTGAGTAAAAAAATAGCATTGATGCCTTGAACTATAATAATTTAAAGTTTCACTATACACAAAAAAAAATTTAATGCAACACTATAAAAATAATCAGTTTATCTTGTGTAACATTCAAACCTGCATTTCTAAGGAATAGAGTTTTATTATTATAATTACTTTATACAATTATATTATAACACTATCATCAAACAAAGTAATATTATTATAAATAAGTAATTTTTAAATATTATTCAAAATGAATTCATATAAATAAAACATATTGATAATGAAATATATAATTTTTGGTAAAGTCTATATTTTTTAAAATTACTTTTTTCTCAAAAGAAATACTTTCTATGCCATTATTTAAAAAATAAAAAAAATAATTTTAGAAACATTTAGTAATTTTTTTTGAAATTTTATTTTCTATCATATAATTTTAAAATTATCTTACTGTTACGTTTTTATATTTTTTTTGAAATATACCATATATGGATAAATTGTGACGAATAAAAATATTCAATTGAAAACATCTTTGAAATAGAAATTATTTTTATAGTTAAATTATGATTATTTTTTTTAATTACAATTATATCATCTATACATAAATTGATCCAATATTAGTTTTTGTAACTAATTTTACATTGAAAATGGATATAAAATTAGTTCAAAATTTATAGATTTTTATTTTTAAAACACATCATCTCATCCAATATGAGGGATTAATTTTAAATTAATTTATAACAATTATGCGTTCATAATTTGGAGCAATATATTCCATTTTTATAATATAAATTATTTATAATTTCTAATAAGGTCAACAACATTTTTGACCAAAAAAATTAGTGAATGTAATTAAAATTAATAACATTGATTATGGTAAAACAGGTTTACTTAGTAGTGTAAAATTTCTTAAAATTAGAAAATAACCTAGAAACATGTTGGAACCCCATTTTTTCATATTTCTGTGATATGCTTACTTTTGTATAAAATTATACATTTTTTGTTTCAGATAATGTTTGTGAAACCTCTGAAGAGTGTTTTATTTTTATATTTTCAGGAATTCCTCATCTCATCCACTATAAAATGGAACTCAACCCCCTCACTTCTTCACACCTCTCATGAAATTTTTCATGTAAAACCCCTTAAAAATACCTTCCCAAAATAACTACCTTAATAATTGATACTTAACATTGGTAAGAGAGATAAATTTGGATTCCTTTTAGTGAAAACCAATATGAGTTTCCAAAATAAGAGCATACATCCCACCACAAGAACAGTTATTTTATTTCATTCTACACCCCCTCATTTATTATTATTATCAAAATATATAATAACCACATTATCATAAATATACTAATGTGTTTTATTCTTAGGATGTTAATTACAGTCAAAAACCCTTCCATGAAATGGAATATCCAATCATCGTTCATTTGTACGGTGGACAACCGACATACGAATCGATGGAATTTATTCTTACATTAACTCATTTAGTAGATAAGAATAATGATAGAAGTAATATTTTTATATTATATTAATAATATTTATGATATATTTATTTTTATATAATTATTTTACACCAAATTATTTTATAGTTTCCATTTTTTGAGAATATGATAACATCATTTGTGGATGTGAGGAATACCGCCTCCTCATAGTGATGTCATTTTTTCATTATTTACAAAGAATGTATTATGGATGGGAATAATTAATATAAATTATATATATGAAATAACAATTATAATTTAATTATAATTTATATATTTATATATATATAATTTAATTTTCGTTTTTTAATACAATAATATAATGAAGACAACATTCATGTATATATACGATATACCGTCTCCATGAACGGTGTATTTAATTTTTTGTTACTTTCTTTTGTACAAATATATAGACATATATTTAAAAAATATATATCAAATTTATGTGATTTGTATTATTTTAAATATTATAAAATTTTTATATAATAAATATAATAAAAAATATAATAAATCAAAACACATGAGAAAAAATAAAGTAGTTATTACTTGAAATGTAACATTATAAATGAATTTTTAATAAAAGGGTAATAAAAATTCATATGAAAATTATATATTGATTTATATAATTAAATTTAGTTATGTAATAGTTTTATAATAACATTATATTAATTATACATGAGGTTTTAATGAGTAGTATGAGATTCAAGACATATGGTAAGAGGATTTCTATTCTCACTTTTACACTTGTGAGGCTTATGCATTATTCACCACTCATTTATTTTTTTAAGATTACATACATAAAATAAATTTTTTATATTTTTATAACCCCTCAATTTATATGTATGAAAATTTATCGTTTATGATCTCTATTTTATGGGGTTTTACCGTTTTATGGTTACCAAAATGGTAAGGCAATGTTGTCTTAATTTTCATTCTTTTGGAAAAATGATTCGTTATAAAACTATATTCTTTTAAGAGGTGGGTATACTACCATTTGCCATTTTATATAATTAATATACTCATTTTAATGTTATTTAATGATTCATGAAATGATATTGTTACATGGGGAGTTTCATTAAATGTTTCAAAAGTTTTAAGAGTTTACTTTAGGAATCTCATCCTTTATTTGGACAGTTTATGATTATGCTACCATTGATGAAATATTATGATTAATTTCTAAAGAACAATAATGAATTTTATTATCATATATTTATTAATGATATATTCATGTATTATTACCATTATTCTCACTCTTTTATACTTACGATAATTAAGAAAATATTTTTATGAAAATACGACATTATTTCTCTCTTCTCTCAGAAATCGGTTTTATTCAAAAAAAATATTTTTAAAATATTTTAAAAATTAGATACTAAGATAATTTTCATGTAGATATTATTTTTAAATTTTTTAATGGTTTTAAAAGATTCATTTATAAATTTACAAATCTATTTTTAAAATAAATACGTTTTTAAAAAATATTCTTTTTAAAAAATATTTCTTTAGAGAACAAATGATATTTTCCACATAAAATATTTTTAAAATATCTAAAATATTATTTTTCATATAATATAATCTCCATTGGTGTTACTATGTATTTTATTGACATATCATACAAGTGTTCCAATCCACATTTTTCTCTATATTGTTTATGTTTTGATGGCATGGTGTTTATGAAACCTGTTTCTCTTTCATATTTTATATGTTTATGAAAAAAATTTCTCTTTCACATGTTTTATGATTATGAAATCCATTTCTCTTCCATAGTTTATTCCATGAAAAAACTATTGAGATAACTACCACTTTTCATGGGTTATTCTTTGATTAAATTATTATGAAACATGTGTCTTTTCCACAAGTTATGAAATGATGAAATACATATTATACCCATTTTATTTCATGGGATATGATATGATGATTAGTTATGAACTTGTAGAACATTTATGTATGAATTTATTATGAGTCAGGTGATATTTATATCTCACAAAAATTATTTGGGTAATGATTTATATCTCATGATATATACATGGAAGGAATGAGGATTCAACATGATTCAGTAAAGTAATTTTTCTTCTATGATGGTATTGCGAGTTAATCCTGACTACTATTATGGCCATGGGACTAAAACATGAATACCAATATGGTAAGGGGTTTTAACCCATTCCACAATTATGTAATTTCTTTTATGATCCGATTACTTTGTAAATCATTTTAAATGCTTATGTGTCTTCCATAATTCCTTGTATTAATCTTATGTAATTATTTCATGGATTAGTATCTTTATTACCTTATGAATCATGTCTTATAATATACCAATATATATAACATGACACTTTATTATGCTCTTTTATTTTCATGTGATGTTATACTAATGTTATTATTGTGTTATCATAGACTTATTCTAATGATTATTCTTATATATCTCCATTGTTTACCCTTACTGAGCATATGAGCACACCCATTTTTATGTTTCCATTTCCCATGTTATGAATATATGTATTATCTATGATGTGAATAAGAAGGTTTCTATTCTTGGTTATCCTAGTGGGAGATAATTTAGCTCACCTATGTACTAATTTTTATGGTTACATGTTTCCAATTCCATTAAACTAACGCGGTATTTTGCGTATGTTAAATTATGGGTCAATTATGAATGAGAATCTATTTTTGGAATCAAATATTTTATGTAATGAATTTGTTTAAGGAACTACATCCAGATAATGGTTTTCGGGTGCCACTATTTATTTCGTAGTACAAATTAAATAACATTAGATCTTAGGATGTTTTTTGAAAAAAAAAATCTGATTAGTTAGTGTTGATTAAAATTTAAAAGCTATGGATAACCGTTTCGGAGAGTATATGATTTAACATTTAGGTAATAAATCACATTTGATTTGTGTATTAGGATAAGATGAATTTCGTCAAATCCAAAGGGATAATTCTGAATTATAACTATATGTATTGGATAACTCCCTAATGTTTTATTAAAGTAAATATTGGGTGGTTATCTTGGAAATTAAAAAAAATATATTCATGCTCTAACATAGATTTAATTAAGGGTAATAACCCATAAATGGTATATTGTGTAAAAAATTAATCATCTCTTAGTTCATGAAAAAATATGTATAATTACACCACTAGTTTCACAAACAAAAGGGACATGTTTTGTTTGATTCATGTTCACTTTTTGAACCATTATGATGGATTTAAATATGATTATATTATATAACCTATTTGGAAAATTATCCATGAATATCATAGGTTGATTGATAAATATTCATAAGTTATGCTATATAATATTTGATTTTTTTTTCATGGAGAGGGGATATATTGAATTTTTAGAGTTAAGATTTCCATGATTTTTTTGGGTTTGGAATATTTTATGAAATTTTATTTTAAATTGGGGTCATTCTTTTTAGGATCTTGTTATAATGTGTTATAGAACCCATCTCCATGAAACTTATATTTAAATAAAAATGATATTTGTTATACTAAGGTTTATATAGGTTGAAATAGGTTTGATACAATTTGAGTTGCTATAACTTAAGGCTACCATTATAGTTTTATATAGTGACACATGATTAGTATAAATATTCACATGGTAATTTATGATAACTAAATTATAATTATTCTCACTCATTTTAACTCTTTGGGTTATATTAATGGATGAATCCTTATGGTGAAATTCTAATAATAGATTCTGTAACATCCCAAGTAACTAATGAATAATAGATATTTTTATCTATGTCTATTAATGATTAAGATAGTGTTATAGAGGCTTAAAATGAAAATAAATACAATCTTATGCATGGAATACACTAATATTCTTAAAAGATTGTTTTACTGCCTTTTGATGGAAAACCATTTTTGAATCTATATTTTGAAAATTTTATAAACTATGTTTGTCAAAATAAACTTATTCTTTATTATTGGGACAAAAAAATTTATTTTCTGTGAATTTTTGGTATTTATCTGACAATGTTCATTTTTTAATGAATAGTGAAAAATACTGCATTTTACATCAAAACTGTTTTTTAATCTAATTTATTTATATGATTAGATTATCTTTTGAATTTGTCTTAACATGTAATATGAATATATTTTTACCATTTTATCCAATGGTGGTCATTGGAATCAATTTCACTTTGAAATTAGACTTAAACTGGTGTCAATCTTTTGATACTTATTGTTTTGTAAAAACACGCTATTTGCTCTCGCAGCGGGAATTAATTATTAAATTAATTAATTTGACTTATATGTATTGAATTTTTTAAAATAGACTTCATTTTTGAATTCGGAATATCAAATATAGCTTAGGGTGAATTTTTGGTAATTTTCTGAAAAACTCCAATTTTTGATGAATAGTGAAACCACTAAGTGGTAATCAAGCAAACTGATTTTTCAGTTAAATGAAAGTTTACCACTAATGTGTATTGAATTTTGAAAATCCAACATATATGGTTGTCATTAAGAAGTAAAATGTGGTTCAATGAGATTATAATAATTTTTCGGTGAATAGTAACTTATTAAGTTCTTAATCGCGATTAGTGGTAATTAGTGTTGTTTAAGGTATAAATAATGCTTTAATAATATGAAATGACCTAGACACATGTCCCAAACTTATTGGTTGTGTCATGGCCGACCAAGACAATCCATGGGTCAACTTGGGGACCCCATGGAGACACTTTGGTTTGGAAATGACATAAATAACTTTTTATTAAATGTTAAAGTAAAAATCACACAAACAAGATATGATTTACGAAAACAATTTTTACATGGGGTTATAAAGATCATATTTTTGATTATAAATAGTAATTGGAAAAATAAAAAGATTTCCTACATCATAGTATTTTTTTTATGATTTTTAGAAATTAAATAAATTAAATTATTTATGAAATAATAATGATGCAGCGATGACATCATTATTTGACGATTTAAATAAGATGGAAAGATAATGTAAAATCTATGAACTACACAGGTCTAAAACTTATTGGATGAGTTTATTTAGAATACTTATCACCTTATCCACGAATTATATCAATTTGGGACCTTTTAAAACCGAAAAACATTTCAAATAAAGTAATATTTATTTACTTTCCAAAAATGCCCCTCCTCTCCTCTTATAAAAGGCCCCCACCTCTACCTCATTTCACACACAACTCAAGCCTTTGGCTCGGCCAACCCCTTCCCATTTACTCTCTACACATCCCTCTACTCATCCTAGAGGATTAACTTTGGGCTTAATCCTTTCAAAGGAATCCTTTAGGCTCAAATCAAAAGGAGTTACACTTTTTAAGGTAATTCATTCTCTCATGTTCATTTGTTTTATTTTGCTTCTCCAACCCTCTAAAATCTTTTTATTTACTTATTTTGTAACAACACCATTATCATAAATATACTAGGATGTTGTTATAATATTTATTTGATCTACAATCTCACACAACTACATCAAATGGTTAAAGAACATACGGTTTCCGTGGATGGCGAAATTCCGCCTCCCGAAATGATGATTGTTCAATACTCATTTAACACCTTCAAAGGTGGACATTATGGTGTCACTATATTTATATATGATATATAATATGTTTATGTTTTTCCTTAAGCTTCTGTTTTTTTCATTTTGGGCATACCTTTATGGTTCCCATTATGGGTAAACACGATATCTTGATTTTAGGAAGTGCGGACTACCGCCCCCTGAAAGTGATTTGATTCGTTAATACCATATGTGGGATGTTTAAAGGATAAAGTTAATGATATTATATATGTTATTATACTGGAATTATAATATACTCTTATATCATTATGATTCCATTCCAGAAAATATGAAATAGAAATGGAAGTAGCGTTCATGCGTATGTACGGCTTACCGTCTCCATGAACGGTGCATTTCATTTCTTACCTCTAAATGTGATGTAATATTATAAATACATGTATATGATGAATATATATGATATATATGTTATCCAAATAATTAATATCATTCTGGATATAATGAACCTATGACCAAATTAACAACATGTAAGTGTAAGAAGTCTATTTTTGACTTAAGAACCAAATACCGACAAAATGAACATTATTAACTTAAATGATTACATGATGTTCATAACATGGTATAAAATGAATAATTAACTTGAAAAAGATTCTTAAGCAAGTAGAGATTAACTCAAGTGTATTATTCAGGAGATTAAAGAACGGTCGGGTCAAGTCGGAGACGAGGTATGGGACATCGTCTCAATCTCCTTTCATTGAGGCATATTTTATTTTATACACAACTTTCTTTTATACGGTGTATAAACCACTTTGACTTTTACGTTTATTCAAAAGGAATCTTTTTTATACAAAGTGTTTACTAAACGACAAAAGGTAATGTTTTTGTCGTACGTATGCGGCGACAACGACTTCTCCGCCGTCGTGACCGTTATTTGAGTTTCGGATTCCTCTACAAGCCATACCATATTTTTAAAAGAAAAATAAATACCATGTTTTACTTTTCTTTTATTTTGCTATTGAAAATGGTTTTCATAATTTTTTTATATCAATGTGTTGTATTGATATCATGTGATTGAAAGTTGGGAATGTTATGTTTCCTTTATGCATGTTTTATGTGATACGATTATGTTGAGGTTCTTGGGAATTATTATGAAGACGGGTGGTTCCGTGATAAATTAAGGGCGGGTGAGACCGTTATAGCTCTCCAATGCATTGGGTAACACGAAGGAGTGAAACGTTAAGGTTTCTCCGAAGAGATTTTAGGGAATATACTGTGATGGGTATTCCAAACGTAACCAAGAGTGTTACTCCCTACGTAAGAATGTTATGAATGCCTCAATTTACCTTTATGTCTTATGATTTCTATGATTTATTCATGATTTTATGAGGTATGTTAAAGTGCCTATGTTTTATGGGTAAAGTATGATTTCATTCTTATGTATATATGAAATCATGTTTCCTTTCCATGTTTTTTTTATAACCCATACTGAGGTTTTATGCTCATCCCAAGTTTTTGAAATGTTTTTCACAGGTCAAGGGAAAGGCACATGATAAGATGATAGAGTCAAGGATGTGTCAAGAAATAATCCATGTTTTATTTTAAATGTGTTTCCATAGATGGGAATGAAGAATACTATCTTTATGTAACCACTTTGTTTATATGTGGAATGTAATGCAAGTTTTATGATCTAATTCTCTAAAACTCTAAACCCAAAAAGATCCTCAATGTGTAATCTTGTAATAACTCAAGATTAAGTAAGGTTTAAGGCTGGGGCCTTATAGTTGGTATCAGAGGTCTGTTTAGATAACTTAAGGAGTTAGAATTCTATTAAATTATTATCCAAATTTTTTTTTTCAAAATGATATAGCATTTAAAGATTACCATGTTGCTTCATCTAAGACATGTTTGTTCAGAATGGTTTTCCGCAGAGGAAACAGGGAAGCAGTGCTAGGAAGGCATACAGAAGGAAATAACCTTCTGAATCAGCATCCAGAAATGTTCGGAATTGGAACTGAACAGTTTGTTGTAGTAATGGCGCAGTTGACTCAAGCGATAAATGGCGGTGGTATCCATACACGAGATCAGCCAGACCAACCACAGAGGAACATGTCAGTGGTGGAACATTTCATGAGGAGACATCCACCATCATTCAAAGGATCATCAGACCCTGTGCTAGCTGAAGGGTGGATTAAAGCACTGGAGAATATTTTTGATGTCATGGGGTGTTCAGACAATCAAAAGGTTAGTCTTGCTATTTACCGTTTGGAGGGTGAAGCAGATCAGTGGTGGTCTATGGTTAAAAATATAAGGGACGCCGATGAGATTGATGCTCTTGACTGGGATGAATTCAAAGGTATGTTTCTTGAGAAGTATTTTCCTAAGGCTATTCGACTTAGGATGGAAAATCAATTCTTGGAATTGAGGCAAGAGGAAGACTCAGTGGCTGCCTATGAAGAAAGGTTCACTCGATTGGCAAGGTATGCTCCAAATTTTATCCGGGATCTTGATAGTAAAATAAATCGTTTTTACTCAGGATTAAAGCCAAAATATCGAAGGGCATTAGCTTCTTGTGAGTTTAAAAGTTATGAAAAGCTTGTTCGATGTGCTGAGAAGGTTGAAATGGTGTTTGCTGATGACCAAGTTTTCTATAACAACCAGCAGAAGAAGAGACCGAGGTGGCAGGAGAAAGGTAAGAATTCTTCAAAAAAGTCTGATGGTAAGAGAACTAAGTTTCCAGTTTGCGATAAATGTGGAAAAAGGAATGCTGGGGAATGTCTACTAAATTCTGGAAAGTGCTACCGATGTGGTAAGATGGGACATAAGGCTCGTGATTGCACTGAAAAGATCAAGGTGAAGGTAAGAACAAATTTGATTTACAGTTAGTGAAATGTTATAAGTGCAATGAGATGGGTCACTATGCAAACGAGTGTCCGACAAGGAGCTTGAGTGATGGGAAGCAGTTAGATTACAAGCCGAAAGGGGTGGTGAAATCCTTTTCAACTACTTTAGCAGATGTCGGGCCATCAAATGAAGTTGTATCAGGTACTTTGTTTGTTTTTTCAGATTATGCCAGTGTGTTGTTTGATTCGAGGTCTACACATTCTTTCATCTCTGAAACCTTTTCTAGTAAAATGGGAATACCATCTCAAGAAATGACTCCTGAACTTTTGGTAAAAACACCTGGGGGAAGTGTCGAGGTAAAAAGAATTTATAAGAATCTTCCTATCCTTATCTGTGGAAAGAACCTACTTGCAAACCTTATTGTTCTACCTCTAGTAAAGTTTGATGTTATCCTGGGTATGGATTGGCTCTCTATTTACCATGCTAAGATTGACTGTAGAGCTAAAGAAGTTTCTTTTCAGAAAGACTTTCAGTTTGTTTACAATAATGAACCCTTAATTTTGATAACATATCAAGAGGCCGAGAAACTTGTAAAAGATGGAAATGAATGTTACCTTGCACACGTCGTTGAAAATAAAGGGACTGTTCAGATTAATGATGTGCCAGTGGTAAATGAGTATCCTGATGTTTTTCCTGATGAGTTGCCTGGAATAATACCAGATCGGGAAGTTGAGTTTACTGTTGACTTAGTCCCTGATGCTAAGCCAATTTCAAAACCTCCTTATCGAATGGCACAAATTGAACTTTTAGAGTTGAAGGAGAAATTACAAGATTTATTAAAGAAAGGTTTCATTAGACCTAGCACATCACCATGGGGTGCTCCTGTTTTATTTGTTAAAAATAAAGATGGTTCTATGAGACTTTGCATTGATTATAGAGCCTTGAATAACTTCACTGTTAAGAACAAATATCCTTTGCCTCATATCGATGATTTGTTTGATCAGATCCAGGGAGCTCAGTTTTTTTCGAAGATTGACCTGAGATCGGGGTACCATCAGCTGAAGGTAAAGGAGGCAGATATTCCGAAGACCGCGTTCCATACGAGATATGGCCATTATGAATTTGTAGTAATGCCTTTTGGGCTAACCAATGCACCTGCTGTATTCATGGAATTAATGAATAGAATTTTCCATGGGTTCTTGGATAAGTTTGTGGTGGTTTTCATTGATGATATTTTGGTGTTTTCTAAAAGTAAATAGGAGCATGAAAGACATTTAAGGGTTATCTTGCAAACCTTAAAAGAAAAGAAACTGTATGGGAAATTCAGCAAGTGTGAGTTTTTGTTGCAACAAATTTCTTTCCTTGGTTACATTGTTTCTAAAGATGGAATAACTGTTGATCCTGCAAAAACAAAAGTTGTAGAAGAATGGCCAAGACCCACAAATGTAACCGAGATTCGTAGCTTCCTTGGTTTGGCGGGCTATTACCGAAGGTTTGTTAGAAATTTTTCACGGTTATCTAGTCCAATGACTAAGCTAACTCGAAAGGGTGTTAAGTTTATCTGGACAAAAGAATGTGATGATTGTTTTCAGGAATTGAAAAGAAGATTGGTGAATGCTCCAGTTTTGGCACTACCTTCCAGGAATGATGAGTTTTTTATATACAGTGATGCTTCATTGAAAGGACTTGGTTGCGTCCTAATGCAGAATGATCAGGTAATTTCTTATGCTTCACGACAGTTGAAAACTCATGAGGTAAATTACCCTACACATGATTTGGAATTAGCTGCTGTTGTTTTTGCTTTAAAAATTTGGAGGCATCATTTGTATGGAGTAAAGTGTGAAATATATACCGATCAAAAAAGTTTAAAGTATATATTCACTCAGAAATAATTGAACATGAGACAAATGAGATGGCTAGAATTAATCAAGGATTATGATTGTACAATTAATTACCATCCGGGAAAAGCAAATAAAGTGGTTGATGCTTTGAGTCGAAAAAGTAATGCTTCATTAACAATGTTGCGTTTGGAATGTGATCCTTTGGTTAAGGATTTGATGAACTTTGTCATACAAGTTGTTGGTGCAGGAAGTCCTTCTGTTTTGTTTCAGGTATCAGTGAGATCTTCTCTATCAGATAGAATCAAGCAAGCACAGAAGCAAGATAGTGAGTTGCAGAAAAAGGTAGAGCTGGTTCAAAAAGGTAAGTTGCCTGAATTCAACATTGATAGTGATTGTGTTTTGAGATTTGGGAAGAGATTGTGTGTTCCTTGTGATTCATAGTTGAAGAGAGAGTTGTTATGTGAAGCTCATAGTTCTCCGTTTTCAGTTCATCCGGGCAGTACTAAGATGTATAGAGATCTGCGGGAGTATTACTGGTGGGATGGAATGAAAAGAGATATTGCTGATTTTACTGTGAAGTGTTTGACATGTCAGCAGGTTAAAGCAGAGCGGCAGTTACCGAAAGGGATGCTTCAGCCTTCACTAGTGTCAGAGTGGAAATGGGAGAATATATCC
Organism: Viscum album; assembly: GCA_963277665.1. Taxonomy (NCBI): domain Eukaryota; kingdom Viridiplantae; phylum Streptophyta; class Magnoliopsida; order Santalales; family Viscaceae; genus Viscum; species Viscum album. The sequence continues at coordinate 1,521,040,764 of OY728164.1, read as the reverse complement.
ATGGACTTTTTTGTTGGATTACCGAAGACATCTCGAGGTAATAATGCAATCTGGGTTATTGTTGATCGCTTGAACAATCTGCTCATTTCCTTTCTATACGAGATACTTTCTCTCTTGATCAACTTTCCCGTTTGTATCTTAAGGATATAGTCAGGTTACATGGAGTTCCTCTCTCCATTGTATCGGATCGTGATCCCAGGTTTACTTCTAACTTTTGGAAAGGCCTTCAGAAGTCGTTGGGTACTGAATTAAATTTTAGTAAAACTTTTCATCTTCAATCAGATGGGTAGTCAGAACGAACAATTCAAACATTGGAGGATATGCTACGAGCTTGTTATATGGATTATCAGGGATGTTGGGACCAACATCTTTCTTTGGTTGAGTTTTCATATAATAACAGTTTTCATTCCAGTATACAGATGGCACCATTTCAGGCATTATATGGGAAGCGGTGTCGAACTCCAGCTTTATGGGATGAAGTGGGTGAAAGGAAGTTGATGGGACCAGAATTGGTATAAGAGATGGCAGAAAAAGTTCAGCTGATTCAGAAACACATGAGAACAGCTCAGAGCAGGCATAAGAGTTATGCGGATAACCGGAGGAAGGATCTATCTTTCGAGGTAGGTGATCATGTTTATCTCAAGGTTTCTCCTTGGAAAAGTGTGATGAGATTTGGTAAGAAAGGAAAGTTGAGTCCAAGGTTCATTGGACCATATGAAATTCTGGAGAGAGTTGGATCAGTTGCATACTGAGTGGCTTTACCTCTGAGTTTATCTCAGGTACACGATGTTTTTCATGTTTCAATGTTGAGAAAGTATATGCCAGATCCATCTCATGTTTTGAGTCCAGAGGTAGTTCAGCTGGAAGAGAACCTATCTTATGAAGAACAACCGGTCCAGATTCTTGACCACAGGGAGCAGGTGTTACGGAATAAGGTGATTCATCAGGTAAAGGTTTTTTGGAAAAACCACATGATTGAAGACGCAACATAGGAATCTGAAAATGCAATGAGGGATAAGTACCCCCATTTATTCGATAAGTAAATAAATTGCGGGGACGCAATTTTCTAAAGGGGGGAAGGATGTAACATCCCAAGTAAGTAATGAATAATTGATATTTTTATCTATGTCTATTAATGATTAAGATAGTATTATAGAGGCTTAAAATGAAAATAAATACAATCTTATGCATGGAATACACTAATATTCTTAAAAGATTGTTTTACTTCCTTTTGATGGCAAACCATTTTTGAATCTATATTTTGACTATTTTATAAACTATGTTTGTCAAAATAAACTTATTCTTTATGATTCGGACGACAAAATTTATTTTGTGTGAATTTTTGGTATTTTTCTGACAATGTTCATTTTTTAATGAATAGTGAAAAATACTGCATTTTACATCAAAACTGTTTTTTAATCTAATTTATTTATATTATTAGATTATCTTTTGAATTGGTCTTAATGTGTAATATGAATATATTTTTACCATTTTATCCAATGGTGGTCATTGGAATCAATTTCACTTTGAAATTAGACTTAAACTGGTGTCAATCTTTTGATACTTATTGTTTTGTAAAAACACGCTATTTGCTCTGGCAGCGGGAATTAATTATTAAATTAATTAATTTGACTTATATGTATTGAATTTTATAAAATAGACTTCATTTTTTAATTCGGAATATCAAATATAGCTTAGGGTGAATTTTTGGTAATTTTCTGAAAAACTCCAATTTTTGATAAATAGTGAAACCACTGAGTGGTAATCAAGCAAACTGATTTTTCAGTTAAATGAAAGTTTACCACTAATGTGTACTGAATTTTGAAAATCCGACATATATGGTTGTCATTAAGAAGTAAAATTTGGTTCAATGAGATTATAATAATTTTTTGGTGAATAGTAACTTATTAAGTTCTTAATCGCGATTAGTGGTAATTATTGTAGTTTAAGGTATAAATAATGCTTTAATAATATGAAATGACCTAGAAAGATGTCCCAACCTTATTGGTTGTGTCATGGTCGACCAAGAAAATCCATGGGTCAACTTGGAGACCCCATGGAGACACTTTGGTTCGGAAATGACATAAATAACTTTTTATTAAATGTTAAAGTAAAAATGACACAAACAAGAGATGTTTTACGAAAATAATTTTTACATGGGGTTATAAAGATCATATTTTTCATTATAAATAGTCATTGGAAATATAAAAAGATTTCCTACATCATAGTATCTTTTTTATGATTTTTAGACATTAAATAAATTAAATTATTTATGACATAATAATGATGCAGCGATGACATCATTATTTGACGATTTAAATAAGATGGAAAGATAATGTAAAATCTATGAACTACAAATGTCCAAAACTTATTGGATGAGTGTATTTCGAAGCCTTATCACCTTATACACGAATTATATCAATGTGGGACATTTTAAAACCGAAAAACAATTTCAAATAAAGTAATATTTCTTTACTTTCCAAAAGTGCCCCTCCTCTCCTCTTATAAAAGGCCCCCACCTCTACCTCATTTCACACACTACTCAAGCCTTTGGCTCGGTCAACCCCAGCCCATTTACTCTCTCCACATCCCTCTCCTCATCCTATAGGATTCCCTTTGGGCAGAATCCTTTCAATGGAAGCCTTTAGGCTCAAATCAAAAGGAGTTACACTTTTTAAGGTAATTCATTCTCTCATGTTCATTTGTATTATTTTGCTTCTCCAACCCCCTAAACTCTTTTTATTTACTTATTTTGTAACAAAAACAGTATCATAAATATACTAGGATGTTGTTATAATATTTATTTGAGCTACAATCTCACACAACTACATCAAATGGTTAAAGAAGATACAGTTTCCGTGGATGGCGAAATTCTGCCTCCCGAAACGATGATTGTTCAATACTCATTTAACACCTTCAAAGGTGGCCATTATGATGTCACTATTTTTATATATGATATATAATATTTTTATGTTTTCGTTAAGCTTCTGTTTTTTTCATTTTGGGCATACCTTTATGGTTCCCATTATGGGTAAACACGATATCTTCATTTTTGGAAGTGCGGACTACCGCCCCCTAAAAGTGATTTCATTCGTTAATACCATATGTAGGATGTTTAAAGGATAAAGTTAATGATATTATATATGTTATTATACTGGAATTATAATATACTCTTATATCATTATGATTCCATTCCAGAAAATATGAAATAGAAATGGAAGTAGCGTTCATGCGTACGTACGACTTACTGTCTCCATGAACGGTGCATTTCATTTCTTACCTCTAAATGTGATTTAATATTATAAATACATGTATATGATGAATATATATGATATATATGTTATCCAAATCATTAATATCATTCTAGATATAATGAACCTATGACCAAATTAACAACATGTAAGTGTAAGAAGTCTATTTTTGACTTAAGAACCAAATACCGACAAAATGAACATTATTAACTTAAATGATTACATGATGTTCATAACATGGTATAAAAGGAATAATGAACTTGAAAAAGATTCTTAAGAAAGTAGAGGTTAACTCAAGTTTATTATTCAGGAGATTAAAGAAAGGTCGGGTCAAGTCGGAGACGAGGTATGGGACTTCGTCTCAATCTCCTTTCGTTGAGGCATATTTTATTTTATACACAACTTTCTTTTATACGGTGTATAAACCACTTTGACTTTTAAGTTTATTCAAAAGGAATTTTTTTATACGAAGCATTTACTAAACGACAAAAGGGAATGTTTTTGTCGTACGTATGCGGCGACAACGACTTCTCCGCCGTCGTGACCGTTATTTGAGTTTCGTCTTCCTCTACAAGCCATACCATCTTTTTAAAAGAAAAATAAATACCATGTTTTACTTTTCTTTTATTTTGGTATTGAAAATGGTTTTCATAATGTTTTTATATCAATGTGTTGTATTGATATCTTGTGATTGAAAGGTGGGAATGTTATGTTTCCTTTATGCATGTTTTATGTGATACGATTATGTTGAGGTTCTTGGGCATTATTATGAAGACGGGTGGTTCCGTGATAAACTAAGGGCGGGTGAGCCCGTTATAGCTCTCCAATGCATTGGGTAACGCGAAGGAGTGAAACGTTAAGGTTTCTCCGATGAGATTTTAGGGAATATACTGTGATGGGTATTCCAAACGTAACCAAGAGGGTTACTCCCTACGTAAGAATGTTCTGAATGCCTCAAGTTACCTTTATGTCTTATGATTTCTATGATTTATTGATGATTTTATGAGGTATGTTAAAGTGCCTATGTTTTATGGGTAAAGTATGATTTCATTCTTATGTATATATGAACTCATGTTTCCTTTCCATGTTTTTTTATAACCCATACTGAGTTTTTATGCTCATCCCATGTTTTTGAAATGTTTTTCACAGGTCAAGGGAAAGGTACATGATAAGATGATAGAGTCAAGGATGTGTCAAGAAATAATCAATTTTTTATTTTAAATGCGTTTCCATTAATGGGAATGAAGAATACTATCTTTATGTAACCACTTTGTTTATATGTGGAATGTAATGCAAGTTTTATGATCTAATTCTCTAAAACTCTAAACCCGAAAAGATCCTCAATGTGTAATCTTGTAATAACTCAAGATTATGTAAGGTTTAAGGCTGGGGCCTTATAGATTCCATAAACAATGCATAAATTATCATTATGAACAACATAAAAGGATAAGAGAAAAAGTGATAAATCCTACGATAATTCTAAAATAGCTATCAATAATTTATATTAACAACATGAACATAATTAAAATATAAAATGCACCAATTAAGGGAATGATGTAATCTTATTGAAATTATGGTGACCAAGATGGGAATAGAATAAAGATTCAATTTCCCATATCTCACAAATATGGGATGAATAATGGGGGGAATTAACATTAATGGGTATTTAAATCAAATATTTGTGGAGATGAAGACAATTAGACTCAGAATTTCAAGGAAATGAGAGAATCTACAAAATATGTTGTTTTAATTGTAATAGTTTGAGGCATTTTATTACTCAATATCCAAATACAATGCCCAAAGAGGGAAATAGTTTCTGAAAACCATGAGAACAAGGAAAAGCCTATAAAAATACTGTTCATATAGTGGATATTGATATTTCACTCTTGATTATTTAGTTCTATATATTATGTATGTTTTATCCAAATATTATATTTTGAGTTTTAAATTGAACACCCTGATTTAATTATTATCATATAAATCATTTTTTAGGATTGTGGGATGTTATTACATATAAATCTATATATTACTCCCCTGGTATAATTATTAATGAAATTTAAATTGGTAACATATCTATACAAATAGATTATAATAAATTCTAATATAGATAAATATTATTCATTATCCTAAATAATCTCTTGATCTAAGAGTAGTGTATTGTTTATTATTAGTTCCCTATAGATATTACATTGATATTATGAATCAAATCACAAGGACCCATTTTATTTAAAGAAGATAATTTATCACAATTTAATTTTAATATATGATTATAATTAAATATTTTAATGTGTTTGATAGCTTGTTCCACAATAAATGATAGACATAAACAAAAATCATGAAACATTTTGATAAAAATATTAGTTTTAAATATATATTTTATATATGAAGTTATATAATTAGTGGTTATGTATAAGAGTAACCACATTATGAAAGAAATTTACTTTTAATACTAATGGAATTCAATTAGTACAGAATAAAAAACTAAGAGAATAATTTTCTGCATATAAATATATACTTCATGAATTGGTGTATTATTAAAAGAAACAAGGTATATTATGATTAAATAATTATAAAATATATTGATAGTATGACAATTATATAAATAATAAGTTAATTAGTAATTGATAGGAAATAAATATATAGAATAGTTAATATTTTAAAAAGTTATTTTCTAATATGAATATTTTTCCACAATTTTTTGGGATTTTACCAAAATATTAAATCCCCAAAATTTTGAAATTTAATTTGAAAAAATGGCCATATTTTTTATAAAGTATTCAAAATAATATAAAATTAATAATAATATTTTGGTTTTTGAAAATACCATGTATTTTTTACATCACATTGATATAATAATAACATAAATGTATCCCACCAACACATTATAATATTTTCATTTTTGGAAAATTTTAATTTTGATTCATTATTTCTTTATACTTAATACCATGATAAGATTACGCTACCCACGAAAATGAGTTCGCTTGCATTGCACGCAAGTCCATGTTTTACAGAACAACAATATATAGATAAAATTCCATTATATGATATATCCAACCTATTATGTTTGTGATTGTAACACCCCAAGCTTTCATGATACGATTTTCTTTCAATAATGCAATAGCTTGCATTGTACGCAAGTCAGAGATTTAACACACCGCGACCAATCAAAGTAGAAGTTATGAATAGTAATACCCACTTTTTTAAATTATATAAATTTTATATTTCAAAATGGACTTCATTTTTGTATTCAGAATATCAAAATTATCCTAAGTTGAATTTTTTGTAATTTTCTGAGAACATCCAATTTTCAATGAATAGTGAAATATACTTAAAAACAACTTTTTTAATCAAAATAATTTATAGTGATAAATTATACTATTGAGTGGTTTTAAAGTATAATTAGAATATATTTTTACCATTTTATCCAATGGAGTTCATTAGAATTAATTTCACTTTGAAATTGGACATAAACAATTGTCAATCTTTTGGTATATATTGTTTCTTAAAAACACGCTATTTGTTGTGACAGCGGGAATTAATTATAAAATTAATTAATGCAACTTATATGTTTGGAAATTTATAAAATAGACATCATTTTTGAATTCATAATATCAATTATATCTTAGGGTGAAATTTTGGCATTGTCGTGAAAAACTTCAATTTTTGATGAATAGTGAAACCACTAAGTGGTAGTTAAAAATACTGATTTTTCGTTTAAATGAAACATTACCACTTCTGTTATTTGATTTTCAAAAATCAAAAATACATGGTTGTCATTAGGAATTAAAATGTGGTTCAATGGGATTAAAATAATTTTTTGGTGAATAGTAACTTTTCGGTTTAATAAATCGCGATTAAAGGTAATTAGTGAAATTTAAGGTAAAAATGATATTATAAAAATATGAAAATACCTTTAAACTTGTCCTAACATTATTGGATGAGTCATGAACGACCAATAAAATTCATGGGTCAACTTGGGGACCCCATGGAGCCACTTTGGTTGGAAAATGACATTAAAAACTTTTTATTTAATGTTAAAATAAAAATGTCTCAAATATGAGATGTTTTACTAAAACAATTTTTAAATGGGGTTATACAAGTGATATTTTTGACGATAAATATTCATTAGAAATATAAAACTATTTAATACATCATTACAGTTTTTTATAATTTTTAGACATTAAATAAATTAAATTATTTATGACACCATGATGATGCAGCGATTAACTCATTATTTAAAGATTTAAATAAAATGAAAAGATAATGTAAACTCTTAGACCTAAAAATGTAAAAAACCTATTGGATTGGTGGATTTATAACCCCTATCACCTTAGAATCTAAATATTTTAGTGTGGGACCTTTAAAATCCGAAACTCATTATATAATAAAGTAACATTTTATTACTTCCCAAGAGTGCCCCTCCTCTCCTCTTATAAAAGGCCCCCACCACTACCACCTTATTCACACATTCCAGGCCATTTGTATCGGCCAACCTCTGCTCAAATACTCTCCCAACATCCCTCTCTTACTCCTAGAAGCCTCACTTTGGGCAGAAGTCTTCCAAAAGAAGCCTTTGGCTCAAATCAAAAAGAGTAACCCGGTTGTATGGTAATCTCTTCTCTTATGTTATATTGTCTTATTCTTCTTCTCCAACCACTTAAACTCTTTTTTATTCTTCTATTTTGTAACAAAAACATTATCCTCAATATACTTGGATGTTTTTATGAGAATTATTTTATTTACACTTACACAAACTTTCGTCTAAGGGTTAAAGAACATACTGTTTCTGTGGTTGGCAAATTTCTGCCTCACGAAATGATGATTATTCAATCTTCTATTAACACCTCTCATGGTGTCCATTATGATGAAACTATTTTTATATATGATATATATTATGTTTTTTCCTTATGATTATGTATTTTTCATTTATGGCATACCTTTACAATTTCCATTATGGGTAAACGCGATAATTTTATTTTAGGAATTGTGGACTACCGCCCCCTCAAAGTGATTTGAATCGTTAATGCCATATGTGGGATGTATATAGGATTGAGTAAATGATATTATACATGATATTATACTTGAATTATATTATACCTTTATATAATTATAATTTCATTCCATTAAATATGAAATAGAAATGAATGTAGCGTTCATGCGTACGTACGGCTTACCGTCTCCATGGACGGTGCATTTCATTTCTTACCTATAAATGTTATGTAATATTATAAATGAATGTATATAATGGATATATATGATATATATGATATATACATCATGAATATAATTCTTGAGATAATAGATATTCTACCACATAAACAAATTGTAATTATAAGATGTTTATTGTTGACTCAAGTACCAAAGATCGACAAAACGACCGTTATTAAGTTAAATGACTACATAATTTTCATAACATTGTAACAAGTGATATAAAAGGGATAATGAACTTGAAAAAGGATCTTAAGCAAGTAGATATTAACTCTAGTTTATTATTTAGGTGGTTAAATAATGTTCGAGTCAAGTCGGACACAAGGTAAGGGAACTTCTTAACCCAATTTCCATTATTTGGGTTAATCTACTACTTTCAAATTATGTCATGATATTATTATATCCTATCTTGTATATTTACATTATTTATATTTACTTATAGTGAATACACATAATAGATCTACTTTATTTAAAAAAATGATCTTTTTAATGGTCTTCGTCTCAATCCCCTTTCATTGAGGGATATTTTGTTTTATACACAACTTTCTTTTATACAGTGTATAAACCCCTTTGAATTTTACTTTTATTCAAAAGGAATCTTTTTTAAAAAAGTGTTTTAATAAACGAAAAAAGGAATGATTTTTTCTTACGTATGTGGCGACAATGACTTCTCCACCACCGTGACCATTATTTGTGTTTCGGCTTCCTCTACAAGCCATAACTTTTTTTAAATGAAAAATAAATACCAAATTTTAATTTTCTTTTATTTTCGTATTGAAAATGGTTTTGATAATGTTTTTATTATAAAAATGTGTTGTATTGATATCTTGTGATTGAAATGTGGAAAGTTATGTTTACTTTATGCATTTTTTATGTGATACGATTATGTTATAGTTTATGACATGTTTAAACCTATTCATATGAGGAATACATTGGACCTAATAAGTCATGGGTGGAGCCCGCTATACCTCCTCGATGCATCGGCAGGTCTCATGAGACAAACTAGTGTCTTGGCATGAGGCCTTGACAAAATCTTATTTGTAATGTTGGCACAAGGCCTTGGCTACGTGGTTATGATAGTCTGGAATTATGCATTCCATCATTATGAAAGTGTTTATTGATATTGCATGTGATTATTCGACCAGTAGAATATCCATGTGAATAAGTAAATGGAATTATTTCATTTTAATTTTTCCATATTATGTTGATGTTCAAGAATAAAAGGCTTTTTTAGTTATAAATTGCCTTAAATGTTTTTGTTTATTTATGAAAGCTTCCGCTATCTTGTTATCCTTACTGAGCATCTGAGCTCCCCCCTTTCAATGTTTTAATATTTTCCAGGATCTGGAGAAATATTTAATGAATGACCTGCAGGGATAGTCAGAAGGGGATATGAGTGTGGACTATGGAGACCATGTTATTATAGTTTTTCACTTTATGATGTAATGTAACTTTTATAAATGTATCTAGTGTTTCCAAGGCTACTAAACTAATCGGTCTTTCGAGACTTGATCTTTTGTGATCATGCCAATGTTACGCAATAATGCACCGACTCTGGGTAACTGGGTTCGGGGTGTTACAGTTGGTATTGGAGGTAGTTTAGTACTAACCTTGGAAGATAGATTTAGATAAACTCTAATTATAGCACATAGCCCGAAGATAGACTTTGAGGATTAGTATAGAAGAACTTCCCAGAATTTTGGTATTATAGAGATTTTGTGAGTTTTCCGAGCAATACATTCCTATCTAGATACGATCAGGTAGAGGCGGCTCTGGCACAGATGTACCTAGGTGTAAAACCCAAAAACACCACTTTTAGCTAGACTCGAACGAGAACTAGTGCACGACAACGGGCCTTGCTGCACTCTTGGTTACGACACTCCCAGGGGATATGCTTAGGATAATTCTAATTTTCTTTGCAAACCATTATGAAGGGTTTATGAGTATATACATACTCAAAGAAAACATTTCTTTTTATAATTATGGATTATATCCATAAATAGTTCAATTTATGTTAAGTGTTTTACAAGTATGGAATTATGTATTTTAATTCATACACTAATCCTGTTTATTCCATTGTTTAGAAATGGCTCCTAGTGGGAGTAATGTAAACTGTATCAATGCACACACTCCGTGTAGGGATTCTCCTCCTGCTCAAGATATTTATTGTGGAGATGGAGATACAACTGGTGCCGATCAACTTATCACCATACTGGGTCAACTCACTCAGGTTATGAATAATAACCTTACTCGTATGGAGCACCCTGATCCGCAACGTGGAGGATCAATGTTAGACCGCTTAATGAGGCAACAACCGCCAAAATTTAATGGGGGTTCAAATCCATTAGTATCTGAGCAATGGATAAACTCCTTAGAGAAAATATTCCACGCCTTGGGGAGTAGAGAAAGGGAGAAGGTCATCATGGCAATTTACCTCCTCACTGGAGATGCCGATCAATGGTGGTTGCTGATTCAAAATACAAAGGAAGATTAAGAAGTATCAATTATGGAATAGAGAGATCTCAAAGATCTTTTCTTAGAAAAATACTTTCCTCCTGACCATCGAGCATATATGGAAAGGCAATTTCTGAGTCTGAGACAAAAGGAGGATGATAATGTCGCAAAGTATGAGGCCAACTTTACAAGGTTAGCGAGGTATACTGCAGATTATATACGTAACCCAAGAAGTAAGATCGATCATTTCATTGATGGGTTAAAACCATTTCTTCTTCGAGCACTTTATCACAATCTTTCTCAACGTACGAAGATATTGTCACGTGTTCTATCAAGAAAGAAAAGGAATTCTCTATGTCTTCTGACAATAAAGTAAAGCAAGAGAAGAAGAGAACGGTGGAACAAGAGGCAGAGAAAGGGAAAAAGGGAAAAAAAGATTTTCCATTATGTTATAATTGTGGGAATAATCACCCTGGTACTTGCCTAAAAGGAATGGGAGTTTGTTATAAATGTGGATAAAAAGGTCACCAGGCTCGTGATTGAAAGGGAACGAAAGAGGCTATCAATGTTGAATTCTACAATTGTAGAGAAATGGGGAATTATGCAAATTAATTTCCTAAGCGTCAGGGAAACATGCGTTTGAAAAGGACAAGGGATCAAGGCCAAGCTTATGCTGTTACTGCAGATGAAGTTGAATAATTATTTTATTTGTGTTTTTGGACTCAAGAACTATATTATGGTTATATGAATAATGTGATATATATAAGTATTGTACTGTAGTACTTGTTGTTTTCATTAAGGTTTTAATATGATGAAGGTAATCATATTTTTAGTATGTGACAATAAGAGAAACATTACTTTGTTTGGGGAATATAATGTTACAATTGATTTTGGAATTTAAGGACCTTTTAGAGAAAGTCTGGACAGAGGTATTTTGGATAACTATAAAGGTTGGAATGAATTAAGATTAACTTTGGATAGTATTTTTTAAGTTTAAAACATTTCTGAAGATTAATTTTGGAATATTATAATACTATACCTTTACGAAAAAGACAACCTGCAGGTTGGGGGATAACCCGTTGCGTCGGGCAAAGCTGTAGGAATCGAACCCACAACCATAGTGCGACAGGCATTTATTACCTACCACTTCCCTATAGGAATTCCCTGGTTATTACAAAATATTTTTCCTAATCTAAATGGTATGTGGTAATATTTGGAACCTTCTACAATTAGGATAAATAGAATATTTTTGAGTTCTGTTACCATTTGGAGTAAAAGATGGGTTTGTTGTAAAAATTTATTAATGAATGAAAGTCTACATGACAAGTAAGTATATTTCCTTACGTTCTTAGTAAATCTCTTAAATAAATTCCTCAACTTTTTGAAAGGTAACTTAAATCTGAAATGTTTTTGGTTAAATTTTCCAATTGGGGAATCAATGACCGTTTAACCAATCACAAGTTTGTGATTTTCATGTAGTTAACTTTCTCCTAATCCTATTTTATACGACTCTCCATCAGACCATGATGGTTTTTTCCTCCATATCTATATGTTCATAGAATCCTAGTATGGGCTATCTCGGGTTACCTTTGTACTTCTCTTTCTTTCTTTTAAAGTTATATTTTTATTAACCTTATTTCTGATGTGGCTTTTTCACAAAGGTATTTTCTATTTTCAACCTTTTATTTTCGAAGAACAATTTCAAATTGTGATGATTCAATTTATTGATGGAGGGTAGAATGTAACACTCCAATCTTTCACGATACGCTTCTCTTTCAATAATGCAATAGCTTGTATTGTACGCAAGTTCGAGATTCTAACACACTACGACCAATAAAAGTAGCATTTACGAATAGTTATACCCACTTTTTGAAATTATATAAATTTTATATTTCAAAGTGGACATCATTTTTGTATTTGGAATATCGATTATAGCTTAGGATGAAATTTTGGCATAGTCCTAAAAAACTTCAATTTTTGATGAATAGTGAAACCACTAAGTGGTAGTTAAAAAAACTGATTTTTCATTTAAATGAGACATTACTACTTCTGTGATTTGATTTTCAAAAATCCGTCATACACGGTTGTCATTAGGAAGTAAAATGTGGTTCAATGGGATTAAAATAATTTTTTGGTGAATAGTAACTTTTGTGTTTAATTAATCACGATTAAAGGTAATTACTGAAAGTTAGGGTAAAAATGATATTATAAAAATATGAAAATACCTCTAAACTTGTCCTACCCTTATTGGATGAGTCATGACGGACCATGAAAACCTATGGGAAAACTTGGTGACCCCATGGAGCCACTTTGGTAGGAAAATGTCATTAAATATTTTTTATTTATTGTTAAAATAAAAATGTCACAAACATGAGTTGTTTTACTAAAACAATTTTTAAATGGGGTTATACAAGTCATATTTTTGACTATAAATATTAATTTTAAATATAAAAAAATTTCCTACATCATGGTATTTTTTTATAATTTTTAGGCATTAAATAAATTAAATTATTTATGACACCATGATGATGCAACGATTACCTCATTATTTAACAATTTAAATAAAATAATAAGATAATGTAAAATCTAAGACCTACACATGTCAAAAACCTATTGTATGGGTGTAATTATAAACTTTATCACCTTATCCTTGAAATATATAAGTGTGGGACCTTTAAAATTCGAAACTCATTATATAATAAAGTAACATATTATTACTTTTCAAGAGTGCCCCTCCTCTCCTCTTATAAAAGGCCCCCACCACTACCACCTTATTCACACCTTCCAAGCCATTTGGCTAGGCCAAACTCTGATAAAATACTCTCCCAACATCCAAATATTACTCCTAGAAGCCTCAATGTGGGCAGAAGTCTTCCCAAATAAGCCTTTGGCTCAAATCAATAAGAGTTACCCGATTTTATGGTAATGTCTTCTCTTATGTTATTTTGTTTTATTTTGCTTCTCTAACCCTATAAACTCTTTTTATTATTTTATTTTGTAACAATGCCAGTATCCTCAATATACTTGGATGTATTTATGAGAAGTATTTTATTTACACTTACACACACCTTCGTCTAATGGTTAAAGAACATACTGTTTCTGTGGTTGGAATATTTCTGCCTCACGAAATGATGATTATTTAATCTTTTTTTAACACCTCTAATGGTGTCCATTATGATGACACTATTTCTATATGTGATATATATTATGTTTTTGTTTTCCTTAAGATTATTTATTTTTAATTTATTGCATACCTTTACGATTTCCATTATGGGTAAACGCTATAATTTCAATTTAGGAAGTGCGGAGTACCGCCCCCTCAAAGTGATTTGAATCGTTAATTCCATATGTGGGATGTATAAATGATAGAGTAAATGATATTATACATGATATTATACAGGAATTATAGTATACATTTATATAATTATAATTTCATTCCATTAAATATGAAATAGAAATGAAAGTAGCGTTCATGCGTACGTACGGCTTACCGTCTCCATGAACGGTGCATTTCATTTCTTATCTCTAAATGTTATGTAACATTATAAATTAATGTATATACTAGATATATATGATATATATGATATCTAAATCATGAATATAATTCTGAAGACAATGGATTTTCTACCACATAAAGAACATGTAATTATAAGAAGTTTATTGTTGACTCAAGTACCAAAGATCGACAAAACGACCGTTATTAACTTAAATGACTACATAATTTTCGTAAAATTGTAATAATTGATATAAAAAGGATAATGAACGTGAAAAAGGTTCTTAAGCAAGTAGAGATTATCTCTAGTTTATTATTAATGAGGTTAAAGAACGGTCGAGTCAAGTCGGACACAAGGTAAGGGAACTTCTTAACACAATTTCCATTCTTTGGGTTAATCTCCTACTTTCAAATTATGTCATGATATTATTATGTCCTATCATGTATTTTTACTTTACTTATGTATATGTATAGTCAATACACATAATATATCTACTTTATTTTAAAAAAATGGTCTTTGTAAGGGTCTTCGTCTCAATCCCCTTTCATTGAGGCATATTTTGTTTTATACACTAATTTCTTTTATACGGTGTATAAACCCCTTTGAGATTTACTTTTATTCAAAAGGAATATTTTTTACAAAGCATTTTACTAAATGCCAAAAAGAATGTTTTTGACTTACGTATGCGGCGACAATGACTTCTCCTCCGCTATTACCATTATTTGTGTTTCGGCTTCCTCTAAAAGCCATAACTTTTTTAAATGAAAAATAAATACCAAATTTTAATTTTAATTTATTTTCGTATTGAAAATGGTTTTGATAACGCTTTTATTATATCAATGTTTTTTATTGATATCTTGTGATTTAAATGTGTAAATGTTATGTTTCCTTTATGCATGTTATATGTGATACCATTATGTTATGGTTTATGATATGTTTAAACCTGTTCATATGAGGAATGCATTGGACTTAATAAGTGACGGGTGGAGCCCGCTATAGCTCCTTGATGCATCGACAGGTCTCATGAGACAAACTAGTGTCTTGGAATGAGGACTTCACAAAAAAATATTTTTATTCTTGGCACAAGGCCTTGGCTACGTGGTTATGATAGTCTGGCATCATCTATTCCATCATTATGAAAGTGGTTATTGATATTGAATGTGATTATTCGACCATTAGAATATACATGTGAATAAGTAAATGGCATTATTTCATTTTACTTTCTCCATATTATGTTGAAGTTCAAGTTTAAAAGGCTTTTGTTTTAGTCATACACTTTCTTAAATGTTTTTATTTATTTATGAATGCATCTGCTATATTGTTATCCTTACTGAGCATCTGAGCTCACCCCTTTCAATGTTTTAATATTTTCCAGGATGTGAAGAAGTATTTAATGAATGAACTGTAGGGATAGTCAGAAGGGGATATGAGTGTTGACTATGGAGACCATGCTATTATATTTTTTCACTTTATGATGTAATGTATCTTTTATGAATGTATCTAGTGTTTCCAAGGCTACTAAACTAATTGGTCATTCGAGACTTGATCTTTTGTGATCATGCCAATGTTACGCAATAATGCATTGACTCTGGGTAACTGGGGTCAGGGTGTTACAGTAATTATGAATAGTATTTAATAAAATATGAAAATATATGTTTGAATTCATTGGCTACCAATTAATTAAAAATGAATATAATAACAAATATAAAATAATGAGAATGTTTTTCTAAAAACTATTTTCATGGTTGCAAAAAAATTAATACTAATAAATTAAATTTTATTCTATTTGGGATGAAAATTAATGAAATATAAATTTTATATATTCAATAAAATATTTTTTTTCATTCCGTGAATATATTTTATAGGTATAATATATGAGAAAACCCAATAATACACAAAAATATATATATTTTTATAAAGGCTATTTTATTTCCATTTAATAGAGATCCTATTTCAAATAAAATTATTGAAAATTTTATATCTTATATTTAAAAAAAATAATCTTCTTAATTTAAATAATAATATAAAAATTTACTTTTATATAATATTTCTTATTTTTCTAACAAGATTTATATTTTGATGAATAGTACTAATAGAGTACATTTTAGTTGAAAACTAATTTTTCATATAAATAATTTATATTGTAAAATTATATTTTTAATCACCTTTAAAGTATAATTTGATCAATATTTATCATTAAATCCAATTTATTCGATTTATCTAAATTTGACGTTGAATATGGACATAAAAACATTGCAATATTTCGAACGTTTTCTCTTTAAAATCTCATTTTCTCATTCCATCCACGAGATAAATTTTATATTAATTACTGATAATTTTGTGTTATAAATTTTAAAAAATTAATTCATTATTTTAAATAAGTGCGTACCAATTATATAAATTGGATTACTTTTTTTCATATTAATATTAAATTTAGTTATATCTTGGTCACAATGGTTATGGGTAAATCTGGTAATTAGGGGTAAAAATTATATTACAAGTATTATAAAATTATCCTAACACTTTTTATAATATTACTGGACAATTTATTTCTCACCATAATCATCCTTGAACCTATTTTATGGCATCATTGATACACATTGATGAATTTAAGGCTTTTATAGTATTTTTTAGGAATATACAATATATCATACTGTTGTTTTTAAAAAGTACAACATTTTTAATATTAAGTTCATTTGAAAATATCATAGACTATAAACATTCATTTTAAATATAATATTTTTATATTCATCTTGATAATTTATTTTAATTTTTTATATGATAAATAATTTAATTAAAAGGTATTCTAAATGATGATGTGGTAATTGTTTAATGAAGGGAAATATCAAATAAATAATATAAAAAAATATTAACAAAAACATAATTCGAGATTGTTTATTTTATTCATATATTTTGAGGATTACATAGAAATGTATGTGATGTTTTCAAATTATTAGTTATATTTTATCACACCGTGATGATTTTTTTAAAATCAATGTAATGAATATTGTCCAAATTTACGTTATTGGTATTTTTAAAAAATAATGTTTTATTAAAAAATATAAAATTTAAAAAAATATAAAAGTAATAATAATTATAATTATAATTCCAAAAATATTATAAATGACTAATTTATTTGTTTTGTGTAGTTTTATAGTTATAATATTAACCCACAATTTTTAAAATAGATGATATCATGATAAGAAATAAGAAGGCTATATAAGGGTTAATGTTAAATGAAAACGATAAAAAATAGTCAAAACGTGTTTATTATTAATTTTATGAATGTATCTTTAACCATATTAATTCTATATTATTACCAAATCTGCTTAGATCCATTTGGAATTGACAATTAATTCATATTAATTTAATAATTTTTAAGTTTCCAAAAGATCCCCTCACCCCAATTATAAAAGAGAACCTCCTCCATCACTTACTCCCACCACTATGAGAATTATATCTCCAAACATCCATCCAAAAATAAAATCCAAAATTTCCTATAATAATATAATAATCCTTAAATTTATAATAAATCCAAACTAGGTAGCCCTATTGTGAAAATAAAAAGGAGATACCCAAAAAAGAGGAAACATTCTTCATTGACCATTTTGATTTTATTTCATTCTATACACATTCAATTACCCTGATCATATCCTCATATAATAACATTGGTATCCTAAATAATATTATATGTTAGTATTATAAGGGTTATACATAAACTTACACACACATCTAATTAATGTGTATCTGATTTACTGAATGTGTAAGTAGAACTACAACCTCGAGGAATGATGTCATTCATTTTTTTCCATTACCACCTTTCTTTGTTAGGAATTATGATCGAAAACAAAATTTATTTGATGTGTGAGTATATATATATTTAATTTTTTTATTCTATAATAATTTTATAACACTTCCCCTTATACAGTACATTTTCGAATATAATACCATTGTTTGTGGAATTGTAGACAACCTCCTCATCAAAGGGACATGAAGCCTCCATGCAATACACGGATTGTATAATGAATGGTATTAATAATAATATGTTATAGATATGACATAAATATCATAATATAATTATATTATAAATATATATCATTTACATTCAAGTATTTAAATACATAATGGAAATGAATGTAGTGTTTATGTGTATGTATTTCCTACCATCTCCCTGAACAGTACATTTCATTTATTATCTCCAAATATTATATATTAATATAAATATATATACAGAATATATATGAATATTATTTAATTATATAAATTCTTTTAGATGATGATGTCATGGTCTAATTGATATGATCAACAAAAAGAAACAATATGTAATGGATTTCACATGAATTTATATTTCATTGATCCTTATTTGTTTTTATGTACCAATTAACATTTCAATGTCATGTTATCTCATGAATATCCTTATTCTCATGTTATTTTATGATTCATTTAATGTTATTCCTTCTTGGGGACTATGATTCAAATTCATCAATGTGTTGCGGGACATGTTGGAATGTTTAATGATTACTTTCCCCAAGAATCATTCAAGGATCATTCAATGGTATTTCCAGTCATCAACAATAAAAACCTTGTAGTTATTTTTCAAAAAAATATGAATTATTAATAAGTTTGTATTGTTTATTCAATTAGAATATTTTATGGTAATCCATATTGTTTATTATTTATCTCTAATATTTGATTTGAAGAATTCTTTTCACAGGAAATTATCGGTGGGGACACTACTTTATATTGTCCCTCGATTCGTCGATAGGTTCTAATGAGACAAATAAGTTGTCGAAACCATAATAGAATAAATAATATTTTGAATGGTATTGAGGGAATATTTTTTCATTTTCCTCTGTCATGATGTCCAATAATTAAGCATTTCTCTCATTTAGAGTGAGAGGTTATTTATCCGTGGGATTATTTATTGATATATCTATGTATGCATTTCATTTTTAGTTGATTGATTAAATGGAATGTGCTTCAGTTTCATAGCATTCAATAGTGATTATGCTTCAAACAGTTATTTGAATGTAATTTTTCATTTGTTATAAAACATGACTTGTTGATTTATTCTCATTGATTCTTTATTTTTTCTAGTTTACTTACCCTTACTGAGAATTTGAGCTCAACCTTATTATGTTTCCTCCACCCAGGTTATGAGGATAAATTCTTTGAATGTGTTTCATGAAGTCATTTTATTTCATTTTATTTTGTAACATTTTTGTATTTTAGATTTCACAATGTTATGTGAGTATCATGTATGTAATCTAGTTTTAAGAAACTGCTAATGTGATTGGTCCTTTTGGGATTTGAAAACAAGTAATCTTGCCAATGTAATACCATAATTCACTGGCTTTAGGCTTTTATGGTCGGGGAGTTAAAGTTGGTATCAAAGAAAATTTAGTAGCCACCATGGATACTAGATTTATAAATATTACATTAGGGAACATAATACTAGGATTGTATTTGATTATAATTCTATGAATAGGATAAAATTTTATATGTTTTGTAATGACAATGGATAATCTAGGTTAAATATATGAAGTCATAGATATAGAATAATATTTCATGATTTAGACATCCTATAAATGGGTTTTCTTGAATTTATCATTATGATTAAGGTCTCTCACACTGTTCTTTTTTATGGTCAATGGTTATATTTAAAAAGGTTATACAAGTAACAGTATATGGATGATGATTAAGAGACTACAAATAACAAATTAAAAAAATAAGGTATTAATTAATAACAAGATGAAACATTGTTAATGGTTTAATATTTATGTGGAATCTATTATATACAATAATCCTGTGAGATTCCGGGATTTTGTGTCATATGATTACGTATCCAAGTTACCAAAAATAAATTCTTCTTCTCTAATATTCGCGAACCCAATAACATAACACCACCCTATATCGTATTCCCTCCAAACTAGGGTTTCACGTTCAGTATCTCCTCTCGCAACATTAATCACATCCATCCTCACCCCTGGATCCCACTGATAGATTTTAACATCCCAAGTAAATAAAGAATATGACCTTCTCATATTTATTAATATTTGTGAATAAATTTTTTATATTACTTTAAAGGGAATGTTATCTTCAATAGCGTACCCAATATGCAACAATGAGTTTTTTTGAAATCCTACGTTGCGCACTAACAATATAATAATATTATTTTAAATGGTTGTTAACGACTAGCCATTGTTATGGAAAGAATGAACAGAACTAACTACCAAATGATTATATATACTGGTCAAATATTTTTTCTTTTATCCAAATAAATTTTAGAGGCTTAAAATGCAAATAAATCCAATTTTAGGCCTAAATATTCTAATATTCGTTAAAAGGTCAATTAAATGCCTTTTGATGGAGAACCCTTTTTAAATCCACTTTTTGAACATTTTATATGTTATATTGGACCAAATAAAATCCTTCTTTAGAATCTGGACATCAATACTTACTATGTGTAAATTTTTTCTATTTTTCCAATAAAGATCATTTTTAGTGAATATGTTGTATTTTAATTCAAAACTGCCTTTCAATCTGATTAATTTTTTTGGATAGATTATCTTTATAATTGGGTATCAAGTGTAGTTAATATATATTTTTACCATTTAATCCAATGGTGGTCATTGTAATTAATTTCACTTTGAAATTGGACTTAAACTAGTGTCAATCTTTTGATATGTTTTGTTTCTTAAAAACACGCTATTTTTTTGACAAAGTGAATTAATTATTAAATTTATTAATGAAACATATATGTTTTGAATTTTTTAAAATACACATCATATTTGAATTCGGAATATAAAATATATCTTATGGTGAAATTTTGGTATTTTTTTTGAAAAACTTCAATGTTTGATGAATAGTGACCCACTAAGTGGTAGTTAAAAATACGGATTTTTCATTTAAATGAAATTTTACCACCTCTGTGATTTGAATTTCAAAAATCCGTCATATATGGTTTTCATTAGTATGTAAAATGTGGTTCAATGGGATGAAAATAATAATTTGGGAATAGTAACTTTTAAGTTTTATTAATCGCGAATAAAGATAATTAGTGTCATTTAAGGTAAAGAAAATGATATAATAATATGAAATAACCTTTAAACATGTCCTACCATTATTGGATGAGTCCTGGCCGACCAATACAGTCCATGGGTCAACTTGGGGACCCCATGGAGCCTCTTGGGTAAGAAAATGGAATTAATAACTTTTTATTCAAAGTTAAAATAAAAATCTCACAAACATGTATTGTTTTACTAAAATAATTTTTACATGGGGATATAAAATTCATATTTATGACTATAAATATTCATTGGAAACATAAAAAGATTTCCTACATCATAGTTTTTTTTATAATTTTTAGACATTAAATAAATTAATTTATTTCTGACACGACGATGATGCAGCGATTACATCATTAATAAACGATTTAAATAAAATGAGAAGATAAGGTAAAATATAAGACATACACTTGTAAAAAACATAATGGACGGGTGTATTTCGACCCCTTACTACCTTATCCTTGAAATATATAATTTTAGGACCCTTAATATCCGAATATCATTTTATAATAAAGTAACTTTTCAAGACTTTCCAAGAGTGCCCCTCCTCCCTCTTATAAAATTCCCTCACATCTACCACCTTAGGCACACCTCTCAAGCCATTTTCTCGACTAAAATATGCTCATTTTATCTCTCCACATTCCTCTATTCATCTTGGAAGCCTTACCTTAGGCAGAAAGCACTTCAGAAAACCCTTTTGGTTCCAACCAAAGGGAGATACCCTATTTAAAGGTAATGTTCTCTATTATGTTATTTTGTATTATTTTTCTTTTCCAGCCCCCTAAAATATTTTTATTCCATTATTTTGTTACAACACAAGTATATTAAATATACTAGGATGTTTTTATGATAAATATTCGAGCTACACCTACACACACCTCCGTCTAATGGTTAAAGAACATACTGTTTCGGTGGGTGGAGAATTACTGCCTCACGAAACGATGATTGTTAAATCTTCTCCTAACACTTTTCATGCTGGCCATTATGATGTCACTGTATTTTATATATGTTATATATGGTATTTATGTTTTCTATATACTTCTTTATTTTATATTTAAAACATACCTTTATGCTTTTCATGTTGTGAAAATGCGATAATTTCATACGAGGATGTGTAGACTACCGCCCCTCAAGTGATGTGACTCGTTCATGCAATACATGGAATGTATAAAGAATGATATTAATGAAAATATGTGACATATAAAACATATATATTATACTGTATTTATAATATATATATCTCTCATTTGGTTTTAATTCCATTAATATGAAAAAGAAATGAAAGTAGCGTCCATTCGTACGTACGGCCTACTGTCTCCATGAACGGTGCATTTCATTTATTTTTATCTCCAAAGGTTATGGAAAAGTATAAATTTAATATGTACTAGATATATATGATATTTAAACCATTAATACTATTTTGGATATGATTTACTTATAACTACATGGACAATCATTTTCAAACAAGTTCATTTTTGACTCATGTAACAAACATCGACAAAAATGTCTGATATGAACTCACATTATTAGCCAATTATTATAACAATATAATATGTGATATATACTGAATAATAATCTTTAAATTAGTTCCTTCAGCAATTATAAATTGACCAATGTTTGTTATTCAGGAATACAATGAAACTAACAGGACAAGTCGGACTTGAGGTAAGGGATCCTACCTCTCTCTTTCTTTTTAAGTACTCTCATTAATGTCATTTTGTTTAAGATAATATTTATTATGTTTGAGGATGTTATTTTATATTCCTAGTAATTTAATTTTTATGTTCATATTATTAGATACACTATTTTATCTCATAAATCCATTTTTGGATGTTTTAAGTGGCGCTGTTAAGCGGCCGAGTTTTCGTAAGGGATTTTTCATCTCACTTTTATTCCTGTGAGATTTATGCTACATTTTCCACCATTTTCTTTGAGTGGGGTGTGTACTTCCAATTATTATACTCTTTGTGTAATATAATTTCATCTTCATTGTATGAACCTTCTTCCATGGGGTGTGTGTTTCGAATTTTACCCAAATCGGTAAGGGATCCTTTCACCCTCCCCTTCTTTAAAAAGACTTATTTTTGTTATGTATTTTAATTTACATCTTATTATGTTGGGATATGTTCTCATATATCATTATTGCTAAAAATTTAATGTATAAGTGATGAGATACCCATTTTATCTCTCATCAACTCATTTTATGAATTTTGAAGTGACGCCGTTAGGCTGTCGAATTTTTGCAAGGGAACTTCTTAACCCAATTTTGATTATTTGGGTTAAACTTATACTCCTTGAATATGCCATTCTATGAATATGTGTGAATGACCTCTGATTGTTTTACACTATATATCGACTTAAATTTGTTTTATTCTTTTGTCACACATAATTATGTAATTGATTTATCCTTAATCAAAGGATACCATCTTTGTAGGGGACTTCGTCTCAATCTCCTTTCATTGAGGAATATTTTATTCTAATACAAGAATCACTTTTATATTCTATATAAACTCCTTTTAAATTTCATTTCATTCAATGGGAATATTTTTCTACGAATCGTTTTACTAAACGAAAAAGGAATGTTTCTTTTAACGTACTCGGTGACACTGACCTTTTCTGCCGCCGTGAGTACTATTTGACCTTTGGCTTCCTTAACAAGCCATAATGTTTTTAAAAGAAAATAAATAACATATACTCTTTTATGAATTTTGGTATTGAAAATGGATTTTATAATGGATTTGTTATGTCAATATATTTAAGTGATATATTGTGCTTGAAATATGGAAATGTTTTCATTCCATTATATTTTTTTATGTATTGTGATTTTGTAATGGTACTTGGACATTTGACAGGTGGTTACGTGATAAACCATATGACGGGTGGTGCCGTGAATACCAGGATGGGTGGTTAGGATATATCCTCCAATGCATTGGATATGGAAGTCAGTCGTATGGCTATTCCATGTAGTGATATGTGTGGAAGTCAACCGTATAGTTATTCCATTTAAGTATGTTTATGTCCCAAGTTAACTTTATGTGTTATGCGTTCTTTATATGGGTTTTATGGTAATATTTTGGTTACAAAAGGGTATGCAATGATATTTTACTCAGTGAATAGTATTTACTACTTCTTCAAGGTAAAATGTGTTACTTATGATAAAGTATTCATGGTTTACTTAATGTTTCGAAAAACTAATAGTTATCCTTCTTTGTATTTCCCATTCAAAGCTTTTTATGCTCACCCCAAGTTTTTTTGAAATTTTTTTCAAAGGAAATAATGTGGAATGGGGTCAATGATGGGATCATAGAAAAGTCATGTTGTCTTAAACATGGAACTAGACATGACTCTTTTATTAAGAGTTCATGTTTTGTAAAAAAAGGGAACTTTGTAGAAGTGTCTACTATGTAATATTTTGAGATTTAATAGTTATGATCTTATTCTCTAAAACTATAAACCTGTAAATATCCTCAATGTGAATTATTCATTTAATTCAATATTAAGTGAGGTTTAAGGCCGGGTCCTTATAGTTGGTATCAATGGTCTGTTTAGATAAATTTAGAGGTTATAGTGTTGTTTAAGAATAAGTGTCAAGGTGTGTATAACCATAATGGGTAGTATATTAGATGGAGTCATTGTTTTTTTCAAAGTGGGAATGATTTTGATATAACCTGGATAACTATATCTTACTGTTTATCTTCCTCATTATTATATGATTATTTTACTGATATGCTCACACAGACCGTTTTGGTTTTTATAAATGGCTGGAACTAGCAAGAACCAAAGTAATAGTGGATGTGAAGGAAAATGTGATAGTTTTCCGAGTGAGCAACTGAATGATATGGGAGCTGCAATGAGAACTCTTGTGTTTATCCTCAACCAAATATTTGGATTCATGATTGACCACCTAACCCTTGGTGATTTTTATATGGCATCAGATATGCGAGAAACAAATCCCTACGGATGTTCAGGTAACAATCATAAAGGTATTTGTGTTCAAAAACCTATGTGTCAAATATGTGGAAAGGAACACCTAAGAAAATGTTTCAAAGGGACAGAAATATGCTATAGATGTTGAAAAGAAGGCCATAAAGTGAGAACCTGCCATGGAAAAAGGAAGCCGCATGTCGACTCGAGGAATGGGAATGATGTTCTTTATGAGGGATCAATTGAAGGTTTTAAATGTGGTGTGCATGGTCATTATGAAAACACATGTCCAATAAAGAAGTTTTAGGAATGGGATCACCAAGATCATACAAATATTCGTTTACCAATACCTAATTCCATTCCAATTGAGGATAAAGAAAATGACAATGACCAATCAAAGGAATGGATTATTTCTTAACTTATTCTTTCCTATTTTGGAATCATAGGATATGATTAATAATTTTGTTGGCTGGGAAAAAGTATTTCAGAATTAGTAGGAAAGGAATGGTTAATGGATCATGAATAATGTTGAATGAGTAAGAAGTCAACATATAAGGGATTCATGAGTTATGGTAGATTTTAGGATTGTGAAATTATTAAAAGTATTCAATCTCTTTTGATGATGGGGTTACATTAGAAGACTTTTTATAGTATGTGTAACACTGATGTTTGATATAAGAAAATTTTATTTAAGGAATAGTTATCTTTTCTTTTGTGGACATAGTTATAAAGAACAATTTTGGTTTATAAGATCCTTACTTTTGAGGTAATTATGGGTTACTATATATTATGATGGAAAATGAAATGCATGAGATAAAATTGAGGTTAAATTATGTAATGGTTATTTTTCATTATTTTATCTCTTTTTGGGGAATGTTTTGAGAATTATATAGTTTTGGAAAAAGCACACCACACAGACTGTGTGACAACCCATTGCGTCAGACAAAGTTGTGGGAATCGAACCCATAACCAAAGTGCGACTAGTATTTATCACTTACCACTGGACTACGTGAAGTCCCTAGTTAGTATGACAAATCCATTTTAGTTATATAATTTTATGAATCAAGAATAAGTTGATTTTGGGTTATCTAGAAAAATATTGACCTATCATGTAGGATATATGATTAGGTTAATTACTTTTAAATATGAGACTTTAAGAGAAACTGATGTTATTTGGAGATAAATGTTAATTTGTTTACCTTGGAAGACTATGTGAATAAATCCTTCAGAGAATTGGGTTTCAATATTAGTTTTTTTTACTTTGAATAATTTTATGGAAAATTGTTTATTGAATGGTCTTTGTAGAACTTTGGGTTTTGTTGGAAAACTTTTGGAGATTAAGAATTGATTTTATTTTTATAAAGGAATATTTTTTTTGGGTATTATTTGATCTCGTACTAACAATTTTTGTTTTGGTTTTTGTCTAAATACATGGGAAATATATAGTTCTCTTTTTTGGATTAGGTGATTCTCTAGATGTTGATTATAGCACTCTTAATGTGAACAAGTCATCCTTTATACTCATCTTTTAGAGGAAAAAAGGAGTTTGTGTAAGAAATATAGCAAGAGATGAATGTCTAAACAAAAAGAAAGTATGTTTCCTTGTGATTTAGTTAAGCTCAAAAATAAATTCCTCAATTAAAATTATCTTAAAACAAAAATGTTGTATGTTAACTTTTCTTTCTGGGAAATCAAATAACGTCTAACCCTTCAGAAGTTTGTAATTATTTGGTGGTTAAATTTCTCCTAATAAGTTTTTCTATCACTCCCCATCAAAACTTGACCCTTTTTTTTCTTCCATATCCATGTTTTTCTACATGTAATCCTAGTATGGGTAAACTCGGGTGACCTTTGTACTTCACTTTCTTTCTTTTAAAGTGATAGTTTTGTGTACTCTTTTTCCGATGTGGGGATTTCAATGATGTTTCCATCCAAATTTTAATATTGCGAGGATGCAATTCACAAAAGGGGGGAAGGATGTAACATCCCAAGAAAATAAATAATATTAAATTCTCATATTTATTAATATTTGTGAAAAAATATTAATATTACTTTAAAGGGAATTCTATTTTCAATTGCGTACCCAATACGCAATAATGAGTTTCTTTGAAATCCTACGTTGCACACTAATAATATAATAATATTATTTTAAATAGTTGCTAATGCCTAGCCATTGTTATGGCAGGAATGAACAGAACTAACTACCAAATGATTATATATACTTTTCAAATAGTTTTTCTTTTATCCAAATAAATTTTAGAGGCTTAAAATGAAAATGAATCCAATTTTATCCGTAAATATTCTAATATTCTTTAAAAGGTCGATTAACCACCTTTTGATGGATAAACCTTTTTAAATCCACTTTTTGACAATTTTATATGTTATATTGGACCAAATAAAATCCTTCATTAGAATATGGTCATTAAAATTTACTTTGTGTAAATTTTTGTTATTTTTCCGATAAAGATCATTTTTAGTGAAAATGTTGTATTTTATATATACACCTCTTGTTAATCTGAATTATTTTTATGGATATATTATCTTTTTAATTGGTTTTAAAGTGTAGTTATAATATATTTTTTCCATTTAATCCAATGGTGGTCAATGGAATTAATTTCAATTTGAAATTGGACTTAAACTAGTGTCAATCTTTTGATATATTTTATTTCATTAAAAGACGCTATTTTCTTTGACAACATGAATTAATTATTAAATTGATTAATGAAACTTATATGTTTTAAATTTTGTTATATATAAATCATATTTGAATTCATAATATCAAATATATCTTAGGGTGAAAGTTTGGTATTTTTCTGAAAAACATCAATTTTTGATGAATAGTGAAACTACTAAATGGTAGTAAAAAAAAGTGATTTTTCATCTAAATGATATTTTTAACACATCTGTGATTTGAATTTCAAAAATACGGCATACCGGGTTTTCATTAGGATGTAAAATGTGTTTTAATGGGATGAAAATAATTTTTGGTGAATAGTAACTTTTATGTTTTGTTAATCGCGATTAATGGTAATTAGTGTAATTTAAAGTAAAGATAATGTTATAATAATAAGAAATGACCTTGACACATATCCTACCATTATAGGATGAGTCATGGACGACCAAAAAAATCCATGGGTCAACTTGGGGACCCCATTGAGCCACTTGGGTAAGAAAATGAAATTAATAACTTTTTATTTAATGTTAAAATAAAAATGTAACAAAAATGTATTGTTTTACTAAAACAATTTTTAAATGGGGTTATACAAGTCATATTTTTGACTATCAATATTAATTGTAAATATAAAAATATTTCCTACATCATAGTTTTTTTTATAATTTTTGGAAATTAAATAAATTTATTAATTTATGACACCACGATGATGTCGTGATTACCTCATTAATGAAAGATTTAAATAATATGTGAAGATAAGGTAAAATATAAGTGTTACACTTGTCAAAAACCTATTTTATGGGTGGATTATAACCCTTATCACCTTATTCTCGAAATATATAATTGTGGGACCTTTAATATCCGAAAATCATTTTATAATAATGTTACTTTTCAAGACATTACAAGAGTTCCCCTCCTCCCTCTTATAATAGGCCCCCACCTCTACCCCTTACCCACAAATCCATTTTTGGATGTTTTATGTGCCGCTGATAGATGACCGAGTTTTCGTAAGGGATTTTTCATCTCACTTTTTTTCCCGTGAGATTTCTGCTACATTTTCCTCCATTTCCTTTGAGTGGTGTATGTATTTCCCATTATTATACTCTTTGTGTAATATAATTTCATCTTCATTTTATGACCCTTCTTCCTTGGGGTGTGCATTTCGAATGCTACCCAAATCGGTAAGGGAACCTTTCACCCTCCTCTTCTTTAAAAAGACTTCTTTTTGTTATGTCTTTTAATTTATATCTTCTTATGTTGGGATATGTTCTCATATATTCTTATTGCTATATATTTAATGTACAAGTGATGATATAACCTTTTTATCTATCATCAACTCATTTTCTGAATTTTGATGTGACACGGTTAGGCTGTCGAATTTTTGCAAAGGAACTTCTTAACCCAATTTTGATTATTTGGGTTAAACTTGTAGTCCTTGAATATGTTGTTCTATGAATATGTGTGAATGAAATCTGATTGTTTTACACTTAATATCCACTTATATTTTGTGTATTCTTTTTTCACACATAATTATGTAATTGATGTATCATTAATCAAAGGATATCATCTTTTTAAGGGACTTCGTCTCAATCTCCATTCATTAAGGAATATTTTGTTCTAATACAAGACGTTTTTTTATACGCTGTATAAACACATTTGAATTTTCATTTATTCAAAGGGAATATTTTTCTATAAAGCGTTTTACTAAAAGAAAAAAAGGAATGTTTCCTTTAACGTACGTGGTGACAATGACCTTTTCCACTGCTGTGAGTACTATTTGACCTTTGGATTCCTTAAAAATTCGTAATTTTTTTAAAAGAAAATAAATAACATACACTATTTTATGTATTTTGGTATTGAAAATGGTTTTCATAATGGATTTTTTATGTCAATATATTTAAGTGATATATAGTGATTGGAATGTGGAAATTTTTTCATTCCATTATATTTTTTAAAAGTATTATGATTTTATAATGGTACGTAGACATTTGACGGGTTGTTACGTGATAAACCATATGACAGGTGGTGTTGTGAATACCAATATGGGTGGTTATGTTATAACCTCCAATGCATTGGGTATGGAAGTTGGCCGTATGGCTATTCCATGTAGTGATATGTGTAGAAGTCGACCGTATGGTTATTCCATTTATGTATGTTTATGTCCCAAGTTACCTTTATATGTTATGTGTTCTTTATATGGGTTTTATGGTAATATTTTGGGTGAAAAAGGGTATTTAATGAACATTTACTCAGTAAAGAATGTTTACTACTTATTAAAGGTGAAAAGTGTTACTTTGATAATGTATTCATGGTTTACTTGATATTTTGAAAAACTAACAGTTTTCTTGCTCTGTGTATCGCTTACTGAGATTTCTATGCTCACCCCATGTTTTTTTGAAAATTTTTTCATAGGACATAATGTAGAATGGGGTCAAGGATGGGATAAAGAAAAAGTCATGTTGTCTTAAACATGGAACTAGATATGACTCTTTTTTTAAGAGTTCATGTTTTGGAAAAAAATGTGGGAACTTTGTAGAAGTGTCTACTGTGTAATCTTTTGAGATGTAATAGTTATGATCAAATTATATAAAACTCTAAACCTGAAAAGATCCTCAATGTGAATTATTTATTTAATTCCATATTAATTGAGGTTTAAGGTCGGGTCCTTATACAGATTATCCTCTAGAAAACCTTTGAATGAACTTCATCTGCTAGGGATCTAGTTGTCTACTACTACTCCCACAAACAAACACCCATCCATCCTTCCATTCCATTATTTTTGTATGTTTCTCCTCTAGGAAAAACATTTATCCTCCCTCCATATTCACAATACAAATCATGAAGCTTCACAACCTCTATTAGTCCCACCAAACCAGGGTTTCAATTTCAGATTCCCGTCTTCAAAGATTCATCTCGACCTTCCTCACATTTAGATCCAACTGAGTCTTTATCCTAAATAAAACCTTCAGATGATCTTCTCCAGTCTACTCATTGATAGATACTATATTTTATATACAATGTGTTACTTTTGATGCTTCCATCGACGACATTATGTACCCCTGCCTCCATCAACAATACAATCCTCTCCTAGAAACCCTTAACTTATCCTCCAATTTTAATCTGGAATGATTTATTTCATTCAATTTATAGACTTCATTATTCTAATATTTTCCTTGGTTAGGGTTTTATTGTTTCAAATTATTACATATGATATATATATATATATATATATATATATATATATTTACTTATCCTTATCAGGTATAGTTGTTTCATTCATTTACATTTTCCTCAATACCTTGATGAAGATCCCTTTGACTGTAGAAGCAGTTACCAAACTGCTACACATAATTTCTATAATGACCCATACTTTACATACATTATTAATACTTAAAAATTGAATCATACTTATTAAAACATATAACAAAACCACGAAAGGACCGTATAGGTATAGTGTCTTTAGAAACTGGGAAACATAAAAAACTGGTTCATAAAGCGTCTATACTGTCTCCCATTTATTTCATCATATCTATAGTCCCTTTTGTCTTATCTTACTTAGTAACCTTCTTCCTGACCTGGGGAAAGAAAACATACAAAAGGGTGAGCTCAAATGCTTAGTAAGGGTAAATAAAAGAAATATCAATCACATCATATACATAAGCACATAACTTTTGGAAATCTTAACCTGAAAAAGAGATCATAATTTAATAACATGGTATAAATCATAGTTGTGAAATGTGATCCCAATAATCATAACATAAAACAAGAAACATTGTGGCATACACACATAATAATAGAGAATCATTTCTTATTAGTCAAGACTGATTGCCAAGACTATCTTAGTGGACAAAGTCCCTTTCTGAACTGAGTTCACTCCTCGTTTCAGTCCTGTTTCACTGAACCGGTATAACCTACCGTTCCAGCCATGTCTATCTCATGAGATATAAAATCTTTACCCAATGCATTGGAAGGAGATATAGGTCCCACCCATCTCTTAATGATACCATTCTAATGTGTGCCACAAAATCATAAACCATACATCATAGAATAACCCATGTAATAAAAATGGGAATCTTAAACATCGTGACATCATAAAAAAATTCATATAATATAAATGAATTCATAAAAATAATTCCATCACAACATAATAAAATCAATGTAATAATACGGATAAAGGCAGAACCCTATATTATCTTAGATGTAAAATTATTTTGAAAAAACACTTGAACTCCATTCTTGAGGAAAATATCCTTTCTACTTCAAAAACAATTTTCCTTTCTTAACATGTCATACAATTTTAAACTAAAAGAAGTTGATTAAACAAAAAATTGGAAACTTGTAAAGGAAGATTCTTGGAAATATTGTTTTAAAAATCCATTCATGTCGTATAAGTTAAAAAACACATTCTTCATACTTTTGTCGGAAAAGTCAAAAAGTACCTCGTACGAAAAACGACAAAAGATTCCTTTCATATCCTTTACTAAAAACTCACTGAAGGGTAAAATTGGATTTAAAAAATTGTAGGTGGATGGAAATAATATTACATATTGAGGAAACATGGATGTGGATGATAAAATACACCCCAGTAAATTTCAAAGTATAAACAATCTCGGATAAAAATGAGATTGTGATATTTCCCTTACCTTAGGTCCGATATGCTTTGTACGTGTCCGAACCTCCTGTAAAATGATTTAAATAATGTTATTTAATTATTACAGAATCATACTTATTTTTAAGATATCATATATGGTTATATTCTTAGCTTCTTAGTAGTAATATTTCATTGCTACTTGTTATTCGGGTGTTTATAACTTTTTGTTCTTATGCGTGTTTTGTCGAATAAATTCTTATTCATCTCTTTAGGTTATAGATACCTCATTTATAGAATGTTATTAGTGTAATATATATCATATTAATTCATTCAATTCATTTATATAATCATTATGAAATGAAGATCATGTAGAATGAGTTGCATCACATCGTGGAGACGGTATTCTGTACGTACGCACGAGTGATGATATCATTCCTATGATCGTGGAATTGTATTGGAGTGTATGTATAATATTTCAGAATCCGTATAACATTATAATAGTCATATATAGTCATTATTTACACAATTATACCCATCCAAGTAAGGTGGTGGTGGAAAATAGATTACACCACGGCGTGGAGACGGTATTTCGTACGTACGCACGCGTAGTGATTTCTTTTTCCGTAGGATGGATAGATGGTGAAATAGGGTTGTTTCATACTTATAATAATATATCAGTATATGATTGATACTGATGTTATTACTTCATAATGAAACAACTAATGAAGAATAAGTGGAAGAAGAAATAAAGATGAAAGAATCGGTAACGGACATTACCTCTTCTTTGAAGGGCTTCTTTGAGACCTCCTTTTAGGGCACTAAAATGGGTCTTTGAAGAATACAAGAACCTCTAGGATGTTTCTAGGGAAGTGGAGAGAATAAATTGGCAGGGTTTGGCCGAGCTTGAAGGTTCCAAGTGGTGTGAGGAAGAGGGGGAGGAGGTGCCCTTTTATAAGGGAGGAGAGGGGCTCCTTTGAAAAAACTTAAAATATTATTTTATTATAAAGACAAGTTCGGTTTTAAATAGCTCCAAATTGATTTATTTCGAAGATAATGTTGGTAGGGGTCTAAATCCTATCATACAATATAATTTATACAAGTATAGGTATCAATTTTAACCTTATAATTTAGATTTAACTTTAAGTTAGATAATTTAACTTTTACCGTGTCTTCTTGTTTTCTTATACTATAAGGTTAATAAACTTACTATATCAAGACAAACTAACCCCAAGATGTTTATTATTAATATATATAACTTTATCTAAGTCAATTGGCCGAACCTTATATTTTTAGGAATAAAATAATAATTAATAATAGAATATTTGTTTTAAAAACTATTTTATGTCAATTTTGACACTATTTAGTAATTGATTTTTGTGAAAATCATAACAGAATAATTAGAAAGAAACCAGTTTATTAACTCAATAATAACATGTCATATTAACCTAGAAAATTAGTGTGATTCATAAAAAGTCTCTAATTAGATATATTTGGGTATTTATAACATCAATTATATCAATATTTCATTAATAAGATAAATACTCCATCATCGTTGTGTCATAACAAAATTAAATTATTTAATGTATAAAAAATAAAAATAAAATACCATTATGTAGTAAATATTTTTAGCTTTATAATGAATATTTATAGTTGAATTTATCTTATGTATAACCCCATATTAAATTTTTTTTACTTATTAAACTTTGATTTTAACTATTGAACCCTTCTTTAAATAAATTAATAATAAATGTCCTAATCTAATCCAAGTGGGCCTAAATGGTCATATTTTATTCCTAAGGTTGTTTTTGGTAGAATTAAACTTGTCCAATAGAATTAGGACATGTGTTAGAGTAATAATAATATCATTGTTACCCTTAATTACCCTATTTACTTTTAACCGTGGTAAATAAAAGTAAAAAGTTACTATTCACCAAAAATTATTTTCATCTCATTGAACCACATTTTAGTCTTTGATATTAACCGTGTCTCTCGGATTTTCGAAATTCCACTCACAGAAGCGGTAAAATTAAGTTTTATGAAAAATTCAGTTTTTTTAACTACCACTTAGTGGTTTCACTATTCATCAAAATTTGAAAGTTTTTAGAAAAATACCAAAATTTCACCCTAGGCTAATTTCGACATTCCGAATCCAAAAATGAAGTCCATTTTGAAAATAAAAATTATAAAATTTCAAAAAGTGGTTATTACTATTCATAACGGCTAGTTTTAATAATATTTTAATAGCATATCGTTGTTTAGTGAAACTCGGTATTGCGTACGACGCAAGCTATCGAGGTAGGTCGCGATTTCGTGTAAAGTAAGCCAAGTAAGTGTTGTGTAGAAAAAGATTTCTTTGATGATTTATATAACATAAAAGTCTCGGGTGTTACAATTTCTCTCTTTTAGTTAGTATCATTTAAAAGATATTACATGTGGAAGAGCATATAGATAATTTTTAATATGTCATGTTACTATTTTCCATGCCGAATTATTTTTTCTTCCGTTTTCATTGTTATTCATTTACCACTTGAAAACTCGTATCTTTTTTTTACCACCAACATAAATTCCTCAATCCATTGTTTATTAGTATAGATTAATATGGATGTTTTTATTCTGATAATCCCAAATTTTACTACAGTTACTCTAGAAAATGTTACCCTTCTGAATATTTATATTATTAATGATTATTTATAGGATTATTATTATGTCCGATTTATGTAATGTATTATTTCATGTATCTCGTTCTTTGATTTATCATATTGAAATCTCAAATTTCATTATATTTCTAAAATTCTATAAAAACACATATATCACATCATTATCAGAATATCTAATAAGAATATACCTTGAACTACAAGTTTTCTAAAATTTCCATACAAAAATAAAAATATTTTTTGGTTATTGATAGTTCATGTCTATGAATAAATTCGAAACCATCTCATTGAGTTATTAGAAAATATTTTTCAGGAACTTCAATTGAAAGGAAGGGAAAAAGAAGATTTAAAGGAAGACTCAAAATAATGCTAAATAAAATATCCACATTGGGATGGGGAGTTTTCTACTTTCTGTTAATTTTATTTCCATAGAGTTTAAATCATTATACTAATTCCAAATTCCATCATGACACTTATACATGAATTGATCGCACACACAATGAACTAGTTATCATTGAACACAATCTGAATGCTACCTTAAATGAAATTTTTGAGTCTATAAACAAAGGGGATAAAGGAAGGCATAGAACAAAACGACCATTTCGGAAAAAACATGCATTAAATCATATTTATTCTTATTAATAATGCTTTAGCCAAACATTATGTTATCATATTTCAATATTAATTAGTATTTATTCTAATTTTTAAACATTATTGTAAAAAAATGTTTGACAGTATATAAATTGTCCATAACAACTGAAAAAATATTAGATGTCCAGCATAAATTATTATTCTCATATTTTGTTACTATTTATTCTAATTTTCATACATATTAGTTTTATTTTTTCCAATTGGTATGTACAGATATTGTTGAATGTGACAGATTATCTTGAAGTTGAAGATTCACTAAAAAGGTACAATGTCATTATCCTTTCTATTTTATACTATTATAACTATCCACATATTTAATCATCATATAGTTAAATATTTTGTACCATTAATTTATGTATTTATTATATTCAATATAATCAATATTAATTCCAGGATTATATCTATATAAAAGGGTACAAGGTGGAGTAACACTGAATCATGTTTAAATACACCATCGTGGAAGGTCCATTGTGATTATCATTTATTAAATTATAGGTTGTGTTACCTCACACACCCATCTTTTCAAAAATAAATGATTCTGTACAAAAAATTCATATTTTGTTGGCATCAAAACTGTCTCCGATATGATGACATTCATAATTACATTATTATTATCTTAATTTTCATTACTATTAATTATTATTTGATTTTTTTATTCATATATTTGATTTCTCAATCGTAAAAATATTTTTTTATTTATTTTCATATTAAATTTTTGTAACTACTATTGTGATGATGTCATAGAAACATCAACAAATATTAATTATAATTCCAATAGTATGTTATTTCATTTATAATTTTTGTTTTTATGAAAATGTAAAATTCAAATGTATGATATTATATGTGCATGTTCTTGATCATATATACTAGTTTACATGGTGAAGACATACTAAAATTTGGAGAAATACCCTATCATGGAAATGGGAGCACAATCAAATTTTGGAGATGTGGATCATTACAAATTATTTACATCATGTGTTAGTTTTTATTATGTGACCATTTTTTAAACAAATTTATGATTTAGTATATCTGTTACATTTCCACTACCAACATATTGGTTTAATAAGTTATTTACAACACTTTTTTGTACATTCAACAAAAACAATTGTATAACTTTTTTATGTTCACATAGGTATGTACATTGACTAATAGATTTGTTAATTTCAAAGTTGATAGACATGATATTTTCCCTATATTAATTTCAATTCTATATTTCATTTTCCGATTCTTGGAATTTCCGAAATGAGAACATATTTACTATTTAGTGGGTTAAAAGAGTGAAACAACTCCCAATCGGCTTCAAGTATGAACATCCATATTGCCTTTTTAAATGTAATTATATTTTGATGCATTATAATCTATATTCTCTGTATTAAATTTTTAAATTACTGTAACGTATTATTCATTTTAAAAATCAATACCATTATTTTTAAATTTTATTATTTCTATAATTTACATTTTCTAATATTTCATTAATTTAACTTTTTTATGTCATATAATCATTTTGTTCACATTATAAAAACCAATATTATAGACCAATTTGTTATGAAATTTTGGCATGCAATGAAATTTGTAACATATATTCTCATCAAGTTGTTTTAGTTCGAATGAAAAATGTATCACACCTCCTCCCAATCTAAAACAAATCCAACGGGATTTTTCTAGGAACCTATGTTTTTGTATGTAGTGAAACATTAATGTATTTTTAGTATGAATATATTCATGTAATAGATGTTTGTGTCATGAATAAAAATACATAAAAAAGCTAAATGTGTTGTATTTTTATATTACATGAATAATTGTAAGAAATGTTTTTGGTATAATAATTTTGTAACATTTTGAAATGGTTAACATTCATGATTAAAACTACCATACTCAATTAAAAGAAAGGTATTCATTTTCAGTCAAGATCAAAATAAGGAAGGTGAATTATGAGTTAGCAACCCATGTTTTTGTGATATATAAAAATGCATTAAATAAAATAATTGCATTGGATATTTCTATTACATGAATAACTATATGCATATTTTGGGGTAAAATCATTATGATACATTTTTTAAATGTTTAATATTAATGATTAAAACAACCATAATCAATTAAGAGGAAGATATTCATTGTTAATCAAGATCAAAATCACGAAGGTGAATTATGAGTTAGCATACCATATTTGTGCCATCATTAATTGGATATTAAATAGTTGTATGTGATTTTAATGCTATGGAATTGAAAGTTTGTGGAAATTTTTTTATTATAGCGTGATATTGAGATATTGGTTTTTAATATTTTAATTTACTATAAACATATTTTAATTATTGTTAATTATACAATCCTTTTCTTATGGTATCCATGGAAATAAATTGTAGGGAGGGGGTGTTCCCCTGAAAAACATGAAACCAGTTCCTAGATTAATTTGTTCAAGCGATCTTGGGTATGATCAATTTTAATATTTTATTATTTTATTATTTAATAACAAACATTGTTACTAATATTTTTATTAGAACAGAAATTTTCAGGGACTTCCAAACTATTTTTCAAGAGAGTCTTCATCGTGAAACTGGCATAGTATTTGAAGTTCATAACGGGTTATGCTCAAAGGTAGGTTCCTGTAAAATTAAGTATCCATTGAGTATATAAAATTATGGGTGGTAAGATTTCATTGGAGGATATTGACACATTTCACAAATCTATAAAAGATTAGTATGAACATGCATTTTGGCTAAAATATATATTTGGTGAAAAAATAAAAATCATAGACATGTAATTAATTTTAAATATGATAATGTTTTTGGGAAAGGAAATGTCAAATAAAATCCTGATATGGATGGTTTTTGTTGGCATGATTTTGTATGTACTGGGTATGCCATGGCCTGTTTTATTTCACCATTTTGGTGTGTTATAGCTCAATCACAAAGTGCTTATTGGAAACTGATTACAATACTAATTATTGGTAAATTAATTTTCTACATCCATTCATTTAAATGTTTTTTTCTTAAAATTGAATTTTTTTTTCAAAACCAAAGAAAACATTTATTATTTTTTCAAAATGATCAACTTATGTGATTGATTCTATAAGCAGTCTTTAATAGAAGTTGTCGAATAAAACCTACATGTTAAATGTTATAATTTTTTATTTTAATTTTCTTTGGTATAGAATAAATAATTATTTTGTTTTTATTTTTGTTATTGAAAATTATGATAGTTACCAGGTATGAGATTATGCAATGCAATTCAATTACATGAATATTTCCAATTCAAAAAATAATTTTTACCATGGGTTAGCATTTTCCATTATTCCTTGATTTTAAGGTTTTTCCTTGCGGTTACATGGCTTGTGGATTTTTGAATCTCATAGTTGGTTCTTATTATATATTTTTGATGATGAATGGTAGGTTTCTAGCATAAGAGGATCTAAACGTAGTTTCCAACAACAAGAAATGAGTTACTGTTTTCATGCCAACGAGTGGCTATTATCATGAATCTCTTAACACTTGATTTTTTTGATTTTCATTAATAATTAAATGGATTTTTTTCAATGAAACCCATTATCAAAAACCTGTCTTTATATTAAATTCCAAATATGTAAAAAGGATGCAACAAATAAAAAACCATTTGAGACAATTTGACATTTTTGGTTTAATTACCTCTGGTTTTGTGGACTGAGAAATTCCTATTTTATAATCTTCTATCCATGTATAACAAGTGTTTTTTATATTATTTTCTAATATCCAATTATAGTATAATATAAAATATATGTTTAACATTCTAAAAAATCTTGAATATGGATGAAATTATATAATTTGTATTGTAATAAATATTATAGAATCTTAAATATATGTACAAGAATTATATACATATGTTTTTTTAATATTTGGTTATAATGTGTCTCAAATCATAAATCTATGTGACAAAATTCACACAAATAACACGGTATAAAATCTGTAATATTTTATTAATTATCTATTATGTAATCTAAAATCAATGTCTATAATGTGTTTATAACATGAGGTATTTGTAAAATCTAGAATATATGTGTATTAATAGTGTGACAATTCATTTAGAATATTTTTATGTATTTTAATGACAAATATATTAGGTCATTGTGATTATGGTATTTCCTAAAACTTATTTATAATAATGTTTACTACATAGTAGATTTTATTTATTATTAGTTATCAATTAATGGTTCACACATATCATTTCTTCTTGTCATTTTTTTATTCCACATAACTAGATTTTTTATTCATTCCATTTACATTCACATTAATTTATTTACAATGGTTTCGTGTGTCTTACAAGATGATGGGTGATTTGGGAAATATTGGAAGAATGATGAAAATAGTACTACCAGATGAATATCCATTTTTGTTTTATTCACATTTAGTACAATTTATATTGAAAATGATCAGAGAGGATGAATTATAAAGATACAAATGAAACATTATATAAACATATGCAAGATGTCGGTGAGACTCGAACATTCCTTCTTTTTCAAGTGGAGACTCAAACATTCCTTCTTTTCACAATGTATGTTTTACCCATTGTTATGGTGATCCATCATGAAATTATTTCTGTATTGGTATTCATCCAATGACATTATTCATATTTTACATTAAAGGTTTTATATAAATCATTTTTAAGCCTCAACGTATACATATTTTTCCCTTTGATTTAATTATTTTTTCTAATAAATTAATGTACAATTATCCATTTATCTCATAAATTAATTTACATTTACCATATATTAAAATATATTTTTCAAGATCTAATTTCAAGTGATGTAGGAAACCACATTGAAATCAATCAACATCCAAAAATGATAGAAAATTATGGCCACAATGTAAGGAACTTATGTCAGGCTATTAATAATAGGAATGTGGATCACACTATGTGACTACAAAGTGAATACCACATACTCAAAAAATTACATACTATTATAGTTTTCACCCATGTTTTTTTCAAATAAATCATTTTCTGTAGAAATGTTCTTATGTGTCCTTGGATTGAAAACAATATGTTATATGTTTCTAAAACATTTTCAATTTTAGAGGTTCAATGTTAATTTTTATTATTTTTATTTCAAATGTCTGATTCATCATGTTTTTGATTTCTCCTTGGTGAAAATAATGTTCATTCATTTTGATGTATAATTTGTGATAAATTATGATAATTTTGTATATTTTTACATCCTGTTTTTTCCATTTCATTCTATTTTATTCCTTATCATATATAATATATGATTCATGTTCTTATTTTTCATTTATTTTAATTATTATTGGTGTGTATCTTTTACAAATAGCATTCTCATTTCATATAAAAACAATTAATTCAATATGTCATGCGTACTCACAATTGAGTATAAATTTTTAATGTTCGTGTGTATTTAGATTTGAAAAATATTTATTTAATGGCGTTATTTTTATAATAATCATGAAATATATAAGTATTCAACTCTAGTACTTCTTCTTTTTAGACATGGAAAAATGCATGTTTTCATTGTGTATTTAAGATGTTTAAGGTATTAAGTTTTTTAAAAAAATTAATAGGTACACTCATTTGTTTGGAGAATCAGATGTGAAGTTTGATTTGTGAAATTTAGAGACCATTTTGGATGGCGAATTTAGACATATGTATTTTGGATGAGTCTTAAGGTTGATATGGATTAATTCAAACATTATATACTATTCATTATGGCTAAAGTATGATTTATCATATTGGATAACTTTTCATAACCATTTTGGTTTCAGTAAACATTTAATGACTATATAAATATCTTATGGATCATATGATTCATTAAATGTTCTTAGGGCATAAAAAATAATATAGAATATCCAATTCTTTTCATAGTGGAGAATGTGAAAATGTATTTATGCATAAACAAAGGATGATATTATACTTACAACATTGAACAGAATCATGTTTGTTAATTTTCACAAGTTATTATATAGATGGTATTATAATTACACAACTCTAGGAAAATAATTTGGATTCTAAAATTCTATTAGTTTAATTTTATTATTAAGAGATCATTTTTTTACCCCATCATATATTTAGGGTGTTATGATTATAGAAATTATGATGATCATGTTCCTTATTATTATCCATCGGAACTTTATTACTATATCTCTCTTTAATGTCCAAGTTTTAACTTCCCACTATTGTTATCCTATTGAAAATCATAATTTTTGGATGACCTTATCATGTACTCTTCACTCTTATGAAGAGGATGTTTTATTGACCATATTTCTTATGTGTGTTCTTTTAATAATAGTATATTCGTAAAAAACATTTGATTACTGAGATTATGTTTAAATTGCGAGGATTAAATTTAATTAACAAGGGGAGAATGTAACACCCAAAGTGATTATAATATTTTAATTTTTGACTAAATATAATTTTTTTCAAGATTTATATATTGTAAGAACCTGGTTCTTATTATTGAGGTACAAGTTTCTTCATTTTCTTATTCCTTATGTGTTTTTTAGAAAGCAAGGGAAATTTGGGAAAAATCCCAAATTTATAGGTACACACTGTGTACGTTTGTACACACACCATGTACTTTGGCCGTGTGGGATGAGAATACAGGGCGTGTATGCTATGGTGTGAAAACTAACTACACGTTGTGAACTATTGTGCACACGCCATGTACCGTGGATTTGTGGGATGAAAATACATGGCGTGTAGGATTTTTGGTGGTTAAGGGTGTAAAAAATAACTACATTCCATGTACATCGTAATACACGCGGTGCCATAAGTCGGCAGATGAACAATGAGGCTGTGAAAAGTAGCCGCCAGTGCAACAGTTAAAACAATAGTACACACTGTGTAATTGAAAGCACACGCTGTGTAGTAATGTGTTTTTGTTAAAAATAGGTAGTAGCCTCATCATTCGACAAAGGTCGAAGAGAACTCACTAGGATCCGTGGGAGATGAGGCCGGGATTGGAGGAGCTCTCGATCACACACCGAGACTCTGATTCTTCCACCGTCGATCTTGTTTGAACCACGCAGGTAAGGTCTTTCCTCATCTTGAATTTTTACCACCAATTCATTCCCTAAGAGAATATATTTGGGTTTGAATGGGTAATTATTTATCTCAGATCTGTGTCATTCTTGGTTTT
The DNA here is from genome assembly GCA_963277665.1 of Viscum album. NCBI lineage: Eukaryota > Viridiplantae > Streptophyta > Magnoliopsida > Santalales > Viscaceae > Viscum > Viscum album. Next base: position 1,520,997,682 of record OY728164.1, on the reverse strand, counting down.
TTTTGTGAGGTACCTTTCACATATATCGATCAGAGGAGATCGAGGTAGGTGGTTTTGTGTCTAATTCCAACTGTAGAGTTGATTTTCTGTACCGTTGTGCCAATATACCATGTTTGTGGTGTTGTATGGCAGAGAATTTGACTGTTGAGATACCTAGAATTTCATTGGTAATCTAATGAATAAGTATAAAATGTTTTTTGGGATCGTTGATTTGATCTAAGGCCACCCCAAGGGTGTGTTTTCTTATTTAGCAGTTTGTCCAGGATACCCATGGGTATGCTGTGATTATAGCATTTTTTGTTTTTTCATGAGACGAAACATGTATAAATTACTTGCTTATGTGTTGGTCTAGGCCTAGTTAATTGTTTTTCTTTGAATTTTCTTTATGGTAATGTTCTGTTTAGCCTCAGGGAAAGGTTCTGTTTAGCCATAGAGTAAGGTTCTGTTTAGCATGAGGGCCAGGTACTGTTTATCCTGAGGGAAATGTTTGGTTTAGCCTGAGGGAAATGTTTTTTTATGCCTTAGGGTAGTAGCTTCTGTGCCTGAGGGAGACATCTCGTATTCCTGAGGGAAATATTCGTTATTCTTGAGGGTAGTCACCTGAGGGTTTCATTTCTGTTTTCCTGAGGGTAAAGATTATCATATCTGAGGAAAATGTTAACATTGAATATTCCCTATGGAGATCTCTTAATTTGTGCCTGCCAAGATAAATAACAGTTTTTTAATGGTTAAATAATTATTAAAATGTAAATGTAACTAGTTGTGGTGGTTAATTTTGAGTACTTCCTAGTTTGATGCATATTAATACTGTACACTGCAATTGCACATTTTCACCGAAAGTTAGGAACAGTCCTTTGGTGGTTGCCAACTTGGATTTATTTCTCACACCCTTTTTGGGTCATGTCCTCGGGCCAAAAAAATTATATTTCAGTTTGTGTCGATAATGAAAAGAGTCCCAACATAGGTATATAATTGTTTTAGAGGAGTATGAGAGCATGGTACCGAGCTTAGGCTTGTGATCCTCCTACATTCCTGTTGACCTGCTTCGGTTTTTTTGGCATTACTTTTTACTTTTTGAGGTATTGTATCTAATTATAGTGTATCCTCTTTTAGATACTTTCTTACAATTGTGACATGTAGCATCATCATATATATGAATGTTGGTTATATTTTACTTCAGTTCAGTAGTCTTTTTCAGGTTTATATTGTTTACTGCTTCCACTTTTTTTTTTATATGTATTTTGCAGTGCTACAATTTGACAAATGAGGTCATAGTTTCCTCACTATCAGTAATAGTCCCTCACTGCTAGTCGGAAACCTCTGGCATTTGTGGAAACGCAGTTGAGGTCATGTGACCACCTAGGTTCGGGGCACCTTTAGTGTGGAACCCAGATCTGAGATGTTATAAAGTGGTATAAAAGGGATTTATTTTTTTGACATACTATTTGGAGACGATAATAATGGATAGGATAGAATTGGTATTTGGTAAAAATATTTTCTCAGGAGTTTCTAACTCGTGTACAAGGAAAAGCCAATCTAACTCGTTTGATTGCAATTTTTCTGGTTTTGAAATTTTATAGTTGATTTTATTTTCATCGTTGGGTGACACACTTGTGGCGTGCTGTTTATATTTTATCAATGTGTTATATTAAGTAACAAACAGATGAGATGAGGGTATTCCATCACATGCATCATTTAGGGACATGTTAGAATCACATGTAATGCATAATTTCCATGCCATGTAGGTGCATTAGAAATTTCATGTTGTTGTGATAGACGTTGTTCTAGAAAATTTGTGATGTTGTGATAAATTACTTGATAAAATACATGTTATTTGATTGGGTATTTTTATGTAAGGTTTTGTGAATGAATTCCAATCTTTGGTTCATGAGGAGTATGGGACCTCATCAACTTGAATTTAGTGGATCATCGACTTGATTACTTTGTTAAAACACGTATAAGATTCCAAGTTTTGGTTCATGGGGATTATGGGCCAACACGGATTGGAATCTAGAACATTGGTGTTTGTTTCAGTGTTTTTTTGGAATCTGGACTAGTTTCAAAGGCTTACTGTCCGGGAAAACCAAAAAATACACGCTGTGTAGTTTTGACTACATGCCATGCGTTCTTCTGTTCGGGAAGAAACTATTTTTCTTAAGTACATGTCGTGTACCTTATGTACATGTTGTGTAGTCTCTAATTGTGTCACATGCAATGTGGGAAGAGACATGCGATAAGGAAGTTCTTGGGGAAACACGTCGTGTACAAGTAGTACATGCCATGTATGGTTGACCCTGTGTCCTCCCATGTAACTAACTACAAGGACGTGTTAACCTTAAGATATAGACATCGGGTCAGGATTTAACATGTCGTTTAGTCTGACCAAGGTAGCCAGCCATGTATCCAACAACACAGGTTGGTTGGGGCTTCTTAGTACACACCGTGTTAATCTGGAACACACCATGTAGTGTTACCTTGGTACACATGCCACGTCACTAACAACATGGGCCGGTAAATCTTGTGTAGTACACGCTGTCTCTACCTTGAACACATCGTGTAGTCTTGTATTAGGAGAGTCATGTGGCTTAACCATGCAGAAGGACTCGCGCATGGAATGAAGATTCAAGTACACGTCGCATTTTAAGAAAACACAACGTGTGTTTGGGGTGTTACACGACCAGTTCTAGCTGAAGTGCATTCCCATGTGGATGGATTATGGGAACACTCCGTGTTGAAATTATACATTCCGTGTAGTCATGTATTGTTATACATAAGTTATTTTCTTCTCCTATTACCTTATTGGTATCCTATTTTTCAGTCCCTGATAATCATGATCTATGGTGTGCATCAGTGCATGGAATGCCACCTAGAGGTTAGTGGGTGTCACTTTCCATGGGACCTCAATGTCTTAGAGATGAAATCCTATGATGTCATTCTCATAATGGCCTAGTTGGTACCCTTTCGAGCCATTACAGATTTCTATCATCGCAGGGCAAGTTGCACGTCACTAATGGGAAGAGAGTTTCTATACAAGGGAGAATGGGATGTCCAAGAGAGCCGAGCTGGACCTGAGCATCATGGGCTAGGTGGAGTGAAAACCCAGATTGTGAGTTCATATTTGGATGATCGGGAAAATTTTCAGAAGGATTTACCTCCTCTGGTTTATCGTTTCAGGGATGTCTTCCTGGAGTACTTTTTAGGACTACCTCTGGAGAGAGAGGTGGACTTCTCTATTGAGCTTGTTCCAGGAGCGGCACCAGTGTACATTCTTCCTTATAGGATAGCTATGCAAGAATTTCAGGATCTCAAGAAGCAGTTAGAGGAGTTTCAAGCCAATTGTTTTATCCAACCCAGTAATTCTATCAGGGGTTCGCCTATCATTTTCGCTAAGAATGTAGATGGTACCCTCAGACTATGTGTGGATTATCAGAAAATAAACTAGTTTACTATTAAGAACCGATATCCCTTACTGAGAATTGATTATCTTTTTGATCAACTTCGAGGATCATGAGTGTTCTAGAAGAATTACATGATATCCAGATATCCTCAGTTGCGTGTTAGACACTTGGACATATCGCTTACAACCTTTCAGAGAAGATAAGGTCAATACGAGTACTTGTTCATGCCGTTTGGACTCACAAACACGCCAAATATTTTTTATTTCTCTGGTGAATCGTGTTTTCAACCCATATCTGGATTCTTTTGGGGTAGTCTTCATGGACGACATCTTGGTGTACACTCACACTCGACACGACCATGCCACCCATCATTAGATCACACTAAGTACACTGAGAGGACATCCGTTATATGCTAAGTTCCCAAAATGACACTTCTGGATGGACTAGATTCACTTCCTAGTTCATATAATCTCTGAGGCAGGAGTAGCAGTAGACTCAAAGAAAGTGAATGCAGTAGTTTCCTGGGAGTAAACTAAGAACATGTTTGAAATACAGAGTTTCTTGTGGCCATCTGGTTACTATAAGCGGTTTATATATGACTTATCTTACATAGTAGCACGGTTGATGGGTTTGACTAAGAAGGGTAAGAATTTTGTTTGGTTAGATTCTTGCGAGACAACATTTTATGATTTCAAGGGAGGGATGACATTAGCACCAGTCCTGATACTTCCAGAGTAGGGGAAGAGCTATACAATTTACTATGATTCATCCGGTATTGGGATTGGAGTATTGTTGATGTAGGGTGATTGGGTAGTTGCATACTGTTCTTGACAGTTGAGGCCACATGAGGGTAATTACCCGACACATGATCTCATGTTGGCTAAAATTGTTCATGTGTTACACTGTTAGAGACATTACCTCTTGGGAGAACATTTTGTGGTGGTTACAAACCACAATTCTTCAATACATCTTTACCCAACGTGACTTGAATTTGAGACGGCGAAGGTGGGTTGAATACCTTCAGTCCTTCAACATCAATCTTTCAAATACACCAAGTAAAGGTAATGCAGTATCTGATGCACTATGAAAGAGGACTAACATACCAGAAATGTTGGAGGCCAGAGGTGAGTGGCAGCTTATGGCTTTGTCCTCTGAGATGCATTTGTAGGTGCACGATAGTTAGGGGCGAACCTATATTTCTTTCTTAGCTGTGACTGATACCCTCCTAGATAGAGTGAGGATAAGACAACTATCAAATTTAGATGGCCTAGTTCTATGGGAGTCAGTGGGAAGTGAGGACCCTCCCCCTAGTTGGACGATAGGTGATGATGAGGTACTGTGTATCCATGGTCTAGCATTGGTTCTAGGGGATATACATGAGTAGTTGATTCAGGAATTTCATGCTTCAGCTTGGGAAGTGCACCCTGGAGTTAGAAAACCTTACCATGACATGAGACATCAGCATTGGTGGCCGTGTATGAAAGGAGAGGTACCTGGTTTTGTAATGAGATGTTCCACCTATCAGCAGGTGAAGGCGGAGCATTAGAGGCCATCCAGACTGTTACAACAGTTACCCATTACAGAGTGGAAAAGGGATGATTTCATGATGCACATCATGATAGGGTTGCTGAGGACACCTCAAGGCAATGATTCCATATGGGTTTTTGTGTACATACTTATGAATGTAGCTCACTTTATGTAGATCAAGGAGATGTTCGGTATCGATGAGATCGAGAAGTTTTATATCCGATAGGCAGTACATCTTCATGGGGTCCCTCGTTCTATTATTTCATATTGGGACAGCCATTTTACATCTCGTTTTAGGAATAATGTTCAAAGGGAACTTGGTACACAGGTGCTTTTGAGCACAACTTACCACCCTCAGACCAATGGCCAGCCAGAGCGTACGATACAAGTGCTGAATAACATGTTCTGTGCATGCGTCCTAGACATTGGGGGCTCTTGGGAGAAGCACATACTCCTAGAAAAGTTTTCCTATAATAATAGTTTTCATGAAACTATTGAGATGTCACCTTATGAGGAATTATATAGTAGGATATGGTGATCAACCTTGTGCTGGTTGGAGGTAGGTGATGAAGCTTTACAAGGACCACGTCTCATGCATGAAAATATAGAACATTTCCAGTTGATTCAGAAGTGGATGTCTACTGTACAATCTCAAAAATAATTTTATGGTGATTGCCGCAAGAAAACCCTTGGAGTCCGTAGTCAGGGATCATGTTTTCTTGTAGTATCACCGAGGTTGGGATAGAGGTGGATCCGAAGATAGGGTAAACTTTCACCATGGTCTGTAAGGTTGTTTTAGATTTTGGGGAGAGTCGGGTAGGTAGCCTATCACTTGTAGTTACCACAGTGGTACTGGGCCATGAACAACGTCTTCTACATATCTCAGCTGTGCCGTTATCACTCAGACCTATCTCATGTTTTTCAGCCTGAGGATTTTCAACTTCATGTTGAGGAATCCTTTGAAAAGAATTTGATTCGTATTGTGGATAGAAGAATGAAAGATTTTAGAGGCCGTTAAGTTCCTCTTGTACGTGTGCTATGGTAGCATGGCCAAGTGTAGGATGAAACCTTGGAGTGGGAGACTGATGTATGTGCTCAATGGCCATAATTCTTCCCATCATTATCTTCACCACCGTTGGAAAGGAAATTCTGGGAGAATTTGTTTTAGGGGGGAAGTTTGTATGAACATTGTTCTTATTATTGAGGTATGAGTTTATTCATTTCCTTTTTTCCTTAAGTGTTTTTGAGAAAAAAATGGAAATGTGTAAAAAATCCAAAATTTATGGCTACACGTCGTGTACTTTTGTACACATGCCATGTACTTTGGCTGTGTGGGATGAGAATACAGGGTGTTTAGTATTAGATTAGAAAAATAACTACACGCTGTGTACTGTTGTGCACACACTATGTTCCATGGCTGTGTGGGATGAGAATACATGGTAGGTAGGCTTGTCGAAAATTAAGTGTGTAAATACTAACTACACGCCATGTACAAAGTAATACATGTTGTGTAATCCATCTATAGTTGAACAGTGATGCGGTACAAAGTTGCCTCCAGTGGAACAGTTAAAACAATAGTACATGTAGTGTACTTGAAAGTATAGGCCGTGTAGTTATGTTTATTCATTAAAAATAGGCAGTGACCTACTCATTCAATAGAGGAGGTAGAGAACTCACCAGGAGCTGTGGGAGAGGAGGTTGGGACTTGGAGGAGCTCCCAACCGCACACCAAGACTCTGATTCTTCCACTGTCGATCTCGTTTGAATCACGCGGGTAAGGTCTTCACTCTTCTTGAATATTACCATCCAATTATTTACCTAAGATATGTTATTTGGGTTTCAATTGTTAATCATATATCTCATATCTATGTCACTCATGGTTGTTTAGGGAGGATCATTTCACACATATTGATCAGAGGAGATCAAGGTAGGTGGTCTGGTGTTTAATTCCAACTGTCGAGTTGTTTTTTTCTACCATTGTAGCACACTCCCATGTTTGGGGTGTCGTATAGAAAAGACATTGACTATTGAGAAACCTAGAATTACTTAAGAAATATAATGAATAAGTATAAATATCTCTTTGGGATCGTTGTTTTGATCCAGGGCCACCCCGAGCGTGTGTTTCCCTTGTTTAACTGTTTTTTCACGATACCCATGGGTATGCCATGATTATAGCATGTTATGACTTTTCTAGTGAGGAAACATGTATAAATTTCTTGATTTTGCATTGGGATAAGCCACGTTACTTGTTTTTCTTCTGATTACCCCGAGGGAAATGTTTTATTTAGCGTGAGGGTAAGGATCTGTTTAGCTTGACAGCAATGTTCTTGTTTAGCCTGAGGAAAATGCTTTGTTTAGCCTGAGGGAAATGTTTTTTTTTCCTGAGGGTAGTAGCTTCTGTTCCTGAGGGTGATATCTCCGCAGTCAACTGAGGATTTCGTTTCTGTTTTCCTGAGGGTAAAGATATTCACGTATGATAAAAATGTTTTCTTTGAATATTCACTGGGGTGATTTCTTATGTTGTACCTACCAAGCTAAATCACATGCTTGTAATTGTTAAATAATTGTTAAAATATCAATGTAACTGGTTGGGATGGTTAATTTTTAGTACTTCCTAGTTTAATGCATTTTATTATTGTACAATACTATTGCACATTTTCACCGATAGTTTGGCACAGGCCATGGGTGGTTGCCTACTATGATTTATTTCTCACACCCTATTTGGGTCATGTCCTGGGCCCAAACAGATTATATTGCTACAGGAGTCGATAAGGGAAAGAGTCCCTACACGGGTACATGATTGTTTCAGAGGAGTAGGAGAGCATGGGACCTATCTTAGGCTTGCGATGCTGCTGCATTCCTGTTGCACTGATATGGTTTTGTTTGGATGTACTTTTTACTTTTCCTTGTATTGTATCTGACTACAAGGTATCCTATTTTGGATGATTTAATATAAATAGTGACATGTTGCATCATCATATATTTGACAGTTGGTTATATTTTACTTCATTTCTGTTTCCCATTTTATGTTATTATTTTATACTGATTTCTATTTTGTGTTTTTATATTCATTCTCTTGTGCTACACTTTGAAAAATGTGGGCATAGTTTCCCCACTATCATTCATAGGACCTCGCTGCTAGTCTGTAGCTTCTGGAATTTGGGGAAAGGCACTTGAGGTCATATGACCACCCAGGTTCGGGGCACCAACTATGTGGAACCTGGATCGGGGACATTACATATATACCCATCTCCATGAAAAGATTATGCTACACATAATAATGGGTGGGCATGTGTTAAACACAAGGCTGAGTTTTACGAAACAAAATTTATTATTATAACATTACTATAAGATATAACTAGCCATTAAGATTGTGATTATGAATATTTTAAATAAATTATTAAAATATATGGTTGAATTAATTGGTTGCCAATTAATTGGACATGAATATAATAAAAAAATTAATATAATGAGATAATTATTATAAAAACTATTTTTGTGATCAAAATCGAATTTTATCTGAATAAATTAAATTAATATATTTCAGTGAATGATATTAATGATATATATATCTGATATTTTCTATAATATATTTTTGAAATTGATTGAGTACATTTTATAGGTATAAGAAAAGAGAAAACTAAATATTACACATAAAATAATATATGTTATTAAGGATGTTTTATCAACTATTAATGGAGATCCTATATTAAATAAAATGAGTGAAAATTTTATATATTTTATTGGATTAAATAAAATTAATTTGTTAATGATAAATATAAAAATTTAAATTGGTTGAATTTTAAATTTTTCTAGTAATTTTCATGTTTTGATGAATAGTTAAAAAATATTTCATTTTAATTGAAAATATTGTTTTCAATTAAATAATATATTATATAAATTTATATTTTTAATTGGTTATAAATAAAAATTAGTAAAAACTTTTACCATTAAATTTAATCTTGTAAATTTTAATCAATTTTATATTGAATTTAGATGTTGAAACACTTCAATCTTTTTAATATTTCACATTAAAAACTCATTTTCCATTCCATCAATGTGAATATTTTATATTAATTATTTCAACTTATGTGTTTTGAATTTTGAAAAATATATCTCATATCTGAAATCAGTGATTCAAATTTGGGTAAATATTTTTCTTTTATTTTTTTGCTATTAATAGTAAATTCTATAATATTTTACTTACCATGATTAAGGGTAAACCGTGTAATTAATGGTAAAAACTAATATTATACTTGTTATAAAATTAACTTAAAACTTTTCCAAATTTTATTATATGTTATATATCCTACCATAATTATGATTGGGTCAATTTTAAGTCCTACGATGATTCATTTATGACTTTCTAGATTTTATAGTATTTTAACCAAAGAGATGTGCAATATGTCAACTCTTGTTTTTAATAAGAATTACATTTTTTATATATGGTTATTAAAAAAATAATTTATTTTATAATTATAATTTGGAAATATAAAAATTTTATCAATGTCATGATAATTTATTTTTTCAATTTCAAATTCTTATGATATGATAATAGAATAGGGGAAGGACTTATTTTATTATGGTTGGGATTTTGTTGTGTTAAGATTTTGGGAGAAAAAGAGAGTTCTTGTGGATTCTTCATTCTTCGACGAAGAATGCGAAGAACGCACCGCTGCTGATGAAGAATGCCGACCTCCGACGACGGACGACGGTGAGAGACACCTCCCTTGGAGATCACCTAATGCCAACGAAGTTCCTTCCATGATGCTTTCTTCCACAACAATCCTCTTCTTCCACGATGGTTAATTCCGTGACGAACTCTCATTCGATGAAAATGTTGAGGTAGGGATTTATTTTATTTTTTAGTTCGTAAATACTTCCTTCGTTTTCTCCTTTTCTTTTGAGCCTCCAGCTATCGCAATAATGGGAGGAGGTCGGACCACACGAACATGGCCGACCCTCCTCCCCCTTGTTGGTTTGTTTGTTGTGGCACGAGCAAGGCAACGTGGTGCCGAAGTACCGCGCTGGAATTGTTAAGGAAAGGGGGAGAAGCACGGTGCTGTCGCGCCGCGCCGTTGAAGACAAACCAAAGACGCAGCATGGTCACACCGCACCATTGAAGATGAACCAGAGAAGTGGCGCCGTCGCGCCGCGCTGGTGGACCATGAAAGCACCGCGGCCGGAGTGGGGCCCCGGAGGAGGGGTGCGGCGCCGTTGCGCCGCACCGGACAGACGAAGGCCGCGACCGGTTCCGGGCCGCGGCGGAGCAGGGGAACCGGCAGCTGGGTCCGGGCCGCCGGCATCGGAGCAGGGTGACCGACCTTGCCTGTCCCGTGGCGGCAGAAGCCGGCCGACCGGAGCGGGCCGGCGGGACCGTTGAAGAACCGGGGGTTCGAAACCCCCGGCTGGCCGGATGTAAGCTTTCCCATTAAGGGGTCATGGTGTCTACACGCGGGGGTAGCGCCCCCCGCATCTGAACGGCTCGGTCGTTCGGCCGAGCAACCTGGCCAGCGCACCGGACCGCCAGCACGCCAGGCTGCTCAGTCGGGCCGCGCCCTGGCCGGGCCGGGCCGCACCAGTTGGGTCGGGCCGCACCCAAACGGGCCTGACCCAGACCCGGTTCGGGCCGACCCGGTTCGGGCCGACCCTGGGGGTATCGGGCCAGGTCGGATCGTGCGCGAACCCCCTAATATCGAACCTATTTCGGTCTGTTGCCCATAACATGAGCTACGAGCCTCCGATCGATGCACCGTCAATTGAGATGCAATCCATGGATCGAGGCAGTCGTTTCGGTATATTGCACTCAAGGTTTCAGAGAGCTTTGGGTTTGGTAGGGTTGGTTCGTACACGAAACTAACCGGGCCCTCGGAGCGGAAACGCTTATAACTTGAGTTCCGGACGTCCGATTGACGTGCCCTCAACTTTGTTGGATTCTTATGAGTGAGATGGACCTTTTTTCTTACTCCGCTCGAGGTTTGTACGCAGTTGGAGTATGGTCGGGTTGGTTTTGACATAAAAAACCAACTGGGACCCTAGGACGAAAAAGCCAATAACTTTCCGACCGGGCGTCCGATCGACGCGCCGTCTATCGCGTTGAGTTTCTATTGACGATACAGAACTTTTGGATACATTAACTTTAGACTACATGTCATTTGGTGGATCATACCTTCGGCTCGTGGAGCGGACCCTCCGAAACAAGCTTGCTGTGTGCGGTAACCCTAGAGCTGGCTGCGACTGCAACGACGATGACGACTGTGCAGAAATCTTCCGTGGATTCGACGATGACGACTACAGCACTCAACGATCCTATGTGGCTCAGTGCTACCAATCTTTTGTGGGTCAGATCCTGTGTGGGTCAGCGATCAGCTGTCCTGTGTGGGCCAGCGCCCACAGATCCTGTTTGGGTCCGATCCTATGTCGGTCATTGCGGGGCTTAGTTACCTATCGATCCTGTGTGGGTCAGATCCTTTGTGGGTCATTGCAGGGGTTAGTTCCCTATAAATCCTGTGTGGGTCAGATCCTTTGTGGGACATTGTGGTGGTTAGTTACCTATCGATCCTGTGTGGGTCAGATCCTTTGTGGGTCATTGCGGGGGTTAGTTAACTATCGATCTTGTGTGGGTCAGATCCTTTGTGGGTCATAGTGGGGGTTAGTACCTATCGATCCTTTGTGGGTCGGATGAATTTGATGAATCAGTGGCTATATTTGATCATCTCTATCATCATACGAAGATGTATACCTGTGTGAGTTGAATCTTGACTTTCATTCCAATGTGGATTATGTTATGCTTTCCTGTGTGGATTGGATTGTGGTTTCCTATGTGGAGGGGTTGTACTTGGGCTCGGAGTTTGGAGAGACTAGAATTGATGACTTAGGTATATGTATGGGCATATACCGAAGTAGAGTCGGATGTTTCTTTGTGACTGTATCTTCCTTTGTGGATTATCCTTTGTGGATTCTGGGAGACCTTCGGGGGTCTCAGGGTCCCTACTGAGTAGCTTATACTCACCCCTTCACGGTCTATGCCCGCACTACGTTGTGTTGGGTGCAGACGACGGACAGCGTTGATCGCGATTGAGGCTTGCGAAGTAGGTCGGTACCCGGAGGTGGACCACTGGGCGGGACGTACTCGGAGCAGACGGCTAGACCCGAGGAGCTGTGGAGGCCATCTGTACCCACCCTTCAGGTCGGATTTCTAGTGGACGGCTCGAGGCTGCGGCTTTACTTTCAGTTTCTTTTTTTTCCTTTCCAGTTTTACTTTACTTACAGTTTGGGTTTGTATTCTGGCCCACTTACTTTTCTGCACATGCTGTTGTACCCAGTTTTTACTTAGTGTTTATTTCTACTACTTTCTTGCCCTGTGGTGTTTGTTTACTTTACAAAGGCAATGCCTTCCCTTTTTACCGGGATTTATGCCTTGGTGCTAGTCGCCAGCCCCTGGCCTATGGATGACGGGCTTGGGGTAGTCACGGTACGGGCCCTGAGGACAGGTCGTGGAAAATTGGTATCAGAGGAGTTCGGTTCTGCCGCAGATCCTTGGAATCTGATCTTTTCTATGTGAAGCAATAGTGTTAAGCATATTTGGTGTGGATATAAGTCCAGGGAGTCCAGTGTTGGTGCGGCGGCCGACGTATCCGTACACCAGGACCCTGAATTCTGATTTCCGAATTAATGCACGGACACATTGATTGCATGTGTGTTTCATGTTTTCATTGTGATTACTTTATGTCAGCTCACCAGGTATACTGTTTGACAGTGGCGCACCTGTCTCTATTCAGGATGGCCCCACGACGGCAGCCAGCTAGGGTTCCGAGAGTTGTGCGTGATGACAGCCCACCGAGCGACGAGGACTCTTTACCGGGCCCTTTGACAGTAAACGCACCGGTGGTACCTCTACCCACCGCGCCACTGATGCTTCCAGCCCCAGCCATTGTCGATACACGTCACCTTAGTGCACTGCATGGGTTTCAGTACTAGAGACCACCTAGGTTCCGCAGGGAGATGGACCCTCAGGCATCTAAGGATTGGCTGGAGGCAGTGGTATGAGTTTTTAGGTTAGTGAGGACACTAGAAGTCCTTATGGTGATCCTTGTAGCGAGCCTACTGCAAGCGGCAACAGGCAGATGGTGGAGCTTGATGCTACAGGTTCACGATGAGGCATCTCTTCTCTAGACAGAATTTGAGAGCCTCTTCCTCTTGGAGTTTATCCCAGCCACCCTCCGTGCGGTGCGCATCTAGGAGCTTCTACAGATATGGTAGGGCAGCTTGACGGTCGCCCGGTACTCGGCATGATTTACCAATATCTCGCGCTACTCGACAGACATGGTACGGGACCCATCGACAAGATTTACTGATCTCCCTCAGCATTCTGACTCAGGAAGGAGTACTGTAGCGATCCCTTTTGATTGAGAGCTTCCTTGTTGAGCCTTCATCAGCAGTGAGACCTACTGCGGGGCGGCACGTAGCCGAGTCTTCTACAGTAGGCAGTCGACGGATGACTCATGGGTCCAAGAAGAGGCAGAGGGTCGATCATGGCGGTCCGTAGGGAGTAGGCAGATGAGGCAGAGGAGCTGACTGAGTAGTTGGTGGTGGGTGACGCTTTGAGGCTCTACCACCACCAGGAGGTCCACCCTGACCACCGGGAGCTGGCGGGCAGAGACAGGCACAGCTTCAGGCAGCAGAGGCCTACGACCACGGTGCGACTGAGATGATTTGAGATACTATCTGTTTTTATTCCACTATTACTGCAGTTCTTATAGACACAGGAGTGAGTCATTGTTTCATAGCCGCTGCCCTTGTTCGGAGCTCTGAGATTTCGATGGAGCCGTTGGCTCGATCCTTACGGCTAGAGACTCCTACGGGAGCAGACTCGATGATTACGCACTGGTGCCGGTGGTGTGAGATTACTCTAGGAGGCGAAAGCTTCGATTGGAATATTCTTGTAGCGGCGTTGAGGACTTACGATGTCATCTTGGGCATGGATTGGTTATCTATAGTCCATGCTCAGATCAACTGTATTAGGCGCAAGGTGTGATGTGTACGCACCGATGGGAGCAGGTTCACCTTCACCGGCGAGAAGGGAGCCATCGCAGCACAGGATGGAATTATGCAGAGGAGAGGACAACCCATCACTCATTAGTTGGCTAGCCTCATCCTAGGAGAAGTTGATGTGCGGAGTCCTGGTTTTCCTGTAGTGGTGGATCAGTATGTGGACATTTTCCCCGATGACGATCCAGGACTACCTCCTCGCAGAGAGGTATACATTTATATTGACTTGTACCCTGGGAAATTCCCGATATCCACTCCAGCATATCGGATGGCCCCCACTGAGCTTTGAGATCAATGGGTAAATTTGGAGGACGTGCAGGGCAAGGGTTTCATCCGACCTAGTGTTTCACCCTGGGCTTCCCCGATATTGTTCACCAAGAAGGCGGACGAGAGCTTGCGACTTTGTGTCGACTATCATCGCCTGAACCAGGTGACAGTGAGGAACAAGTATCCGCTACCGAGGATTGAAGACCTCATAGATCAGCTCAATGGAGCATGGTGGTTCTCAAAGATAGACCTCAGGTCAGGCTATCATCAGCTCAGAGTTCGGGATGAGGACGTGCAGAAGACGGCCTTCAGATGTCGGTATGGCCACTATGAGTTCTTGGTTATGACATTCGGCATAACCAATTCTCTCGTAGTGTTCATGGGCCTCATGAACAGTGTTTTTCAGCCATACCTCGATCGATTTGTCGTAGTCTTCATCGACGATATTTTGATTTACTCGACAACTGAGGAGGAGCACGCCTACCACTTGCGGGTTGTACTTGACACACTCCGAGAGCACCACATTTATGGAAAGCTCTCTATGTGTCAGTTCTGTATATGTGAGGTCCACTTTTTGGGACACGTCATTTCTGAGGCGGGAGATGTGATGGATCCTGCGAAGATCGAGGCACTGCTAGCTTGGGAGCCACCCAGGAGCGTGACAGAGGTGCAGAGTTTCTTGGGATTAGCTGGATACTATCGTAGATTTGTTCCAGACGCTTCCAGAGTTTCAACACCACTCTCAGCTTTGACGAAGAAGGGGAAACCGTTTTTGTGGTCAGACAGATGTCAGCTATGCATCCAGGAGCTGAGAAAGAGATTGGCCAGTGCACCTATCTTGAGGTTTTCGGAGGAGGGAGTAGGGTACGTAGTCTACTGCGATGCATCAGGGACCAGACTCGGATGTGTCCTGATTTAGGAGCGGGGATTTATCACCTATGGATCACGTCAGTTGTGGCCGCATGAGAAGAACTATGCTACCCATGACCTGGATTTAGCAGTAGTGGTCTTCGCTCTGAAAAAGTGGTGACACTATCAGATGGGTGACTGGTTTATAGTCTTTTCTGACCATCATAGTCTCAGGTACATATTTTCTCATAAGGACCAGAACCTGAGACAACAGTGATGGCTTGAGTTCCTCCAAGACAATGACTTTGAGATAGTCTATACTCCTGGGAAGGGGAACGTGCTAGCTGATGCTCTCAGTAGGAGGACGGGCATTCAGCTAATTGGGGAGGCGACAGAGCAGCTAGCAGCTTTGCAGATATCCTTTGTGGATAGAGATGGAGCAACCTTCCTTAAATCAATCACATTCACTCCTCCACTACTGCAGCGGGTCAGAGAGGCACAGCGTGGAGACGTCGACTGTGAGACGTGGCGTGCACAGGTATCCTCAGGACAGGCACCTGATGGATTCTCCGTGGGAGGAGAGCACGATGTCCTTTTAAGAGGATGTACCATGGTACCAGCTTCTTTACAGGAGGAGGTGCTGAGATAGTTTCACACTTCTCCTATGGCAGTACATCCTGGAGTGGCGAAGATGTACCAGGATCTCAAACGACAACACTGGTGTCCATGCATGAAGAAGGCTGCAGCAGAGTTCGTTTCTCGATGCCTCACCTACCAGTAGGTGAAGGCAGAGCACCAGGTACCAGCAGGCTTGGTACAACCCTTGGAGGTCCCGGAGTGGATGTGGGACAACATATCTATGGACTTAGTGAATGGACTTCCACGCACTTCCAGAGGTCACTACTCCATTTGGGTGATTGTCGATTGACTCACCATGTTGGAACACTTCTTACCCAACAGAGAGCGGGGCTCAGTGGATAGCATGGGACGTCTCTACGTTTAGGAGATTGTACGGATTCTCAGGGTGTGCCATCATCTATCATCTCCGGTCGAGATGCTCGCTTTAATTCCTGGCTTTGGAAGGGGTTGCAAGAGGCGTTCGGGCCGCAGCTACGTCTGAGCACCGCCTTTCACCCTCAGACAAATGATCAGACATAGAGGACCATTCGGACTCTCGAGGACATGCTCCTCACATGTGTCCTCGACTTTGGTTGCAGTTGGGAGGAACACCTATCCTTGGTGGAGTTCGCATACAACAATAGCTACCACTCCACCATCGGGATGGCACCATACGAGGCGTTGTACGGCCGACCTTGCAGATCTCCTTTGTGCTGGACCGACCCTGGGGAGTCAGCACATGTGGGACCGGAGATGGTCCAGGACCCGACAGAGATGGTCCAGGCATCTAGGAGTGGATGAGAACAGCTCAGAGCCGGCAGAAGTCTTATGATGACAGGAGGCGGAGGCCACTAGAGTTCGAGGATGGCGACCACGTCTTCTTGCGGGTCTCACCTCAATGTGGATCATGGATATTTGGCCGAGGCTACATGTTATCTCCGCGCTTCATCAGAACTTTCCTGGTCCTCAGCAGGATTGGCGAGGTGGCTTATCGCCTGGCTTTACCACCTCAGTTGCACCGGGTGAACGATGTCTTCCATGTATCCCAATTGAGAAGATACGTGCACGGCTCGACGCATATCATTGACCATGGGGAGTTGGACGTTGATGACGGGGCGACTTTTGCAGAGGTCCCGGTGGAGATTGCGGATCGACAGGAGCGGGTCCTACGTGGACAGTTGATTCCTCTAGTGGGCATCAGATATCAGTATGGGAACCTCCAGGAGAGCACTTGGGAGCAGGAGGCTCAGATGCATGCTCAGTACCCACTTTTGTTTCCCTAGTTTGTGATGTATCTTTACGGGGACATAAATCCCTGAGGTGGGAGTGATGTAAAGACACAAAAAATTCAAGTAAATTTCTTTCTTAATATTCTTTGGGATTTTTCCAGAACGCAGTTTCTGACGGAACCTGATTCTGAGGCCGGGTGTGCCCAGAATCTTTTTCCAAATATTTTCTCAGGTACGTTCAGTGAATGAACGAGCGGGTTTTTATAACTTTTTAAACGGTGCTCGGAATCGAATTCTGGGGCCACCAATGGAATCGCAGTGCTAGTAATTGCTTAGAAACACTTTTTCTGGAGTTGCGTTTGCTCGGGTGTGGTTTTTAATATTTGAAGGTAAATTAAGAAATAAAATAAAAGTGGTGCGACAATTTATTTTATTTTTTTACTTAAAGCATATTAACCTAAGTTAATCGGATAAGGTGGAACCCACAATATCCTACCCAGTTGGTAGGATATTTTTGAGGTGGGGCCCGCATGATCCCCACCGTTTCTTTCATTCTATGTAACGCACCCGCACCACCCTTTTAAGGATGTCAAATCATGCGTTTATTCTGGTTAAGAAACGTCTCATTAATTTGGGCGGTTAAATCGTTACAATTAATTCATTGAATTAATTGTTCATTTCTTATCTTTTGAATTTCAAATTATTACGATATGATAATAATATAAGGGAAGGACCTATTTTATTATGGGTGGGTTTTTGTTGTGTTACGAATTTGGGAGAAAAATAGAGGTCTTGAGGATTCTTCGTTCTTTGACGAAGAAAGCAAAGAACCCACCACCACCGACGAAGAACGCCGACCTCCGACGGCGGACGATAGCGAGAGAATCCTCACTCGGAGATCACCTAACGCCAACGACGTTCCTTCTGTGATGCTTTCTTCTGCAACGATCCTCTTCTTCCACAACAGTTAATTCCACGACGAACTCTCGTTCGACGACAACGTTGAGGTAGGGATTTATTTTATTTGTTAGTTCGTAAATACTGCCGTCGTTTTCTCTGTTTCTTTTGAGCCACCTGCCATCACAAGAACGGGAGGAGGTCGGACCGCACGAATATGACCGACCCTCATCCCCCTTGTTGGATTGTTTGTTGTGGCATGAGCAAGGCAACACGGTGCTGAAGCACTGTGTGGGAATTGTTAAGGAAATGGGGAGAAGCGCGGCGCTGTTGAAGACGAACCAAAGACGCGGTGTCGTCCCGCCGCACCATTGAGACAAACCAGAGATGCGGCGCCGTCACGCCGCACTGGTGAACCAAGAAAGCACCGCGGCCAGAGTGGGGCCGCGGAGGAATGGTGCGGCGCCGTCACACCGCGCCGGACGGATGAAGGCCGCGGCCTGTTCCGAGCCACAGCGGAGCAGGGGAGACGGAGATAGGTATCGGGCCGCCGGCATCAGAGCCGGGGGACCGGCCTTGCAGGTCCCGTGGCGGCAGAAGCCGGCCGGCCAGAGCAGACCGACCAAACCGTGGAAGAACCGGGGGTTTGAAACCCCCGGCTGGCTGGATGTTAGCAACCCCATTAAGGGGTCACGGTGTCTACACCCGGGGGCAGCGCCCCCTGCATCTGAATGGCTCGGCCGTTCGGCCGAGCCACCTGGCCAGCGCGCCGAACCGCCTGTGCGTCAGGCCGTGCCCAGGCCGGGCCGGGCCGCGCCAGCTAGACCGGGCCACACCCAAAGGGTCCGGACCCGGTCCCAGTTTGGGTCGACTCGGTTCGGGGCGACCCTGGGGGTATCGGGCCGGGTCGGATCGGGCCCGAACCCCCTAATACCAAAACTCTTTCGGTCTGTTGCCCATAAATTGAGCTATGATCCTTAAATCGACGCACCTTTAGTTGATATGTTATCCTTGGATCAAGACGGTCATTTCGGTATATCACACTAAAGGTTTTGGATAACTTTGGGTTTGGCGGGGTTGGTTCGTACCCGAAACCAACCGGGCCCTCGGAGCGGAAACGCTTATAACTAGAGTTCCAGACGTCCGATTGACGTGTCGTCAACTTTGTTGGATTCCTCTATGTGAGACGGACCTTTTGGCTTACTCCGCTCGAGGTTTGTATGCAGTTGAAGTACGTTAGGGTTGGTTTTGACTTAAAAACCCAACCCGGCCCCTGGGACAAAAAAGCCAATAACTTTCAGACCGGGCGTCTGATCGACGCGCCGTCTGTCGCGTTGAGTTCCTGTTGATGATATGGAACTCTTGGATACATCAACTCTGTAATACGTGTCAGTTGATGTATCCTACCTTCATATCATGGAGCGGAACCTCCGAAACGAGCTTGCTGTGTGCGGGAACCATAGAGCTGGCTACGACTGCGACGACGATGACGACTGTGCAGAAATCCTCCGTGGATTCAACGACGATGACTAAAGCACCCAGCGATCCTACGTGGATCACTGATAATGATCCTGTGTGGGTAAGATCCTATGTGGGTCAGCGCTCAGTGGTCCTGTATGGGCCAGCACCTGTAGATGTTGTGTGGGTCCGATCCTGTGTGGGTCATTGCGGGGGTTAGTTACCTATGGATCCTGTGTGGGTGAGATCCTTTGTGGGTCATTGCGGGGGTTAGTTACCTATCGATCCTGTGTGGGTCATTACGGGGGTTAGTTATCTATAGATCCTGTGTGGGTTAGATCCTTTGTGGGTCATTGCTGGGGTTAGTTACCTATCGATCCTATGTGGGTCAGATCGTTTGTGGTTCATAGCGGGGGTTATCACCTATCGATTCTTTGTGGGACCAACGACTTAGATTAATCAGTGGCTATATCTGATCATCTCTATCGTCATACGAAGAAGTATATCTTTGTGAGAAGAATCTTGACTTGATTTCCTATGTGAATTATGTTATGGTTTCCGGTGTGGATTGGATTTAGTTTCCTGTGTGGGCTGGGTTTTACTTGGGCTTGGAGGATGGAGCGACTGGAATTGATGACTTAGTTATATGAATGGGAATATACCTATGTAGAGTCGGATGTTTCTTTGTGATTGTATATTAATTTGTGGATTATCTTTTTTTGATTCTGTGAGATCTTAGGGGGTGTCAGGTTCCCTACTGAGTAGCTTATACTCACCCCTACACAGGTTATGCCCGCACTACGTTGTGTTGGTTGCAGATGACGGAAAGCTCTAATCGCGTTTGAGGCTTGCGGAGCAGGTCGGTACCCGGAGGTGGACCACTGGGTGGGACGTACTCGGAGCGAACGGCTAGACCCGAGGAGCTGTGGAGGCTATCTGTACCCACCCTTCAGGTTGGAGTTCCAGTGGACAGCTCGAGGCTGCGGCTTTACTTTCAGTTTCTATTTTTCCTCTCCAGTTGTACTTTACTTTCAGTTTGGGTTTCTATTCTGGGCCACGTACTTTTCCGCACATACTGTTGTACACAGTTTTTACTTAGTGTTTAATTCTACTTCTTGCTTGCTCTGTGGTGTTTGTTTACTTTACAAAGGCAATTCCTTCCCTTTTTGCTGGGATTTACACATTAGTTCTAGTCGCGAGCCCCTAGCCTATGGAAGGTGGACTTGGGGTAGTCACGACACGGGCCCTGAGGACGGGTCATGACATTTGTTGTTATTCACCAATTAACGATTATTTTCCATGTAATATCATGAATATAATTATAATAATGATATTATAATTTTCATATAATGTTATTACTTAATCGGTATTATGATTCAAATTTTTCTAATTGGTATGGGTCACTTTGGAATGTTTAATCAATAATTTCGTCAAGTATCTTTCGATGATTTTCAGTGGAATTTACAGTCATCCACATTAATAACGGTCATTGTAATTTGTCCTCTTTTGAGGTATTATTGACATGTACATATTATTTATTTAGTATGTATATTTTATAATATTTCATACTATATATTATCTATTTCTATTATTCAATATGAGAAATTCAATGGACTGTCAGTGATGGGTGGGCCCAGAAATTATATAACCCCTCAATGCATTAAATGGTTAAAATGACACAAATATGTTGAAAAAAATAGTTTAAACCATCTTGTGATTGGTCTTGACAATATATGTTTTCATATGCCTCATACATGATAACCAATAATTATTCATTTACCTCATTTATATTCAATTATTATTTATTAATGTAATTTTCAGTTGGTATATATGTTGTGGCATTTAATTATTATTTGATTGATTAAATGGATTGTGTTTTAGTTTCTTATCTATATATAGTGATTATGACATATATATTAATTTGTATGGAATGTTTTATTTGTTATTTACCTTTACATATTGACTTCTTCTCATTGATTCAATATTGTTTAAATTTTACTAACCCCTATCCAAAATTTGTGATCACCCTTATTATGTTTCCTTTACCCATGTTATGAAGTGGAATACTTGTATTGAGTACTAAGGATGTTGTTTATTTCATTTTATTATGTAATATTTTTGTGTTTCATATTTCCCATTGTATTATAGCTATCTCGTATGTGATATGGTTTTCAAGAACTATTAAACTGATCATATAACAACCCATTCTTAATATACATAGAAATTAAATAACTTTATTAGAATACATCGAACAATATAGAGAAAGATTCCCTAAGATCGTAATAGTTTTATAACATTATAAGCATGGAAACCTAAGCACTGGTATATAATTAATATACATTATCTCCCACTAGGTCTTTCATGACTAGAAAACATCTTGTACACATCATACATAAAACATGTCTTTATAACCGATTGATGAAAATATAAAAAGGGGTGAGATTATATGCTTAGTAAGTGTAAAAAATGGATAAATTTAAGAATAAACAAGTGTATAGGGGTATGAAAAAATTATCATAAAATTAGAAGATATTAATATTCATGTCACGTATCATAAAAGTGTATCATGGAATAAAGCATGTCAGTTCATATGACATGAATCATATCAAAATAAATAACATAATCCCTAAAATAATAACAAAGTAATATGACGTAGAATTTTGGAAGACACATAATCATGTAAAAATTATTTTCATATTATTCATGGCATTGTTTCCAATACCATATTAGTAGTATGGGTTCACTACCCATAACTTCTTGATATTTATGGATCACTCTCATTGCCGTATTAGTAGTATTTGTTAACTCCTCATTCTATATTAATAGTAATGGTTCACTCCCATGGATATCTTTGTAGTCAAGGTTCACTATGAAGACCATCTTAGTATATCTCATGAGATATAATTAAATACCCATTTCATTGGAGGCAGATATAGGTCTCACCCATCTCGTAATAAAATCATATATACCGGTTCCAAAAATTCATAAAAAATCATCTCAAAACCCATGAAATAAAATGGGTTTAAAAAATTGTAATCACATCTTATCTTGTGGAAAAAATAGCTTTCATAATCAAATAATCATAGCATAACCCAGGACACGAAGCCTATTAGAAAAGCATATATCCCTTGGAAGAGAAACGGGTGTCGTAAAAATAATTCCATTAAATGAAAAACAATTTAATAAAGAATGTGAATGTAATTCATGGATCATTTCAATAGAAAGGAATGAGTAACAACAGAAAATCTAACATTATATTGAAAGTAATTTTGAAATATATTTTAAATCATTTTTTGAGGAAAATAAATTTTATTCTTTGTAAATTTATTTTTAAGACATTAAACTTGTTAAAAACCATTTTCATGAACAATTATAAATCATACATTGAAAAAATATTAATGAACTTTTGCTATGAAAACTTATTGAAAACATATAATGAAAACATGAAAATATTTTTAAAATAATTTTAAATGAAAACATTTATATAAATCGTGAAATCATTTTGAAAAAAATATTTTATAAAACATATAAAATATTCTTGAAAATGTTCCAAAACAATTACATTAAAACATATTAATTAAATTTGAAAAATTTTCAAAAATATCATTTTTTTAATTATAACTGATGTATTACATGAGTAAATTATCTTTCTAAACATAAAACATTTTAAAAAAAAATTCATTAACAATAGATATGAAAACATTTTAAAGATTCAATGATAACTATAATAAATTTTGAAAACCATTTTCCTTAGAAACCATTTTAAAAATAATAAATATAAACAATACTAAGAAAAAACATTCCTATGAAAATACAATTCTAATAGTACAATGGATGATTCATGTAAATGAAAATCAAGATGATGGGTATGTCTATATATGTTGAACTGTCCTTTTGTATAGTAAATGGTTAGAAAAATGACTTTATTGGAAAACGACATGAATATTCCTTATAAACCCGTTTTTAAAAGGTATAACATGGTTAGAAATATCTTTTAACATCATAGAATAAATTTAAATAATTTTTTAAATTATTTTTAGAAACAACGGTATTGAAAGCACCCAAATTTCCAACCAAAATGAAAAATAAAGGAGTATTTCCAAAAAAAATATTATCGTATTAATAATTAGTTACAAAGGGTGTAAATATAGAACTAATAAATGTTGATATCATGGAAAACCAAAGTATAATATAATAAATGAGTTTTATTGAGATATGTATCATAATATATCATCAAATTAAACATAATAATAAATAATCTAAAATATCAATAAGAATATATTAATAAACTCATACCACATGGTAACTTTGAATGATCCTCCCCATATAAGAAAATGAAATATAATGAAGGTTATAGTATCCAGAAAATATTTACTTTAATGATACAACATTTCAAAGGTATTATATACACCTCATCTAAATTATAGGTGCATAACATGCCAAATGTTTTAAAGAAGGAAAATTGAGTCAAAATTGCATTACCGATTTGATGATTTTTTTACATAAACTGCATGTATGAATGATAATAAAATAAATAAGTAAATAACCAAAAATATAAGTGTAAGATTAATATAATAAATTCACTGGAATTATATACACCACACAAATGAAAAGAGCAGTGAACATGGCATGTATCTCACGAATATAAAGAGTGAGATGAAATTACCTCACCTTGTGTCTTGACTCTCGTCATACTTGTTCAAAAATCCTATATAATTAATATAATTTTTTATAAATATTTCATAGAACCATATTTTTAATCTAATACCTTATATGGTTTTATCATTCTTTATATTATCCCCTTGTAAATAATTTCATTTTAAGGTTACGCTTTGGGTAGTATTTGTTTTTTCGAATGTCTCATAATTTTCTATATATTTGGTCCTCATACATATATCATGATTTCTGTATTGTAAAAAATTATATAAATATAAAAAAAATATAATATTTTTATTATTATAATAAATAATAGAATATAAAATTTTGAATTGGATGACACTGTTCATGGATATGGTTGGTCGTACGTACGCATGAACGTTATTTTCGTTTTATTATCATATTTAAAGAAATAAAGAAAATTAATTGTATGAATATATGTATATAATATCATTATATTAATATAATTATTTGAGATATATAATATAATTTCTGTATACACCTCTTTAATAAATTTACAGATAGTATTTGAATGAATCACATTGTTTTGAGGGAGAGGTAGTCCATGGTTCCTCAAAATAAATTATCAAATTTAAAATAAAATGTAAATTATAAAGTTATTTGGGGTAAAAGATTTATAAAATATTAAAGAAATAATATTTATCATATATGTCATATATAAACTTCATGTTTATAATAATTTCCATCCATGAATGTTGGTAATGGTAAAAAACAAACAATCATCATTTTCTGAGGTGGTAGTTCACAATACACGTAAACATTATCTTCATTACCCATTAGATGGATGTGTGTGTGTATTTATGTTGAAACCTTTGTGTAATAACAACTTCATATATTGCTAATACTTTTTTACTATATAATCACGGAATAAGGAGAGTTGAGAGAGTGGACAAAGAAAATAAAATAATCGATCTTGGGGAAGAATGCTTCCTCTTATTTGGGAAACTTCTTTTGGTTTCCACCTAAGGGATTACATACATTTCATCCAGCACAAGATGAGGATACTATAATGACGATAAGTATTTTGAGGATCTATTTTTTTAGATAATTTTCTAGAAAATTTAGATTTATAGGAGTGAGGATGTGGGAGAAGTGGATTCCTTTTAATAGTTGAGAAGGAGTGGCACTCTTGTAAATCATTGGAAACGTAATTCATCGCATATTTTCCCATGTAATGTGGATCCAATAATGGTCCAATGTATAAGTATGGGATTATAGTGTCAAAATATGTCCATAAAAAGGATTTGGAAAAGGTTTATAGGTCATTTTGGGTCATAAGTTTATAGTTTGGTCATTTTTTATGCTAATTTTGTTTCTCATAATCATTGTAATTAATTGTAATTGCATTCACGAATAAATTTGGTCAAAATATAAGTTAAAATTATTAAAAAAATATATTATTATGATTCAAAATATGGAATCCATTTTTTCAAACAGAAATCATATTATTTTATAAAATTAATTTAAACTCATTCCCACACACTGGACGACAACGTATGGTTTTAATGTATAAAATTCTAAAGTTTACTATCTTATTTATTATCATTTTCCAAGTAAAATTTATTAAAATGGCCTAAATATTATTAATTGATAAAAAATATATCAAATGAAACTTTTAATCTAGTTTTCAATATAATTTATCCTTATACATAAATTAGATGAAAAACAAGTTTTGAATTAAAATTTAGTATTGTTCATTATTCATAAAAAATGATACATCACTGAAAGATACCAAATATTTACCCGAATTTTTTTTATATTTTTTTGATGAAGTTTATTTTGACCTATTATTTTTATAAAATTTCCAAAAAAAATTATTCAATATTTTTTCTCCTTTAAAAGTAGGTAAACTTGCATTAATAAAAATAAAGGTTTTTTTGCATAAAATTGGCTATATTTTTAACTTATACCTATCATATATAATCGATAAATTTCAAAATTAGTTAATTAATGTATAAAATATATATTCCATTAATATCATTCAATAACAGTAATTAATTTAATATTATAGTATAAAATTCCATTATGATCATAAAAGTAGTTTTTTTTAAAAAAACCCACTATATTCAATTGACTCTTACATTCATTTCTAATTAATTCATAAAAATTAATTAAACCATGTAATTTAATATGTTAGTAAATCATATTAATAATTTAAAAGTTAATCATTAAGTTATATGTTATTATTCTAAACATTAATATTTATAATAATATATTATTATTAAAAAAAAACTCGGTCTTGTCTGTTACGAAAACTATCGAGGAGAGTTAGTCTTTTGTAAAATGGATTTTAATCTCAATGGTACATATATAGAAAGATAAAATTTATGTTATTTTTAGTCCAAATATAACATAGAGTGTCATATAAAGCATTCTAGATATAGAGAATTAATATAAAATAAATAATTTTTAGTGTTGCATGTAATGAAAAATATAAAAATGATTAAATTAAATAAAAAACAAATCAAAAAATCACATGGTGTTACATTAGACCACCTTAAAAATAATCTCCCCCTTCAAATTTGTTTGGGTTATCAAGGTTTCAATACATGATTGTTCTGTTAATATAAACCCACTTCCTAAATATGAACACTAAAACTTCTTTTAATCATTGAAAATTGGAAACATCACGGTTACCGAGTGTAAGTAATCAATAGGTTTTTACATAGGTGAATATAGGTGGAATGTGAAAACATGGGCTTGAAGGAAAAGTATAAATATTATTAGAGAGGTATTGGGGTCATCAATCACAACCAATTAAAGTATAAGTTATTTTTTATGGACTCAAATTCATAAATCTATGATGATTTAAAAATTTATCAGTTCATGAAAATTATGGTATGAGGACAACATGTTTTTGATAATATTCCAAAAGATGAGTATTTATTTTATTGAAAACGAATATACATAAGTATTATTACATTTTATATTTATATAAATAACATTTAATTAATTGGTTGTGCATTTATAAATTTCTATTTCATCAATTACATTAATAAATAGATGTCCATAAATTAATGTTGATTCCTGAAGCACTAAAATATATTTCATAATGGATCTTAAGGACCATATATATATATAATGTCTAATTATTTGTCTCTAACTATTCTACAAAATCAATATGGTTAATACACTAATATATAAAACTTAAAAATAACAGTAATGGATCATCATTAATATTATTTCATAAATAAAATAATTAAACATTAACCCAAACATGTTATATCTAACGCCCCGACCCCAGTTACCAAAAGTCAGTACAATATTACATAAAATTGGCTTTATCACAAGGAATCATGTCCCAAAATACCTATTAGTTTAGTATCCTTGGAAACAAGATACATACAGAAGTTCAACATCACATCTTGGAATGAAATTCAACACTAATTTATTCCATTAGAAACATCATGTCATTCTAGATTATGTATGCAAGTCACTCAAAACTAACTTCTTCAAATCCTGTGATAATGAGACATAAAAAATAGGTGAGATCAAACACTCAGTAAAGGTAAGAAATGCAGTAGAAGAAAACATAATTATTTGGCATGATGAATTACTCAAAACACTTAACTTTACCAATAAAAAACATGGAAGCGTTATGCCAGGAATATGAGATGAGTTAATAATGCCATAATAAAACATAGTCATGGGTATTCTATTTATCAAATAACCACATTAACAATAAATAATATTTTCTTAATGAGGGAATGTATAATTCAAGACATTCTGAAACATTTTGTCAAGGCCTCAGCCAAGACGTTTAATAAATATTATGGCCTCAGCCAAAACAATATATCATATTGTGAAAGGACTCAACCAATTCCATGTATAATTGTATCATTAGACCTAATGATGTACTGAGGAGCTATAGCGGGCTTCACCCTTCACATACTAAGTCCAATATATTCCTCATATTAAAAGGATGCAACATAACATAAACATTCGTATTAAAACCATCCTACGAAATGTCAATACATTATCCATAAAATCTAAAAGGTATAAAAATAACACATCCATAGTAAAAAATATCACAACACCTTCAATAAAATATGTAAGATTTGTATCATAATAAATCAACATCAAACAAGTTTAAAATCTAGAAATGGATGTTGACATATATGAATGAAAACTATTTGAAAGAAACACCTATTTCAAATTTGAAACTATTTAAGAGTCACATAATTATAAAATAAAACATTTATTTTGAAAATTTTCTTATAATAGTGTAAGGGAAGCTTCAATGATGTTATAATGGCATAAACTAACTTCACCTGCCGTATAAGTTAAAAAACATTCTTACCTTAATTTTGTCGAAAAGGTAATAAAGTACCCTATTTGGAAAATGAAAAAAAGATTTGATTCAAAACATATATGGTCATATAAGGGTATAAATGAATTTAACCAATTGTCTTGTAAACAGTAAAACAATTTTGAAATACATTTTTAAGAAAAAATGGATATGGATGATAAAGAGGTCTTAGTAGATACTTAGGTAAAAACAACCTCAAATAATAAAGAGATTGTGAAATTAACACATACCTTGTACATTTCCTTAGTCGATGGTATGTTAACCTCCAGTAAAATAGATTAGAAAATACTATTAAATTATAAATGAAATATGTACATAAACATGATATCATATATGATCTTTAAATATTTCTTTTTAAGAATACATTAGTAGTATCATCGTTTTGGGTGTTTACTGATTCGTTTTCCATTATCTTATTGGTTACGTAATCCATGATTATTATGCATAGAATGTATTTAATTCATATAAAAAATTATTTTATGATCTTAAAAATTATTTTAATCATAAAATGAAAATTATTCGTGAATTATTACGATGGGGAATGAATCACATCGTGTTCGTGGAGATGGTAATCCATACGTACGCACAAGAGACAATATCATTATATTGATGGTGAAATCATATTTAATTGGACGTTATATCATAAATAAAGATTCATTAAAATGTCATATTTATTATTTACATCAGTTATACTCATTATAATACCCATCAAAATAATGAAGTGTTTGAATAATAAAATACACCATGACGTGGAGACAGTAATCCGTACATATGCACATATAGTGACTTTGTCATTTATAGGATGGATAGAATAATTAATGTGGTGTTACCATTTTTATAATAACATCATAGTATCTAGAAGATACTGGTGTTATTATTTCAGAATGGAAACAACAATGAAAGATGAAGTGAGAGAAAAAAATAACTGGAAAGAGGTGATGAAATATCTACCTCTTCTCCGGGATCTTCCTTTTGATTTGATCAAAAGGGCTCCAAAGGATGGATTTCTGAAAAATGGAAGGCCTATAGGATGAATGTAGTAATGTTGGGAGGATATTTGGGATGGGTTTGGGCAATCCAAAAGTCTTTGGAGATGTGTTATTAAGAAGAAGGGGAAGTTCCCTTTTATAAGAGAGGTGAGGGTCACTTTAGGAGATGTTTGAAATATTATTTTATAATAAATTAATTTTCTGTATCTAATGGCTCAAAAATGAATTATTTAAAGAATATGGTGGTTTTGGGTCGGAAGCCTCTCATGCAATATGATATAGATAGGTTTAGGTCATCATATTAACCATATCATTTAGATTTAACACTTAGTTAAATAGTTTGTCATTTACGTTGTCTTTTTGTATTTTTATATTATATGGTTAATAAACATAATATAACAAGACAAGAGAACCCCATGTGGTTAATTATTAATATTTAAATCCTTAAAAATGTCCTTTGGCCTAACTTTATATTTTTAGGAATAGTATTTCAATTAATAATATAATATTTTTTTAAAAAACTCAATTATATCAATTTCGACACAATTTAGTATTTGATTTTTTTGGAAAGCCATAAAAACATTATCACGTCGAATATAATTTATTTAACCAACACTAATATGTCATATTATCCTTTTAAATTAGTGTAATTAATCCAAAATATCAATTTATAATTATTTCCATATTTATAATATCAATTATTTTAAAAATTTTATTAATAAGATAATTAAGACATCATCATTGTGTCATAAATAACATAAATTATATAATGTATAAAACTTATAAATAAAATACCATTATTTAGGAAATATTTTTATCTTTCAAATGAATATTTAAAGTCGAATTTATATTATTTTCAACCCTATATTAAAAATTGTATAGTTATTAAACATTGAATTTAAATTTTTGAACTCTTTTTTAAAAATATTAACAATAAACGTCCTAATCTAATCCAAGTGGACCAAATAGGATCATATTTTGTTTCTAAGGTTGTCATTGATTGAATTATACTTATCCAATAGAATTAAGACATGTGTTAGAGTAATTATGACATCATTCTTACCCGTAATTACCCTATTTACGTTTACCCATGGTAAATAAAAGTCCAAAGTAATTATTCAACAAAAATTATTTTAATCTTATTGAACCAAATTTTACTTTCCAATATTATCCTTGTCTCTCAGATTTTTTAAATTTAAGTCACTGAAGCGGTAAAATTTTGTTTTATGCAAAATTGCAAATGCTCTATGGAGGGGGGTAAAAGACGTTAAAAAGTTCAATAAAAGGTATATATATATATATATTTTATAAAATGACTCTAGTGAATTAAAGAAAACTTAAATGAGTTTTATGTATTTAATATGACCTAAAATAAATAATTATTTAAATAAAAATCCATTTTTAACCAATAATGTAGTTTTTTTCACTATTCATAAAAAATTGAATGTTTTCATTAAAATACCAAAAATTCACTCAAAGCTAATTTTGATATTCCAAATTCTAAATAAAGTCCAATTTGAAAAATAAAATTTACAGAATTTCAAAAATTGGCATTACTATTCCTAATGATTAGTTTGATTGGTCATGATGTGTTAGAATCTTGACGTTGCGTACAATGCATGTTATTTCATTATTCAAAGGAAAACATACCATGGAAGCTTGGGGTGTTACATTCTACCCTCCTTCAAATAATTTCATCCTCAAAATTTCTAGAATACTACTTCACAAAAAGATTCAGGTGGTTCTTCATCATATGTTCTCTGGTTCCTAGGTTGCCTTTTCCGTCTTATGGTTTCTCCAAAGATATTTTAACAGAGGAGTCGTCTGATTTCACAACACTTGTTATCTGGTATCATGAATCTTGACATGCTCTTCACAATAAGACAAATCAGGTTCTAGTTCAATTTTCTAATAGATGAGTACATGTGTTGGGTCAGGCATGTATTTTCTCCATAGTGATACGTGGAACACATTGTGAACATAAGAGAGACTTTGTGGTATTTCCAAATGGTATGATACACACCCAATTCGTTCTATAAATTAGAAAGGTCTGATGTACCTAGGACTTAATTTACCATTCTTATCGAATTGTATAACTCCCTTCCATAGAGATACCTTCATGAAAACATGTTCACCTACCTGAAATTCCAAATCCTTCCTTTGATTTTCAGCATAGCTCTTATGCCTACTTTGAGTTGCTTTGATGTTGGTTTGTATATTCTTCAATTTTTACATTGTTTCCTCAACAAGTTTAGGGCCTACGAGTTTTCATTCACCAACATCATCCCAACATGTTGGTGTGCGACATTTCCTTCTATATAACACTTCATATGGTGCCATCTGAATGCTTTTATAGAAGCTATTGTATTTGGAAAATTATACCAAATGTAAATATTGATCCCACATACCTTGAAAGTCAGGTGAGCAAGATCTGAACATGTCTTATAAGTTTTGAATAGTCTATTCTAATTGTCCATCCGTTTGAGGGTAGTTGGTAGTGCTCAAATGAAGATTAGTATCCAGAGATTTCTGAATACTTTTCTAAAATCTTAATGTAAAATGTGGATCAAAATCAGAAATTATTGATAGAAGTACTCCATGAACTCTTAAAAATTCATTAATATACAGTCTTTCTGGACAGTCAAGTGGTAAATCTTCTCTTTTAGTAACAAATAGTTCTCACTTCATAAGATGATCAATAATGTCCCATATTTCATCATTCCATCTAGGTTTCTTTTCTATCCCCATGAAAAATTCCATCGTAGATCATCCCATTTCCACTTAGGTATAGGAATAGTTTGCATGACTCTTCTAGGATGTTTTCATCCATCTTCCACCCGTTAGAAAACCATACATCTTGACAAAAAATCAGAAATCTCTCCTTTCAAGTTGTCCCACCAAAAATGTTCCTTTAAATATCTATACATCTAGGCACACCTAGGGTGTATAGAGAAATTGGAGCTATGAAAATCATCCAAAAATTCTCTTTTTAGATAAGGTATATCCGGAACACAAAATCCTTTCCCAAATTTTAAAATTTCAGCTTCATATATGAAGTCACTCAATCTCCGATAATTTATAACATTAATGTTGTTTTGGAACTTCTCATCATCAGTCTGAAAACATTTTATCCTTTCTAGTAAATATGGATTGGGAACCATTTGAAAAAGTTTTGTTGTTTCATCTTCCATGTTTATTCCCATATCCATATTTACTAGATCCTTAAAAATAGGATCCCTTTCAACTCTCATCTTGGTCAAAACTCTATAGTCTTTTCTTCTCAAAGCATCTTCCACCATATTTGCCTTCCCCAGGTGGTAGTGTATAGTGAAATTATAATCCTTAAGTAGTTATAGCCATCATCTTTCCCTCATGTTGAGTTCCTTATATGATAAAATATACTTCAAACTCTTGTGATCAGTATAAATATCAAATTTTTCACCATAGAGATAGTGTCTCCATATCTTCACAGTGAAGATTACAACGGATAACTCAAGATCATGTGTGGGATAGTTTTTTCATGAAATTTTTACTGTCGGGATCCATAGGCAATAAATCTATAATTTTCATAAATAAAAAACCATGTCCTTTCTTTGAAGCATCACTATAAATAAAAAACCCATTGTTACCTGATGGCAAAGCCAATATAGGATCATTAACTAATCTTCTCTCTAGTTATTGAAGACATTATTCACACTCTTTTTTCCAAACAAATATAACCCATTTTCATGTGAGCTTGGATAAAGGGTTAGCCAACCAGGAATAATTTTGAATGAAACATCGATAATAACCTACTAAACCAATAAAACTATGTACCTTATTTATACTCGTTGATGATGGAAATTCTTGGATTTCCTTTGTCTTTGATGGATCAATAGAGGTTCCATACTTAGAGACAATATGGACATGAAAAGAAATCTCATAAATCTATAATTCACACTTCATAAACTTCCCATATAATTCATTTCTTATAAGAGTCTTCAAAATAATGCACAATTGATTTTCATGATCTTCATAGATTTTGGATTATACCAAGATATCATCAACAAATAAAACTAAAAATTTATCACGGTATTCCTTTAAAACATTATTCATTAAATCCATGAAGATTGAGAGTGCATTAGTCAATCAAAAAGGCATTACTATTAACTCATAATGCCCATACCAGATTCGAAATGTTGGTTTCAGAATGTCTTCCTTCTTCACGTAGAATAGCTGATATCATGATCGAATGTCAATATTTGAAAAATATTGAGCTCTAGGAATATGGTCAAATAAATCATCAATGCAAGGTATGAGATACATGTTCTTTATTGTTATAGCATTGATCTCCCTGTTGTTAATGCACAACCTCATAAATTAGTATTTCTTCTTAATAAAAAGGATAGGGGATCGCCAAAGATAAACACTAGGGAGAATAAATCCCTTATTACATAATTACTCGAGATTTTTATAGATCTACTAATTCTAAAATGGACATTCTATAAGTTATCTTAGATATGGGTCTTGAACCAGAAATTCAATCATTGAAAAACTCCGTTTCTTATTCTGGAGGATGTCCAGGTAAATCCTCTGGAAACACATCAACATATTTTTCACAATCGGTATGTCCTCTATTATAACATTATTTTCCTCACACTTAATTATTTCATTCTTATCATCCCCAATAATTGTATTTATTAGAGATACATGGGGTGGATCTAGAAAAGAATCATATAGTGATGTTTCTTCTCTAAAGATAAGAAACTCCTTATCATCATCAAGGATTGTAACCTCATTCTTCTTAAAATAAATTTTTACATCATGGTCCAAAATCCAATCCATACAAATGATTATATCAAATTCAATCATGGGTATGATGATTAGATCAGTAGATAAATATCATTTATATACTCTAATGAGGATTTATTAAGAAAACATTGTTGCAATGATACTTCCCTTAAGAGCTTTGACAGACAAATCCTTTGTTAAATCAAATTATAAATTTCTAATTTTTGTAGAAAATTGGTAAGATATGAAACAATGCGATGATCCAGAATCAAATAAAGCATTTGATAAACTGGAGGAAACCATTAAATTACCTGCCACTACGTCTTTCGGAGCTTCAACCTCGGCATTGGTGATCGCATAAGATTGGCTTTGATCCCTTGGCCTTTTGTGAGGAATGTTTCCTTGAAACCAAGGACATTCATTTGCATAATGTCCCTTCTCCCTGCAATTGTACCATTGAAGATTGGTAGCTTCTTTCTTCCCCTTACAATCACTAGCAAGATGGCCTTTCTATCCACATCTGTACAATAGTCCTTTTCTATTTAGATAGGCACCAGGGTGATTCCTTCCACAATTATCACATGGTGGAAATTATACTATTACCTTCTTCCCTACATCCTTATTTACTTTTCAAGAGTGTTCAAAAGATCTCATCTTTTCTTGCTTTTCTTTATAGTAGTAAGAATTAGATAATTCATTTTCTGTCTTGATAGAACATGAAACAATATCTTCAATCGATGAGAAGGATTGTGAGACTAGTGCTCGATGGAGAAATGGTTTTAACCCTTCAAAGAAATGATCAATATAACTTCTTGGGTTAGTATATAATATGTATCATGCCTTACTAACCTTGTAAAGTTATCTTCATACTTTGCAACATTCTCATCCTCCATTTGTCTCAGACTCATAAATTTCCTTTTCATATCCGCTCGATGGTCATGAGGAAAGTAATTTTCTTTGAAAAGATCTTTAAACTCCATCACTTACATACATAATACTTCTTCATCCCCCTTTGTGTTTTAAATTAGTGACCACCATTGACTTGCATCTCCGGTGAGGCGATAAACTTCCATGACAACTTTTTCGCCTTTGCTACTCACCAAATCATGAAATATTTTTTCTAAGGAACTTATCTATTGTAGAGATTCAAATGGATTTTTAGACCCACTAAATTTTGGTATTTTTTGCCTCATGAAGCGATCTAACATTGATCCTTCATGTTAGGGGTCAGGGTGCTCTATGCGGGTAAGGTTATTATTCATAACGTGTTTCAGTTGTCCTAGTATGGTGATAAGCTGATCAGAACCAGTTTCATCACCAGATCAACTGTAATTATGTTGAGCATGAGGGAAATTCCTTCATTTATTACGTGCGTCGATATGGTTTACATTCCTTCCACTAGGCTCCATTTTTAAATAATTACATACAATAGATTAGTTTACGAACTACTATACATAATTCTGAACTTGTAAATCATTTAACATAATTTGAACAGTTTATTTATATAATCCATAATCATAATTTTTTTTTTCATTGAGATCATATATACTCATAAATCTTTCATAATGGTCTGTAAATAAAATAATAATTATCTAATGAATATCCCTTAAGAGTGTCGTAACCAAGAGTAATGCAAGGCCTGTTGTCGTGCACCAGTTCCCATTCGAGTCTATCTCATAATAGTGTTTTCAGGTTTTACCCCTACGTACATCTGTGCCAGAGCTGCGTCTACCTACTCGTATCTAGATAGGGATGTATTTCTTGGAAAACTCACAAAATCATTACAGTACAAAAATTCATGGATGTTCTTCTATACTAATTCTCAATGACCATCTTAGGGTAATTATCTCTAATCAGTGTTTTCCTAAATCTAGTTTCCAAGGTTTTTACTAAAAATCATTTTATACCAACTGTAACTCCCCAACCCCAGTCACCCAGAGTCAGTGCATTGTTACATAAAATCGGCATGATCATAAGGAATCATGTCTTGAAAGACCGGCCAGTTTAGATGCCTTTGAAACAATATACGAACATAATTCATCATTACAACTTGGAAGGAAATACAACACTAATTTTTTCCATTAGAAACATCCAAGCCTCCTATATTATGCCTAGGAGTCACTCATTACTAAATCATTCATATCCTAGGAAAATGAACCATAAAAGAAGGGGTGAGATCAAATGCTCAGTAAGGGTAAGAAATACAGTGGAAGATAACATAATCATTTTGAATGAGGAATAATTCAAAACACATTCCTTTACAAATAATAAAAATGAACACTTTATGGAAGGAATATTAGTTGAGTAAATAATTCACTAATAAAACATAGTCATGTGTATTATACTAGAGAATAACCACATGAACCATCAATAATATTTTTATAATGAGGGAATGAATAATGCCATTCATTTAGAATCATTTTTTCAAGGCCTTGAACAAGATGACTAAAAATGATTAAGGCCTCATCCAAAACCATATATCAAATTGGGAAAGTTCTAGGACTATTCCACATATAATTTTCACATGATACCTACCAAACCACCGAGGAGCTATAACAGGCTCCACCAGTGACATACTAAGTAAAATACATTCCTCATATGAAATGGTTGAAACATAACATAAACATTTTTATTAAAACTGGCATAAAAATGTCAATACATTAACCAAAAACCATGAATTGTATAAAAATAAAATATCCATAGTAAAACATATAACAAAACTGTCAATACAATATGGATGATTTATATCATAATAAATCCATCTAAAACATGTTTGACATCCATCACAGGATGTTGACATAGATGAAATGAAATCTGTTTGAAAGAAATGCATCTTCCTTTATTGAAACCATTTATGAGTCACATAATTATAAATGAAAACATTTATTTTGAAAATATTCTTATAATATTGTACCGTAATCTTCGATGATGTTATAACGGAGGAAAATAGCTTCACCCACCATATAATTTATAAAAACATTGTTCCAATAATTTTTGTCGAAAAGGTCATAAAGTACCTTAATTGTAAAATGATGGAAAGATTATTTTCAAATCATATATGGTCAATTAATTGTATAATTGACATTATCCCATAATATAGTTAATGGTAGAAATTTTTTGAAATACATTAGTAATGAAACATGGATGTGGATGATAAAGAGGTCTCAATATATATTTATGTAAAAACAATCTCGGATAATAAAAAGATTGTAAAATTAACCCTTAACTTGTACTTTTCGTTAGTCGGTGGTATGTTAACCTCATATATAATAGATAAATTTTTTTTATTAAATTATAAATCAACTATACACATAAATATGAAATCATATATGATCTTATAATATTACTTTTTTTATAATATTTTCGTAGTATCACCGTTTCAGGTGTTAACAGATCCATTTTCCTTTATAAGATTTATTACGTAAGGCAAGTTTTTTAGGGATTGGCTGTATTTGATTCATATAGATAATTATATTATGTTCACAAAAATTATTTTTAATAATAATCTTAAATTTATTCTTGAATTATTACGATGGGGAATGAATCTCATCGCGTTCGTCGAGATGTTAATCTATACATACGCACGAGTGACAATATCAATATATTGATTGAGAAATCGTATGTAATTATATTGTATATATTATATAAATAATAATTAACATGTTATATTTATTATTTACATTATTTATAATAATTATTATACACATCCAAATAATGAAGTTTTCAAATAACAAACAACACCACAATGTGGAGACGTTAATCCGTACGTACACACGTATGGTGAATTTTCATTTATAGGATGGATAGAATAATGAATATGGTTGTACAATATTTATAATAAGAGAACATAATATTTAAGATATTGGAGATTTTATTTTATAATGGAAACAAAAAAAATAGGAAGTGGAAGAAGAAAAGATCTAGAAAGAGGTGATGACATTTTTACCTCTTCTTCGGGTTCTTCCTTTTGATTTTATCAAAAGGGCTCCTTAGGTTGGTTTCTGACTAAAGGAAGGCCTCTAGAATTAATGTAGGAAAGTTGGGAGGATATTTGGGCATGGTTTGGTTAAGCCAAAGGACTTTGGTGGTGTAAAATTAATAGTTGTGTTAGTGCCCTTTTATATGAGAGGTGGGGTCACTTTTGGAAAAGTTTGAAATATTATTATATAATAAAATCATTTTCTGTTTCTAATTGCTCAAAAATGAATTATTTAAAGGCTGTGGTGAGGATGGGTCGAAAAACTCCCAACTAATAGGTTTTAGAAGGATTTAGGTCATCATATTAACCTTATCTTTTATATTTAGCTCTTAGTTAAATAGTTTGTCATTTACCATGCCTCTTTGTATTTATATATTATACGGTTAATAAACATACTATTACAAGCCATGAAAAAACCATGTGGTTAGTTATTAATATATATAACCTTATCTACATTAGTAGGCCAAACCGTAGATTTTTAGGAATATTATATCAATTAGTAATATAATATATGTTTTAAAAACTCAATAATGTCAATTTTGACACTATTTAGTATTTGATTTTTTAAATCCATAAAAACATTATCACATTGAATAAAATTTATTTAACAAACCCTAAGATATCATATTAACCTAGAAAATTTGTGGAATTCATCAGAAGTATCAATATACATTTATTTGAATATTTATATATAAATTATTGAAATATTTCATTAATATGGTAATTACTAAATCATCATTGTGTCATAAATAAATTAAATTTTATAATAACTAAAAATTATTAATAAAATACCATTATTTAGGAAATCTATTTATATTTATAATGAATAATTATTATCGAATTTATATTGTGTGTAACCCTATATTTAAAAGGGGTTAGTTATTATACATTGAATTTAACTCTTTTAACTATTTTTTAAATAAAATAATAATAAATGTCCAAATCTATGCCATGTGGATCAAATAGGATCATATTTTATTACCAAGTTTGATTTTCATCGAGTTATACTTATCCAATAGAATTAGGACATGTGTTAGGGTAATTATGATATCATTTTTACCCTTAATTACCCTATGTATTTTTAATAGTGGTAAATAAAAGTCAAAAATTACTATTCACCATAAATTATTTTCATCTTAGTGAACCACATTTTACTTACTGATTTTAACAATGTCTCTCAGATTTTTTAATTTCAACTCACAGAAGTGGTAAAATTATGTTTTATGCAAATTTTCAAGTGCTCCTTGGAGGTGGGTAAAACACGGTAAAAAGTTCAATAAAATTTTAATATATCTAAAATTATTATAAAATAACTCCAATTAATTACATTAAACTTATATATATATTATGTATATATTCTGACCTAAATTAAATCTATATAATATATATAATTATTTAAAAAAAAAGCCGGTTTCAAATAATAACATATTGTTTTTCAATATTCATCAAAAACTGAATGTTTTCAGAAAAATACAAAAAATTTACCCTAATCTAATTTCGATATTCCGAGTTCGAAAATGAATTCCATTTCGAAAAATGTAATTTATAAAATTTTAAATTGTGTGTATTACTATTTATAGTGGTTAGTTTGATTGGTCGTGGTTTGTTTGAATCTCAAAGTTGTGTACAATGCAAGTTATTGAATTATTCAAAGGGAAATTTATCGTGGAAGATTAGGGTGTTACATTATTGCTCAGTGGTAGGAGTGAAACCCTTATCATCCTTCTTTCATGGGATAAATAATCATGTCGTTTCGAGACATGATTGGACTTTACCTGACATTCATGATGTCATTTTCTAAAAAAACACTAAAATAATTTACAAAATCAGTATGATGGACATCCTTGATATAGGGTTAATCATGAAATTTCCTTTTAACTAAGGTTTTAAGTAAAAACTCAATACAAATATACTTCCACTAATGTTTTTATTAATATTTTCATGACTCATTAACCTTATAACCCTTCAGAACGATGAAAATGTAAAATTTTATAATAAAAGTTACAAAATCAGCTTAACCCTTATTACCCATATAAAAAAAATTACCTCTAGGTGTTCACATTCAAATCCTGTAAATTCCTCCATGATGTATTTTCGTAAAACATGGTAATGTCCTGAATTATTTTAATTTCTTATTTAAA
This sequence comes from Viscum album, assembly GCA_963277665.1. Lineage (NCBI taxonomy): Eukaryota > Viridiplantae > Streptophyta > Magnoliopsida > Santalales > Viscaceae > Viscum > Viscum album. The sequence goes on along the minus strand of OY728164.1, from coordinate 1,520,957,523 downwards.
ACATACATGTTTCCATAATACATTGAGTATTGGATATATTCCTTAAAAGCACAAATATTATAAACAACATAATAATAGGATAACCACATGTCAAAAGTGCTTAATTAGTTCCATGGTAATTAGTACCATGCAATTAATGTGTTAATATATCACATATCATTATAAAAACAACATTATCACAACATAATTAAAATATTAAGGGTTATATTCCCTTTGTCAGAATATCACCTTCTCATTAAATTACATTTCCAGTGCATCAAAAACATTCCATTTAATTTTTTAAATCCTTAATGAAAAACAAAAACTCGACAATCCATATATATTTCAGAATTAGTATAACATAATTATTGATTTGAAATATAAAAAATTATATTATTCCTATTCACCCCCAAGCGATAAGAATGCTACCGCATCATTTTACTAAATACCTCTTTCTATTTACATTCCTTCTATAGTCTCATCATCCGCAGCAATCAAATCATTACTCGTACTACCTTATTGATTTTATTTCGGAGCTCTCCACCTAGGATAAAGATTTTCCTATTGACCATTCCACCTACACATAAAACATTTAACATTCTATGATGTATTAGGGAGGCCAATATTCCCATCCACTTCATTAACCAAACTTTTAATTTATTATTTAGGGTCACCTGATTTGGGTCTTTATTTTCCATAGTCAAAACACCTACTTGTTCCTATAATATATTTACTTAGGAAATTCTTTCCACAATATTGAAACAAAAGAAAACAAATATACTTTCTACCATGGTATTCGATACCTCAGATCTCAGTGAACTTATTCCTTCTCTATTTTGGTGAGTCTGAGAGTCGGTTATGGTGTGTGTTGTTAATCATGTTCAATGAAAAATAACTAGGCATGATCAATACTTCCTTCAGTACATTGTTAATCTCATATGTCATCTAAATAGAAAATTTTCCATCACATTAAATATTAAACAAGTTATATCTAGTGATCTCTTTTGACTAATACCAGAAAACACATTATGAGAAATATTTATCATCGAAGAAAGCCTTTTAATCATGAATAGAAATTACATATTGGATGTCAAAACTATGATACCTAACATATACTATGACACATGTGGTTTATCCTATGTTATTCATCAACAAATTATTTTCATTATTTTGTTTCATAAATAGTTTGAGACATCCCAAATAAAATAACCAGGGAGTGTCAAACCATGTGTACATAATGGTCCATTTTGGTGTACCAAGTTATGCCATGCCAGGACTGAAAACCCTTGTAGGAGTTATTACACTGAGGTCCATTTATTCTTGAGTAACATCTGATTTTTGTGTCCATACGAGGAAGCATTTCAATGAAACCAATCTCTCTATCCTTTACCAAACATTCATGATATTTTTCATAGATGTTATATCATACACATAATTATACTTACAGACATTCCACGACATATCATCATAAATATACATAGGGATAATAATAAAATTTTCCCATCCTAATTTAAATTTATTGACTAAACCTTCTATTTGATACCAACTAAAAAAAAGTTTTAACATACATAGATATTACCTCACTTTTACTGAATACTTATAACATTATATAAATAGACTTCTAGATACTGTATTAGAACAGTGCCTTTTGAAATATGAAAACATAAAAAATAGTATATAAGTGAGATACATTCTCTCCCACTCGGTTGTTAATGACTAGAAACCTTCTTAGAAACATCATAATTAATATATAACTTCCTAACCATTGGATGTAAAGAAAACAAGGGGCAATATTAGATACTAGGTTGTGTTAAAAAAGGGAGACATGTAATCATAATCATGAGTATATGGGTATGAGAGAGTGGTCATAATATTAAAATATCATACCATGAATATCAAGGATCATAAAAAACAATAATGAAATAAAGATTTGTAGTACATAATCCATGAAAAAATAAAATAGAAATAAGACATGTAATTTTGGTAGACACATAAGCATGTGAAAATTATTTCCATAATAGTAGTATGGGTAAACTCCATACACCATATTGATAGTCATAGTTCACACCCATGTCCATATTAGTAGTTTTAGTTCAGTTTTCATACCATCTTGGTAGTCAAGGTTCACTCACAGAGTCATCATAGTAATCAAGGTTCACTCCCAAGACCATATTTGAATATCTTGTGAGATATAATTCTTTACCCAATGCATTAGACAGATATATAGGTCCCACCCATATCATAATGAAATCATTCATACTTGTACAAAAAAAATCATAAACAATCATATCAAAGCCAAAGTAATGAAATTGGTGTCATAATAAGTAATATTGTCTTATCCAGTGGATGAATACTTGTTTCATAATCCTTTAATCAAAACACAACATATGAAAGGAAGTGGGATTCAAAAGAATATAACATGTGGTAGTGAAACGAGTGTCATGAACATCTTCCCATCAAAGCATAACTCGTTGAAGGATGAATATGAATATAATTCATGGATAAATTCCCTAAAAAGATATTATTAACACAAATAGATGTCATATTTGATGTAAAATAATTTTATATATTTTTTAAATACATTTTTTATGGAAAATATCCTTTCTTTTAGGGAAAAATATTTTTGAAACATAAAACCATCTGAAAACCAATAAAGGAATCTTTGATAACATATTATAAACTGTTTATTTTGAAAATATATTGATAACATATAATTTTATATTTAAAATGTGTTGAAAACAATTTTCCTTTTAATATTATAAATGAATCTTCAAATTTGGACCAAAATAATTTCTTTGAAAACTTCTAAAAGTTGTTGGAAACCTTTTAAAAACCATATCATTGAAAAATTATAGAGGAAACATGAAAATGATTCTAAACCATTTTTCCTTGAAAAATATAAAATAATATTGAAAATGTTAAAAATACCGTTTTGAATATAAGACATTATTCAAAACAGTTTACTCTTAGAATAAATTTTGGAAGAGTTAAAATAATATGTGAAAACCATAAAACATTATTAACAAAAAATTCATTGATAATAATTTTAAAAACAATAAGTTTATTTAATATTAATAACAATATTTTTCCCAAAATATAATCTTATAAATGTGAAATGAATGATTTAGGTAAATTTTGGTCAAGATGGAGGGTATGTCCATACGTCCTAAACATTCTTTTTCTAAAGTAAAAGTCCCTTGAAGTGTCTTGATAAGAAATAGATAATAGGATTCCTTATTAAACCATTTTTAGTAGGTATTACATGGGAATAAATTTCCTCTAAAATAATATTATACACATAATACATTTTTTAAAGACTTCTTATAAATCCTCATTTTTCAAAGTACACATATTTCCAACCAAAAGGATAAATAATGATGGATTTTCATAAATAAATTATCAATAATGTTAAGTACCAAAGAGTGGAAAATAGTGATAGTACATGAATATATCCTAAACAAATAGTGGATAAGATATTTCAAGAGTCTTCTTGGGTGATGAATTGTAATATTTCATCTATTTATAATCATAAACAATCTCGAAAAGTGATTAGATTGTCTCAATACACTCTTACCACATGGTACCTTTGACCCATACTCCCCATGTAAGAAAATAATATTACATGAAGATTAATATATCATGAAAATAATTTTTTTATGATATAAAATTTCAAAGGTATTATATACACCTCATATAAAATTATAGCTTCATAACATCACATTTGTCCCAAAGAATGAAAAATTAGAGAAAATTACTATAAAGATTTTGTAACTTTTAAAATGTATATCCCAGGAACAAATGATCCAAAAATGAACATTTAAATACATATAAATTTAATTATAAGATTCATGAAATAAATTTTTTGGTAGTATATACTCCACCCAAATGAAAAGGGTGGGAAACATGGAATTTATCTCATTGATATAAAAAAGTGAGATGAAATTCCCTTACCTTGTGACTTTACACTCATTGTACTCATTCAAACATTCTTTATAACAAATATAATTTAATTATAATTCTATCACATAACCATAATTATATATATAATACCATAAATAGGTTGATTAAGAATATATATTACCCATTTTTCAACAATGTAATGTTAAGGTTACACTTTGGGTTATATTCACTTTCTTTTTCGAATACGTCCTAATTTGTTTTATCATTGCTCCTTATATATATCAATAAATCGTGATTCAAAAATTTAAACCATTATATAAATATCATGTATATTCAAAAAATTTCTATTATAATTATATATATATTATATAATTATGAATTGGAAGACCCCATTCATGGAGACGGTATGCCCTAAATATGCATGAACATTATTTATATTTTATATTCGTATTGAAAGAAAGAAAATGAAATTTATGTATATATGTAAATGATATCATTATAGAAGAATAATTATTTATTATATATCTTTTCATTTATTTAAACACATCCTTAATAAATTCCTTGTATTTGGTTAATTAATCACATCTCTTGGAGGGGTCGGTATTCCACACTTTCTCAAATAAACTTTTTGTATTTATAAACAATGGGAAGTGTAATGATATTTGTTATAAAAGATTTAAATAAGATTAATGATTTAATATTTATTATATATATCATATATAAATAAAATTTCAATTTTTATTCCCATCCAGGAGATGGTCTAATGGAAAAATAAACAATCATTGTTTCATGAGGCAGTAGTTCGCTAAACACATAAATAGTACATTCGTTACCCTTTATATAGATGTGTGTGTAACTGTAGGTAAAAACTATAGTATAATGACATGTATATATATTTATCATACCATGTATAATATATAATCATGGAATAAAGAAATTTTTTGGCTTGGAAAATAAAATAAAATAAAGGAACTTGAAAAATGATGTTATCTCTTCATGGGGTAACTAATTATGGTCTTCAGTAAAGGGGTTCAGTGGATTTATTCATAATAAAACATAGTATTATAGGTTTATTTGAGGGATTTTTAAAAGTTATTTGGGTAGATGTTTTTTGATCCAACGTGTCTTGATTGTTTTTTGGATGTGTGAGGAGATGATCTCTTTTTATAAAGGAGGTTAGGTGAAACTCATATACATCTTTTGGAAAAGAATTCCACCCTCGTTTTTCGCATTTCAAGTGGATCAAATAATTATAGAATATCAAGAAAATAGTGTTTTAGGTCATAATATGGTCATAAAATGGATTGTTCAAATGATTATAGGTTATGTTGGGTCTTAAGATTAATGTTAAATCCTTACATAAGAGATTATTTTTATTTTCATCATTGTGATTTGATATAATTTCATTCACTAATGCTTCTGGTGAAATAAAAATGTTTAACTTATTAGAAAAATATATTATTCTGATTCCAAATACTTACCCCTATTTATCAAATTAAAATAACATTAGTATTACAAATTAATTTAAACTTAACCCTAAATATGGGACAACAATGCGGGGTATTAAAGTAAAAATGTCCAAAAGTTTGATATGTTTTTATAGTAAATTTCAAAGTGAAAAATATTTCGATTACCTAAATTCATTTAATAGATAAAAAATTTATATAATAAATCTTTCAAACTAATTTTATATATAATTTATAGTTATAAATAAATAAAATAAAAAACTAGTTTTGAATTAAAATTCAGTATTTTTAAATATTCATAAAAAATTGAAACATCCCAGAAAAATACAAAAAATTTACCCTAACATAATTTTTATTTTTCAAATTCAATGATGATGTTTATATTGAGATATTATATTTATATAATTTCCCAAATTTATATTTATAATAATTTTTAATTTAAAAGGAGTTAAAATTATCTTTCAAAAAAATATAGGTTCTTATGCATAAAATTATCTATATTATTATATTAAGCCTATAAAATCTACTCGATAAATATAAATTTTTTTTTTAAATTTATAAAATATATATTTAATTAATATAATTCACCAATAGTAATTTTTTTATTTATTAGGATAAACATATTTTTTGATCATAACATTAGTTTTTATAAAAACGTTACCACAATATTTAACTGGTAATTACGTTCATTTATAATAAATTCATAACAAAATAATTCAATAATTTATTTTCATAAGATAGTTAGTTATATTGATATCCTTAAATTTAATATATTTGTTATATATTAATAAATTAAATAATAATATTATTAATAACATATTATTTTTGGTAAAACTCAGTCATGTTTGTTACACAAGACACCATGGAAAGTCATTCTTTTGTATAATGAAAGTTTACCTCCATGTTCCATGAGAGAAAGTTAAAATTTATGTTTTTTTATTGAATTATTAAGTTGGTGTGGCATATAACATAAGAAAAATATAGTTCTTTATTATAAAATAAATTATCTTCAAAATTGTTTGAAATGAAAAATACAAAAAATCTTAAATTATTTTAAAAATAAAATTCAAAAAATATCGGGTTCTTACAGATCAGTCCATATAGATTTGAATCATTGAAATCATTCTAAAATAATTAAATAACGCCTCATCTTCCGGATTCCAAGGTCAGGACATTACACTAGAACATATGAATCATTTCTGTTGAACAAATATATTTTTTATAATTTACATTATATAATTTAAAATGTTATTTATGAATTTAAAACATATATTTTATATTACACAACATATATAATATTTTCAAAAAAATTATTTCAACCCAATATATATATAATTTTTATTAAATTATTTTTTATGATTTTTTAATTTGAATCAAATAAAATGGACCAAATTTTTATAATTAGTGGGTTAAAATTAAAAAATATAGAATTACATATTTTTATACTTAAATATTAATTTCCCATTGGTAAAACCTTGTTACCTAGAAAAAACATAACTGTAAAAATTGATAATTCCATGTGTAAAGAGATTCAATCATGTTTAAAACATGCATTTAGATGATTTGTTGATATAATACTGAAATTTTCTCACCTTGAACTCAATTATTCTCTTTTTATGGAGCCACATGACATTTTTAAAATTGATCCCTCTAAATTAAGGAAAACTAATTACAAAAATACCATTACCCCCATGAATAATAGGGTCGTATTACTACCACTTCAACAATACTATAAAAAAAATAATTAATATTAACACCCCTATCATTTATACATCCCATATAATCATATTTCTCACATTTCATCTTCTGGTCATAAGATAATATACTATTCAATCAATTTCCAATAGACCATCTAAATAAATCTTAAATTTCACAACATGAGTAATCATTTTTACACACCTTATTTTTATTTCTACTTTTTATATTAAAATTATGTTTTAAAAAACTATGTAATTACATAATTATTATTTTTATAAAGAATTTTATTATTCTATGTGAATAATTATTAAACAATTTATCCCTTTTCTATTCTGAAATGCGCAAATTACATCTATTTCTGTGCGTGCACAATACTGCCTCCAAAAAACATCACTGTAAATTTCCCATAATAACATTAGATATATGATAATAATGTTGAATTTGATAAATATGTCTTATATTTATATAAAATTATATTTTAAAATATTAAATCATATTATAAATTTCCCTCATTTTTATTGAAAACTATGTTATCAAATATTTATATTTTTGGACAACCGCCTCCATGGAACGATTTATTTCTATTTTTATTTTCCCCGATTACATTAATAAATGGTAATTAGAATATTTTTAAAATATGAATATGATTTTTATGATATCATTAGGGTTTTTATGATAAATGGTACAATGTTTTAAAGATATGATAAATAGATAATCATTATTACTTCAATTGTTAAAAATGAGAATACTAAGAGGGAAATGGTCTCTTATTTCTATGTAATTACTTTATATAATCTAACATTTATTTTTATATTTTTTATAATTATGATATATCACACTACTAAGAGTGAAATGAAATAAAGTTTCTTATTTTTTAATGATATAACAACTAAACATCCTCATAATCATCATGTTATCATAGTCTTCTCATGGATGGGTGGGTTTAAACATCTACATGAATAATACTATGAATTTATGTCATGGGTGACAATGAAAACATATGTAATAGTATAATATGATATAAGTATGTACATAGTTTTTTATTTTTATTATAGTTATATCAATAATTAACTCACTTTAGAAATTACTCTTCGTTCATTACAAATCACCCAAACATAACTGTCATTGATTTTATCCTCATTGATAATAAAAAATGTCACAATGAAATGACATTTAACTTTATAAAACACCATTTAAATAATATTATTTTCCCATATTGGATATAATTTTTTTGAAATATAGAAAAGGAATAGATAAAAACCCTACTTTTAATGAAACGATTTCAATATGATAATGATTACATACACCCAGTATTGACAAAGGTAAAAGATAACTAATATATATATGGATTATAAATGAGGAGTATAAATTGTTAAACATATGAATATGGTTACTAAGAAGGAATTTAATGAACTTAATTTCATTATTGATGATATTGGTTACAATTGTAGGAAAAACTGATAATGTGGTTAGGGTTTTCATCTCTATGTCATATTTTTGAAAATATGTTTGCTAATATACACCTAATTGAATTTATATTGTGTATAAAATGATTTTATGAGATATAATATCATGAACAATATTTTAGTAATTTTATTTAAATGTAAATTTAAATTCTTATATTTCAAGGGTTTTAGATTAAAATATTCCTCATACCGTAAGATTTATATGTCTAAAACAATAATTAAGTTAGAGACATTTATGTTATGCACCATGTTCCCATTTGAATTGTGTATTCAATACACATGGATTTTCTACTTAAAATCATTTTTCATCATTCATTATTATATTATAAATCAGTTCTATTTTATCAAATAAATTTTTAATTAGTTTTCACATGAGTTTTAGTACATTATGGTAACTCACTATTAATTTTTTTAGTTATGACCAATTCTCATATTTTTATTTCATAAAATTTGTATACATTTATCCCATTTTTTATAATTTTTGTTTTTTTATTTAATTAAATTACTAAATCATGATGCCCCCTTTTTAATATTTATATCTTCATGATGTATGTCACATATAAGAGATATTGATAACCCAAGTCTCCTTTCTTTGGGTTATACTAATTCATCAAGTACTTCATTATTCTATGATTGATTTTTTCCTATAGTAAAATTATATTATATAGAAATATTTCTAAAAAAATTGGGAAATATCATATTTTTATTCAACTGAATTTTTTGTTACTCTACATTAAAATTTAGTTTATTATAATTATAATTCAAAAATAATAAAAAGGGATTAACCTTTCACATTCATATTTTTTTTCTTCTTTACCTATTTATCCTTGATAAACATTATTTGTTTCTAGGGATCCAATATCTGATATTCTATTCGAGGTTATAATTTTTGAAAATATTTCATTCTATGTTTTAAAAATATATCATTGAAAGAGGTATGTAGATTTATATTTTTTTCAATGATAAAATGTTATATAAAATCCATTTTATGATTTCAATTCCATGTTACTTATTATTTTGAAGAGAATTTACCCTAATGGGGTTTTTATTTCATTATTTATACTAAAATGTATATATGTAATATTTGGGTAATTGAACATGTGGTATCAAAAATTTTGATTCCTACTACATTAATATTTTATTTTTTGGAAGTATTATTTTTTCATGGGTGATTTTGATTTATAACAATAATCATCTATGTTTCATATATAATGATGTTTATATGTAATGTTTTATCCATAACCCTTTAATATCTTAATAGAAAATTTTAATTTTATTCTATTCTTGACATAGGTGTATTGTAATTAAAATATACAGTTTGAACATATCACATTTAAAATTTATTATTAGAATATGTTCTCCATTAAAGAACAATTATTTATTAAATTAGAAAGTTTAAAAAATCAATATAATTATTTATCATAAGTAAATTTTTGTTATATTTTTATATTAATTATTTTTTTAGTATAAGGATTATTTTGTTATTAGTAAACATGAAGACACTTAGGTAATAGAAAGAAATGTTTTATCAATTATTATATTAAATAAATTTGACATAATCATGTGACTAGTGGGGATCGACAGTATATATCCCTTTAATGCATCAACATATATCATCTGAAAATACAACATTGGTTTTGATGTATAACCATTCACATACAAGTATAACATCTTAGAAAAAGGAATTGACAACATATTTCTTATGTTGGAAATTATGCATTCAATCAATAAGAGATTTATAATTATTTTTATAAATGTTTTCATGAACCATCATCTATATAGAATGATAACTATTTTAGTTGATTATGGAATCTTGTAATTTATTTATTTCATACATATTATTTACACCATGATAAAGGTTTCAATAACATGTGTTTTTTGTTGCCTATAATAATCATTTGAACAAATCCATTACTTATTCATTCATTCTCTTATATATACTTAGAATTGATAATTTTGACGAATTTATAGGAGATATTTAAGAATAATAATGAATTAGGCAATTTCCTATATAGTGAAATATTTCCATTATTTTAGAACTAAATGGGCTTCAATAGTTTATTATTCTCCCAAATTCTATAAATATCTACACCTAAAATATATTGGGAATATTGGAAATGATGTTTTTTATTTATGCCATGAAATTTTAAGTAATTTATCTTTGGTAATAAATATTTGGTATCAAATAATGTATGTGAAGATGTGTTTATGGTACTAGATCTAGGACTGAAGAACCGTGACAACATATTAATGATCTATTTGACCATCTCAAGGGAGTTATTTGGGTTCCAAATATTTTATTGTGGTTTCTATATTGTTAGATGAGAGAAAATGAAGGTAACCGAGTCCAAAAATCTTAGAACTAGTGTCTACTTTTTTATATTGGAATGGGATATTTGGAATCTCATCCCAAAGGACCGAATAGTTATTTAGTCTTTTTAAAAGAGATACAAATATGATTTCAATATTACATTTGGTGACACAAATTTCAACATTATTATTTTTTATAATATCACTATTACATGTAGAATATCAAATCATATAACTCATAACACACTTAAGGTATTCCTTGGAAATGAAATAAAATAAGGGTGTGATCAAATAATTGGAAATGGTTATGTACGAAAGAATTTATCTTTAATCAATAAGAATAATCTACATGGAAATAAAGATAAATTAACATGAATTTAATTTAAATTGTTTGAATATAATAATTATAAAAGGTATAATCAATATGGTAAGGAAAATAAATGAAATCGAATTCCATTTAATTAATACACTAAGAATGAATTTCCTCTAGAGATAATATTATTGTGAAAACATAATTTATAGTAATAACTGAATTCTTAATGAAGTGAATTATTAATTATTTTATGTCATGATCTCATGTATCATGTAACCATTTCTATGATGACCTATAACAAAAATGATTAAAAAAATGTGTAGAACCCCATCAAATTTTTCCAACTAATTTTCCATATGAGATATATGGATACATCGAGGGTCAATATATAACCAAGACCCACCCATAAATTAATTTTTTAAATAATTCCTCATATATAAAATAATTGTTTCATTGCATGAATCAATATTTATTAACATCAAATTTCTATATTGATCTAAGGATAAAAATTTATCCACATTTCCCTAGTAAATAAAACAAAAATAAATGGTAAATCCATATGTAAAAATGATATACAGTTTTTTAAATTATCATATCCATCGTGTAAGAATTTTGTTCCATAAGATAAATATGTTGTGTAACGAAAAATGATCATAAGAATATGACTATCTCGTTGTAATGTAAACTATCAGAAAAAAATATCATATTGCAAAATAGTTTTTTACCTATTAGGTAAAATTTAAATTTTAACCCATTGATGATTATAATTTAAACAAAAAAATTAAACATCATTAATAAATTGGTTTCCATGTTAAATACATCAAGCATGATTTATATAAACCATATAAGAGTGAATAAATATTTACAAACATGTATCAATAACAATTCCTTACCATGATCATAATAATGTAATTACATTTATATGAAGAATATATTATGGGAATAAAATTTAAATCAAGCTAAAATAAAATAAAACTAAAATATTATTAAATCAAAAAACATTACAAAAATAATCTTATAAATTCAAATGCAATGATGAAGTAATATAACCCAGTAAAAAGAAATTTATTTATGAAATTATTTACATCATTGTAATTTTCAATTCAATTAAACATGGACGAAATAATTCAAATTAAATCAATAGAATAAAATGAATAATGAATTATTAATTATATTACATTTTTAATTAGTTTTTTATACACCATATAAAATAAATTCGATGTATAACATTACATATTCTTTAATGGAGAGAAATTGAGATCAAGCTCTTTGTCTCACACTTTCTTTTGGATGAACATGCATTAACCTCAAATATAATGGTTTTATTTATACTATTAATTTATACTCTAATCATATTAATATATATAATATCATATATAATATTTTTATAACAATTTATGACAATTTTTTTTAATAATATTTCATTATTTAGGTTGTTAACATATAAGATTAATCATGCTTGTTTTGTCATGAATGTTCTGGTTGTTCCTGCTGTTTTATAGTTACATTAACTCAAGAATGATATTCATATTATAAATATCATATTTATCATTATATACCTTTATATAAAAATTAAATATATTTATACACTGAGAATGTATTACATCGCTCTGTAGAGAATGTAGGTCATACAAACGTATGAGTGATGTTATAATATCCTTAATTAGTAGATGGGTATAGAAATTAGTGATATATTGACTTCAATAAATCAATATATATATATATATATATAATAAAATCAATAAATTAATCATTATTACATTCCATTTCATGTGTAAGAACAAAATGATGAACATCCCTTGGTGAGGCGATAGTCCACCACACACAAGAGTAACCTCATCAATTTTGATACAGAATAGATCATAAGAAGGTATATGTGATATTAAAATTAAATAAGTTGATTAATATGACAAATAACCTATAAATTCCTTAAATACATCATTATATATATCCTGGAAATATTGTGAAGTAAAATAAATCATGTCAGTTTGTGAGTTGGTTGTCAGCTATAAAAAAGATCAACAATTTCATTTACCAGTTTTTAATAGAGGAGATATATATTAGAAATTCTCAAAACAAAATAAAATATCAGTATATCTATAATGATTGTTTAATTATATAATTATGTTTTAGTAATATTTAATGGTGTTTCAAGAAGAAATAGTGTAAGAAATATCATTTAAGATTATTACCTCTTTTTCACACAAATTAATTCAGATTATCCCAAAAGCCTTCCAATGATGAAAATATAATAAAAAAAAGTGATATAAGATAATGGTAGGTGTATTATGGTGTTATTTGGTAGTTATTGGAAAAATAATTTCATTCGTAGTGTCAATATATGAGGAGAGTGGGTGGCCCTTTAAAAGTGGGGAATATGACACATATGGAATTTTAGAAATAAATCTATTATACCGATTTTTGTATCATGAAAAACCATAGAATGGGTCATTGTTTACTCTTATAGGTGTTATGGTATAAATATTTATAATAAATGGTCATTTTACACAGGTTAGGTTATTTCTATGCATTATCTTCTTAGTTTAACCCATTGTAATCCCACTTTTACATTAACAACACAAATTAGTTTTTACTATTTCACTATTCATTATGGTAAAAATAGTTCTACATATGACATAATATAAATTATTATGATTTAGGATATGAAATTCATTTATCCAAATTCATGTCACATAGTAGGATCAATACAACTTAAAACCGTACCAACAAAAACGATGAAAAATTGTGTTTCTAAAGAAATCAATTCTATTAAATGTAAAAGGTTTTAATTTCAAAATAAAACATTAAATTAAATAAAATGACCTAAATTAGTTAAACTGTAATATTATTGAACTAAATTTACATTTAAACATATTTAAAATATAACTTTACTATTTTAATTATTTTAATGAAAATAATGTTTTCATTAAAAATATGTATTTTCTATAATAATTGGAAAATATAACTTATAGAAAAATCCCGAATAATCACCCTAAGAAAAATTTAACAATATTATTTTGAATAAAATTATCATTTCATCATATTAATACCCTAAAATTTATAAAATTTATTTTTGAGATAGTTTTGAAAAGTGGGACTATACCGCCTTTTTGAAAAAAATAGTTTTTTATAAAAGATTTATTTTTTATTTCAAATGATACATTGTATTATTTAAAATAATTGTCCAAATAGTTAAATTGGTCATAAAATATACTTTAATAAAATATTATGTCCCATTAAAACCCACCAATTTTGTATCTCCCCAACTTCTACGTACAAAAACCATTATTTAAGTATTTTAAGATTATATAATGATTGGGTTATGCTTTTTGGGTGGTTCTATAGATTTTTGGAATCTTCTAGAAGCTTTAATAGATTTCAATTGTTATTATAAACCATTTATTACCTATTGAAAATGTAAAATGGAAAATAGTGTGCAATTTGAAGGCACACGGTTGGAGCACGATTTGGAAAAATCATGTAGAAGCCTAGGAGAAATCATCCATATTCAAACAGTGGGTATTTAAATAGTTAGAGCATGGATTTTCTAACTGATAAATCCAACCATGTGAGGTGTGTTTTGAGAAATTTTAACTCATGGTTGTTGAATGGTCTTCCAAACTATATAGCATAACCATACGGTGTGCATTTTTTCATATTAAATTTGTGGATCTAAGCTGATTTTCCATTATAATCACAAAATTCTCTGCAAATATTCAAATAACATGAATTACTTTTCATCCAAATACCTTAGAGGCGTTTCCCTATAATACTGGAGCAGTATGTAATCATATTAATCTATGTTAGAGGACTAGATTATTTTTTAAGTGTTTTTTCTCCATCATTCTTCCTTGATCCAAAGTTAGTCTCTCTATAGAAACCCAATATCTATTCCAATTTGTTGAGTTCTATTCATTATGGATGGATTTTGTTGTATTATTATTGGATATAGGGAATAAAATGTTTTTGGTGATTGGATCTAGAAGGATTATTGTGTCGTTCTTAATTTTCTCCAACGTTTTAGAGCTATGTGTCTTCTCTCTCGATTCCACTCATTTAGAACATTAAGGCCTTTTTTAATAGCAATATTTTCTTGAAATAATTTGTGAAATATTTTTTTTTCTTGATGTAAATTTATATTAATGTTTTATATGGAAGGTTTTCAATGTTTATTGGTTTTGGAAAACATCTTGTTTATAATTTTGAAATTATTATTCCAAAATAATGGTTTGGGTTGATACATGTATTTTATTTATTGAAATTATTTAAAAATCAATCGAGCTTATAATTTATGGGTGTTTTCTTGATGTTATAATAAAATGTATGGGAATGAGTTTAATTGGATGGATGATGGTCATGATTTCCCAGAATCAACGTGACGTATTTTGGATGTGAAGTTACAGCATAAATAGTGACACTAATATTAAATGGGTGATTTTGTGTGATTTTTTTTGTGTCACTAGAAAATAATATAGTAAATTTAATGAGAAAGGATTTAATTCATATTTTACTTCATTTCTTTTAAAAAATTGGCTTTCCTTGATGAACAATTTTAGCTTCTCTATTAACTATTTTAAATTGATTTAAACTATTTAATAAAAAATTCATGAGATATGACCTAGTGGTGTGTGTTGGGAAGTCATTGGAAAAATTAGCTATGTTTAGATTCAACCCCAAATTGGGAATTTCGAGTCATTTATAAATGACTATGTGAAGGAAAGCTATCGAAGCACATTTCTGAAACAACTTGATATAGTGGGATGTGGCTTTTCATATTGGTGCATGTAGTTAGTTGGGTGTTACTAGTTTGATGCCTTTAATATATTTGTGGGGGGTTTTTTATTCTATTTATTTGTCTTTGGTTTCCACTTTTACTCTTATATGGTTATGTCGAGTTGTATTTTTTACTCATGCATCATATGAAGGTTTTAATATTTTTGGTTATCTTAATTTGGTTGTTATATCATTAATGGGAAATTTGTACCCCAAATAATTATAAATCCCTTTGAATTTATTTCCAACCATTAGATTCCTTGAGATGTCACCTATGTATAGTAACACCCATACCTTTTACAAATCCAATGGGTTGGGTTAGGGATTTTATAATTGTTATTAAATTGTTCGGTTCTATATTTATTAATGGTATCTATTTGTTTGATCCTTGGGTGTAAGTAATGTTTAGTCTGGATGCTTGAAATTGTATCAGTATTTCATGGACTATATATTATTTTTTTGTTAGTAATGATATATGTTTTTCAGAACATGAAATTTATTTCATAAAAAGAAGTATTTATCCACTTTATGTTGAACCTCATGTTACCTTAGTGTTCGAGTATGTTAGTCTTTTGAGACACTTCTAGTATTGTTCAACTCATCATTAAGGGTTTATCCAAAAAGTGTTTTCTTAAAATGAATTGATTTAATGAATTTCTAATAGGATTTCATCATTCGCATGGAGTAAATTATTTCTAATGTACTGAAAAAGTGTAGATTTTTGGAAAAGATGAAAATTACATGGAATTGAAAATCATGGTTGTGGTATTTTTAGAAATGATTTGAAATTTGATTTAGATAAATTTTGGAAATCATAATTGGTATATGTGATGATATAGTAAAATGAAATTGAAAATACATAACTTTCTAATGAGTTAAATTGAAAAACAATTTCTTTTAGTTATAAAGAATGGAACTCTATATGAATTTTAAAAACAAACCATGTAATTCTAATGAGTATTTGGTTTCAAATCCACCACATGTGGACCATTAATTTTTTCAATGTAATGATCAATCCTTTCAATCAGTGGATAAAGGTAATCAACGTGATGAACTTCAGTTGGTGGACCATTATTCTCATTTCCAAATGATTAAACGATCTATCTTATATGGTGATTTGGAACTATAAATAGTTTATGTATAGTTTAATATGATGAATTAAATATTTTATTTCCTTAGGACACCGGTAGAGATGAATGTAATGATGGAAATGTATATTATAGAGGATCTAGAAAACAAGTGGTGGGATTAACATGTTCAGGATAAATTAGTGATATGCATGGTATGTGAGGTTTTTTATTAATTTATTAGTAAAAAATTATATCCTTACAAGATCATGATTCCTAGAACAGGAGAAAATTTTAGTTTGAAGAAGCTGAAACTCTTAGTTACAGAATTTTCATCTAAATTTATGAATTTAGTTCACATTGCACTAGAAGTTTCTGATACTAAATACTTTTAAGAACATATGTTTGATTCTTGTATTAAACTATAAATTCACAAAAAATATTCAAACATTCTTAATAGATTATTGAGACATTTTCAATAGATAAAAGGTAATATAAAGATACATTTCAAGACACAAGGTTGGTGGAATCATATATATTCATATGGGAACTCATGGTACACCATTGCTGGAATCAAGATGAGGATGACACCTATTCTCAATGGGGATGTATATCTGAGAATCAGATTATGGGAATGATCAATTTACATCCTCAGCTAAATTGTGTGCATGGATGTTGTTAGTGTGGTTCAAATGATAACATCAAGAGATATTGTATGACACCACCTAGAGTATGTCACAATTATAACGAAATGAGAATCATTAGTTCTACTATCATAAAACCCCAATGTTTTGTCCTAGGGACACATATCATTCTTTTCATTCATTGTATGATTTGACTAGACGAGTGCATCAAAATAACTCTAATCAGTATAACTGATCCAGAATTGGTGATTCTAGAAAAAAAAATCTGCAACCAATTTACTCTCACCAGGTTCACAAAGAACCATGTATTGGGAGTTATAAATTTTATATAGGTGAGAAAGTGAATATGCATGATCAATAAGGACCATAAATAGTGACATATATAATTCATTCAAAATATAACCTTAAGAAGTATTTTTGGATATGTGATCATCCATATCTTTTATTTCTTATTATGTTATTTATTTAATCATTTTACATGTTCTAAGAATCCTACATTTTTGAAAACTTAAATAGATTTGGGAAAATGTTTCTTTCGAACCCTGAAATCGGAAGCATTTTTTAGAACTAGTCATGGGACATAGTTGTAATGGGATTTTCCATTTATATAGAGGTTTGTGTATGAATTTATTATGTAAAGGGATTGGATTTCCAATTTTAAGGTCCATATTTATGGTTATACACTATTGGGGAGTTTTAAATATTCTGATGGTGTTATATAAATCTTAAAAAGTTACTGGAAACTATATGCAAGAAGAGAAGAACCCTTGGTACAAATATTTGTAATCATCTCTTCATTATTGAAAATAGTTTTTTTTTCATCAGAATATGATATCATGAATAGATATTTTCAAATAATAATGGATCATTTTCTTAATGGTATTCCTGAATTTTTTTGGGGTTCCTCCCAAATTGAAATTTTGATTTTACAATTGATCTCCTACCATAGAATAATACTATTTAACATCCACATTATTGGATGACACTAACATTGTTTATCGAATGGAATTATCCAATAAAAGATATGGAAAATAAAGGATTCCACTGATCGATCATGTCTCTATGGGCATCATTGGTTATTTTTTGAAAAAAGGAAGATATATCTATTTGGACTTATATATATTATCATAACTATAACCATGTTATAATAATGAATCTGTATATTATTCCATGAATTTATAACCTATTTGATAAATTGAGAGGATACCTATGCTTCTCTAAAATTTACTTTAATTCTAGATAATTAAAATTGTAGGTTTCAAAGGAGTGAAATCTAAAAATAGATATTAGAAGTAGATATGGACAATATGCGTTCATTTTTATTCCATTTGGTATTAAGAATACACTAAAAATATATATGTAATTGATGAATATGATATTTCAATGGTATTTGAATCCCTTTTAGGTGGTTTTTATGGATGATATATTTGATTGTTCATAGATAATGGTGTATCATGAGAATAACATGTATATAGGGTTAGGTATCTTATGTGAGCATCATTAGTATTTTATGTTATTAATGTGTGGTTTCTCAAAACAAGAGATATGTTTCCCTGGCAACATCATTTCTAAAAAAATTATTTTCTTTAAAATTATAAATGATAGAATATGTTATTTTTGGAAACCTCCAAACAATGTCTTCGATATATGTAGTTTCATTGAATTATAGTGATACTATATACATTTTTTATGTCTCTTATAAATTATTTCTTCACAAATGATAGTTTTAATCAAGAAGAACATAATTTTCTAGTGGAATAATGATTATCAAAAATGATTTTAAGAATATGAGATTAGACTTACATATTCACCTATCCTTACATTACCAATTTCTATATAGGCTATTGTTTTCTATTTTGATGCATCAAGATATTGTTTTTCATGTATTCTCTGGTAGGGAGAACATGTTGTGTCTTTTGGTTCATGATTGTAATAGTTAAATGAGAATAACTACCCAATAAATGATTTTGAATTATATTTGGGTGTCCATTCCTTAAAGACATTGATTAATTACAATTTTCGTTATATATTTATGATTTTAACATATTATAAGTGTTTAAAACACATTTTCTCACAAAGAGATTTGAATTTTAGACAACACATATGGATAGACTACATCTATATTTTTTACTACAACTTTAAGTACACATAAGGAAAAGGGAATTTGTTGGTGGACGCATTGAGCATGATTTCATATTCACAATTGGTTAAATAATCTTATAATATGTGAATGAATATGTCATTTATATTAGACATGATCCTAGATTATACTGACATGGGTGATGTCATAGTTTTCTTCGATGTTTTGTCTGTTCTTGATTAGGTTGAGTAAGTAAGAAAGGAATAGATTTTTTTTCCTCAATGTGTTTATATGAGGTTATAACTAAATGGAGAGGTACCATTGATTGATTGAATTTTTATGTGTGTTTGTTTTAGTTTAGATATAATATCATCGTACCTTTGGATTTTCAGAATAAAATGATTAATGCTTACCACCATTTTAAATGGGTGGATCACCCAAGAATATATATAGTATATAAAGTGTTGGAATAATAGTTTTTTTGGGTTATTGTGGAAACTAAAGTGGTAAAGTATGTCTACATAAGAATAACTTTTCAAGAAGTAAAGCGGTAACAACAGTAAGCCATATACATGTGGCATCCTTTACAAATTTTTGTATGGACACAACTATATATAACCATGGATTTTTATATAATTTTACCAAAAAAAGTATCTTAACTCCATATTGGTTATCTTGTATTAGCACCTGATGTCTCTTTATTTTATCACAATTTTTGAATCCCATTAAGTTGATGACATTTCTAAATCAATATCTGAGAAGTGGTGAAGTAGGATTTCATTCAGGTAAGAATTGTATGAGATAGATACCCTAAGTTTACTTCTTGTTTTTGAGAATACTAACATAAATCCTTTTGTGACACAGTGGTCAATAAGAATGATGTTTCATTCTCAAATTTATGGAATATCTTAAGGTAAAATTCATATGTCAGAGGAAATTATTAACAATTTTTTAATTGATTTTGGTGGATCTTTGGAAGTGAATGTACTATTATTATGTTTCTTATATAAGGACAATTATCAGGCATTGATACACATGGATATTTTTGAAGCATTTTATAGGCATCCTTTTATTTCTATACTATGTCATAAATTGGTTATGCTTCACTAGTTAGACCATGCCTTGTGAAAGGGACACCAAAAAATAATATTTTCATCATAAAAATGGATAGATATGGCTCATATTCATTATAAATATTATTTGGATCATCATATACAACTAATTTCAATTGCTGTATGAAATCATCAATTATAGAGAATATATCTAGGTCTTTGGAATCCCCATTATAAAAATAATGACTTATTATACCCACAATGCATAATCCCTATTACGATACAAGAATATTTTATTGAGGTGGAATATCATTTGACTTATTAATTATATTCATTTTATTGAAGAACATGATTCATGTATCTCAGGTGTAGATGTACCAACCCGATCCAAACCAGGTGAATCGAATAGATCACATTAACCAAGATCCAGATGTTTTATTAATTTAAGTGTTGGTAGTTATTATTAATATGAAATAGAATGTATTGAATGGGAAAATCATCTGTAATGTATCAATTTTATGGAAACAAAATCAGATTTAGGAAGAAACATGGGAGTAATAAAATGATGTGTTAATGAAATATCCCCAAATATTTTGGGATGATGGTGTATTTCTACATTCCAAGGATTAAAATATCAATGGAATGGAGAATATGGCACAACTATTTTCAAGTACATACCCATTTATTTAATTATTTAAAGCTTATATATTGATTGAGTTATGTTTATGGTGGTTCCTATGATAATTTCATATTTTAAATGATTCTTATAGGGTTTTAATGTTTGACTAGGGTTATTATATATCATGAAAAACTAAAAATAATCATGTAAGGGAAAATTGTGATAAATTAGAAGGTGCATGATGAGCACGTGGTTTGAGAACCCCTGAAGAATCCTTGGAGATACTATGAAATTTTAAATAGTGAAGGAAAAGGATTGGTTCTTGGTTTTCCAGAAAATTCATTCAAACAGTGCAAGATGTTGTTTTAGATTGTAGCAACCACATGGTTAGCACATGGTTTTCCATACTATGCACCATAACCACGTGGAGTAATATAAGACCTCAAAAATATTTGGGATCTGAAAATCGTTACCTCTTTAATCACTAATTTTCCTCCTAATCCTCTCATAATTTAAATACGTTTTCACCCCAATTACCTATTGGTGATTCCCCTCAATTCAGGAGTGGTCTGTAGGTGAATTAAAGTGGGCTAGAGGCATATATTCTATGTTATGATCTTTTTCATTATCTACATTCCTGGAACCAATGTTTTTTAACCCTCTCTGAATCCTATATCTAGTCTATTGTTGACAATTCTAGGTGTTATGGATGATTTTTTATGTAATATTGACAGATCTAGGGAAGAGAAAATTGTTTTTGATCAGATCTCAATGGATTATTATGTCATTCTTCATTTTCTCTAATGTTTGAGTGGTAGGTGGATTCTCTCAATGTTCCACTCATATATAACATAAAATATTAGTTTTAACTAAAAGATTTATATAATTATTTTGAATTGATTGAGTGATTCTTGATGGAAATCATATTTAGGTTTGGTCATGAAAATTGTGGGATGTTGAATGGTTTTGGGAAAACCTATTGCATATAATTTTAGAATGAGGGTTATAAAATTATGTTCTCATTTGATGCACGTAATATATTGGATGAAATAATTTAAAAAGGGTGGTTTGTTTTCATTAATTTGACTTGGAATTTTCTTGAAAACAAACATTCGGTATGAGTTGAATGGGATGATAATGTTAATGTACTACTACCATCAAAGGGACAGAGCCTGGATGTGGCATCACACTATCAATTTTAACACTGAACATGAGTGTGTGCATGGTATTTTGTGTGGACATCAAAATGAATATGATGAATTGAATGAGAAAGGATTAAAGAGTTATTTTATTTCATCCATGGAAATAATTGATCTGGTGTAGAAAAATATTTTTGCTTCTATATAAATTATTTTAAATTAAATTAATCTTTTTTATATAAGTTTTTTAATGAATTTTGTCCTAGTGGCATGAGTTGGGATGTCATTGGGTAAATCCTACTGAGTTTAGACTCATCCCTACTTGGTAATTGTTTTTCACAAGTAGATATCAACCATCGATACATAATAAAAGGTATGGTATCAATGATCTTTAGTGTATATTATTGAAAGCTTGGGAATGGATTTTAGAATTTAATAATTGATTAGGTTATGAGTTTTTTGTTTGATTTATTTTGTTTTATTGAGGTTTATTGTCATTAATCCATGCATTGATGATTTCATTGGTTTTCTATTGTACTGTGATATTGTTATTTTATGTTCTATTTTGTACTCAAGAAACATATAATTGTTTGGAAATTTTGGTTATATTGGTTTGGATGTTTTATCTTTAACATGAAAATTGTCACCCAAAAATTTATGAATCTCATGGAATTTATTTCCATCCCTTTGTGTCTTGTGGATGTAACCTAATGATTTTAATAACCAAATCCTCTTTTCAAGTTAAAGGGCGTGGGGTGGGGATTCTAAAACATAACGGATAATGTATAATGGTTTCATCTTAATAAATAATATTTTAATAGTATGTTATGTTTAATTTAAACTATGTTTTGGGTCATCATCAGATTTCAAATAAATAAAATATATTTACAAATATATATATATATATTATAAATTCCATTTGTGTTACATTATTTTATAATATTGGTGTTACATTTACTTTGTTATATCTAACATGACGTTTATATTTTAGAATATTGGGGTGTTATATTTTCTCCAAAATCAATAAATTGTTCCCTCAAAATTTGAACATTCACATATAGATCAAGTGCTTGAAATGTCAAAATAACATTGTTAAATACCCACATTAAAAATGTTTTTACAACACCTCATTTAAAAATAGTGAAATTGAAATACCAAAATCCATCTAGAATAACAATTAACTATATTTCCAATCTTGATGAAATATTTGGGAATTGAATGTGTTGACATTGAAGAATATCACAAACAATTATAGAGACTAATATAAATAATTGACTATATTAAATTGAATGATCAATGGGATGTTCCGAACCATAGTACCATAAATTTTTGATGATTTAAATGACTATTTGAATTATATGATATGAGTCTAATAGGATTTTTTTTTTAAAATTACCTTTTCCTCGATAGGATGAATTATTTTACTCACAATGAATATAAAGAAATATTATTACATGATTGGTTTTTATTTTATTCAATTAATTGAACCCTTTGGTTTTCCACTGATAAATTTCAAATTCATATCTTTCTATATGAAATGAATATCCAAAATGAATAATTATGAATGGTGAAATAATATTAAAATTTACCTATTTTTATTCCTATTTGTAATTATTTCTAGAAACACTTGTTACCACAATTTATAATTCTCTATACCTCAAAAAAACACCACAAGATCATCATAAATATTTATTCATTATTTTTTAATTAAAATGATGAAATATTAACAAGAACATCACATAGGCTTGTGGTATGTTATAAAACCAAATTTCCATTAAGATGTGTGTTCAAGCCCCGTGTCGTTTTCTAGAAGAAACAGGTTGTCATTAGGTATGCACATTGTACTTTTTCTAAAATCATATTAATATAAATCTGTTAACATTACATATTTGTGATGATGAAAATTTTCAATTACATCAAAGGAAAAAAAACTATAAATGTTAGAAATACATTTAACCCAATTTTTAATAATAATTAGGACATCATTCATTGAATAACTTTTTCATATAATAACCAATATTATGCGTTATGTTAATTTTTTTCCTAAAATATCCAATATCATTTCATATTCATATAAAAAATATATTCACATTGGGCTTTTATGTCATTGGACTTATGATCATCCTTAAAATCATGAACCTGTAATTGTATCAATAACTCTTATGTTTATGAATAAATATATCCTTCTACACTTTTAAACAATACATAGATGATTATGGATTCTTATAACCAAATTAAAATTAGTAAAAAATTATTTTTACAATGTAATTCTTGAATATAAACACATAAATAAATGACTTGTATTTTATCATTATAGTGTATTCATAGTTCTAGTGATTAACTATTAGAAAATAAAATTAAAAAAAATTATCCCTAAGTTCCCCACATTTATGAAAATCAAATATAAATGGATCCCTGTGATGAAATATATTTCTTTCTATCACACTATTCATTTTTCCTCGGCAAGTCATTGCATTATTCCCTTCTTTTCAAAACATAAAAAATTTATCATTCCTTTCGGACACCTTATTATGTGTCACTTTCCAAATTTTTGACTTGATGGAAATCATTCCTTATTTCTTCCCTGGTTTCCCCTAATTGAGCACATAAAAAACTCCATCCTCCTATTATTTTGTGATTCAATGAGTTGGTTGAGGTATAAGAAATTAATCATCTTTAAAGGTAATTGATTAGGAATAATCACGATATCATTCACTCTAGTCATCATCCCAGTTGGTGTCTTGTATTCACCATATTTTTATTGTTATTAAATTGTAAAATGACTTTTTTAGGTTCTATTCATTGACTATAACAAAAAAATCATAGTTTGATATAAAAAATTGTAGTGGGAAAACCATATAATAATTTATTGGTTTTCTAAATAATGAAATCTTCTTTTTTGTATGAAAAACATTAGGTTCATCATAGTTCAATCATTATCATCACCTATTCAATTCCATCATTATGTTTTTTAATGAAAATATATATTATAAATTTCATATCCCATGGAAGTATTAAACCATGTGTGTAGTATGACTTGGTTTTCTGTATCGGCTAACTGCCAATTCATGCACAATATGCCTTTTCGATGATATTACCCCAAAGTATGTCTCCACCAGAACCAAAACATTAGGAAGTTATTTTATACATATGCTCAAATTTGATCATGAGATTATGTTACATAATATTTGTTTTCATAGATATAGTAATCAATATTTCCACTAAACATCTTATGATATCAACTATAATGAATCTAAACCCCATATCCTAGATTCATGACTACATTGTTATACTATCTTATGATACGGCGATTCAAATTCTAAATAATGGGTTTTTTTGTATTCTTGTTATACTGGATACATAAATTATTTCCATGTGATTTTTTAATACAAAAACTATAGAATTATTTTTGTATATAATCATTATTCCCTCTAGTATATTATTTTATATCATTTATAGTAAACTTTATATATTCTAGCTAAAAGGTACCAAATAAGGGTGAGATCAAATATTTTGAAAGAGATAAGTAAAATAGATGATAACATGTATAAATATGCATAATCTATCTGAAAATGGAAATATCTAAACACACATTTCATTTAAATAATTTAGCTATATTTACGAAATATGCCACAATCCATATGCCAAGGGAAATATTTGAAAACATATATATTATATTTCATAAACAAAGAATGAAATGCTTCATTAGATAACATCATTTCAAAAATATCATAAATAATAATAAATCGATTCTTAATTAAGGTAATAATTATTTATAGGACTTCATGATCTCAGACATCATGATACATCTATTATTAAGACCACTCATGATATATTTTAAAATGACTCGTAAAACCCCAACTGATTTATCAAACTATTTTTTCTGACAAGACCTTTTAATTCATTGATGATATATCTATAACAAGGCCCCACCAATAATTACATTTACAAATAATTCCTTCTATGTGAAATAATAAATTTATATCATGAATAAATATGTATAGTCATCAAATATCTTTATTGTGTAATGTATAATGATTTATCAATATTTCCCATTTTAATCAAATAACAATAAACGTGAAATCAATATTTAGAAATGTTATAATGTTTATAAAATAACCATATCCATCACACAATAATACAGATATTTATGTGAAATATAGTTGATAATGAAAAATGATCATAAGAAAGTGATTTTGAAGATAAATTAAACAATAACAAAATAAAGTGGTATTGTTCAATAATATTTTACATCATTGTAAACTTTTATGTTATAACCCCTTGAGGAATAAATAAGATTCAAAAAATTTATCATCATTAATAACTATATATTAATTGTAAATTCATAAATGTGGATGTATATACTCCACATACAGTTAATAGGTGAGTACTCATAATCATGTCTTAATAGAATATAAATTGAGATCAAAACCCTTATAATGATCATAACATTAAACTGAAAATTAATCAAAGAATATGTTATGTGAATAGAATTTAAATCCAAATAAATAAATATTTAAATAAAACATAACAAAATAAAAATAAATAACATAAATAATATTGTATTATAAATTTCAATGAAAAGTTTATATAACTCAATAAAAAAATTGATTTATGAAATTAATTACCACTGTGTAATTTTAATTTCAAATATATTTGATTATATAATTACAGTTAAATTTTTTTGTACCATCACGAATGAATGAATAATTATATTACATGTCAAAGGGGAATTATATACACCATATAAATTAAATTAGGTTCATTCCATTATAATATACCTCAAGGAAGTCAAATTGATATGGAGTCCCTAACCTGACAGTTCATTTTGTCTAAACATGTTTTCACTTCTTGTATAATGGGTTTAAACATGTAATTAACTCATTCGAGAACCATATTAAAATTAATAATATCATATATAATCCCCTTATTATATTTTACAACCATTTTATGAATAATATTTTATTATTTTGGGTGTTAATTTCCTTTTTTTTTTGATAAAATCTTTTTCATGAATGTTTCGGTTCATTCCCATATTATATAGTTTCATAATCTAAATAATTATATAAATATTCTAAATATATTTTTTACATTTTATATGGTTACTGAATAATTATATATATTTGAACAAGGTGAATGGATCACATCGCTTCATGAATATGGTAGGTCATACACACACATGTGCGATGAAATAATTTATTTATTGTGTAGTGTATGGTTGTTGGCGAGATATAAATTTAATAGAATCAAAAAAATATCAGATATATCAAATATATTTTGACTTCCCCTTATATTATATTTTTTAAAATTCAATATCTATTTTATAATGAAATAAATAAAAATAGAAATGTGACCCTCTAGATTCAACTATTATATGACCATTGTTCAGTTATGACTATTGTTCAATATAACCATTGGAAAACGATACAGTAGATAATTATGTTAATGCTATAATTAGTGTTTATATTTAAAATTTGATAAATGATAACTTATATAGAAAAAAAAAGAGATGATGGCCTCAACTATTTGAGTCATTCTATTCAAATAATATTTGTCATAGCTTGGGATGGAGGTATCATCACTAGGGTTCTCCCATAACCATTCCCAAGATAGAGTTAAATAAGTGAATATTGAATAGAATCACCTTTAAGAAAATTTCAATTTATTAGAGATTACCACTCTATCGATGTTAGCTGGGGAACCCCACAAAATGACCACCATCACACACCTTACTCTTAGGGAATTCATGGGTGTAGTAAGGGGTTACATTTCCCAACCATATGGTGTAATCACATTGTATGAATAAAAATTTTATTCCATCAATTTATTTTTTTGATTAGTTCTTGATAATAAAATTGAGATGCAATTTTATTAAATGAAATTTCGATTAAAAATTGTGCACTCCATAAAAATTAAAATATTTATAATAAAATAATATATTATGAATAATACTTATTTTAATGAAATAATATTATATAAACAATCATATTTAAATAAATATGATAAAATTATGTTTTTGAAGTTCCAGAATTATTACTATGTATTTTCAATCCGCATTTATTTTTATTAAAATATGATTTTTTTTAAACGGTAAAATCATCATATTTAGAGAAATATTATGATAAAATAAATATCAATTTTGAAATTAACATGTTGAAATTAGGTTGGAGAAAATTTATGATAATTTTCTAAAATTAATTATCCTTTAATGAATATTTATAATACTGCTTCATTTTTTCTGTATGTTTAATGAATTCATAATTATTTCATAATGATGTAACAATAAATAATAAAAAAATTGAAAACCTAAAATATGTTATTTTATTTATATCAATTATTTCAATAGATTCAAATCAATTTCAAAATCTATAAATTAATTTCCAAATTCTAAAATATACACTTTATATTAGAAATATTAGTTTGAGTAAATAATACATTTCATTCCTGAATATGTAATATAAAATTACGGTGAAATATTGTGTATTAAAATAACATATTAGCTATCCTATGTGTCTAATACCTTGTTCAAATACCATGGGAAAAAACATGGTTTTTCATTTTCCAAAACATAGGATTCCAAGGCCTATATTTTTTAATTAATAAACAATTTTTATCTTATGATATAAATACCCAGCCAATTATACATTTACATTCACTCCCAATTCATCATCCACGAATATTTGACATTTTTACCTCATAATGAGTCATATCAAGGTTTGAACAATCACCTAAGATCCCAATCCTCATGTTTTAGTAGTTATTTATCTAGGTACTGGAATTATCATTCTTGTATCTTTGTTTCAAGAACCACTTTTAGCATTTGTATTCTAAATGCTATAGTAACTCTCCCTTTTTTACTTTTTATTCAATACATTTCTTTAAAATTATATTTTATAAATGGAATATTTTAGGTATTT
Source organism: Viscum album (assembly GCA_963277665.1). Lineage (NCBI taxonomy): Eukaryota > Viridiplantae > Streptophyta > Magnoliopsida > Santalales > Viscaceae > Viscum > Viscum album. Next base: position 1,520,928,100 of record OY728164.1, on the reverse strand, counting down.
GGATGGGCAGTTGAAGCCGATGGATCAGGAAATTAAGTTTTTTTTTGCATCACTAGTGCGACGTTGGGAAGTCGAATATGGTGAGTTATATTGGTACGGTCTGAGGCACATGATTGGATTTTATAGAGCACAAAATATAAAATGAACAAGTACTATGCTCGTATCTGACATTCACAAGAGTGTCACAGGTTTCCGGTGACTGTCACTTAAAGAAAATGACGTCGAAGTGCTCTAGATCATCCACACACGCCTTTTGAATCTAGACGTGTGTCATTCGTTGGATTCCTAGTTCTATCAAAACAAACCAACAATCTCCTCAATGCAGTAGTGATCACTACAAGGCAAGGAACATTAATCCATGAAGGATGTTCTTGAAGATCGTTCTTACTTGGGAGGATCTCTCTCTAGATTCCCAGAAGATAGAGAGGCTCTCAAAATTAGTACATGAATACTTACAAGGGGAGAGCCTCTCCCTTACTTATATAAGGGATATCAAAAATACCAGTATGGGTTCCCAGTCCTCATGTAATAAATTTCCTCTGTATAAGTTATATAAATATTCATTTTTTTCAAGAAGAATTATGCCCTAAATAAAATTTATATCTGTATCACAAACTGCAATATATATATATATATATTGTGATAAAATAGAGTCTATAACTTTACTCACTTACCCTACAAAAATTAAACTAATCCTAGATAGTTGAATCCACTCGAATAATATTTAACCTTTGTATTTACTAATCACATGTAAATACATGTTATAAATAAATTCATCATATTATTCCAAGATAGAATAATTAAAAAAATTATTTATTCCTTGGTGATCCATAGAACATAGATAGTACTTGGACACTTTGGTGGGTCCCAAAAAGTTCTATATTTATATTCCCAGAATAGGGAAGATTTTCAAAGAGCTATTGTGTGTGACACTCTAGGTCCTTATCTCAATAGCTGTGAATAATATCTCCTGACCAAGAGCGGGCTCTAACAACCCATCGATTCCTATATAGAGATAAGGTAATGTCAGATCAGCGACTACCTTCCAACGAACACGGTATGTGTAATATAATTTCTTCATCCTCGATATCTCAATAAGGCAGAATGAACACTATTGTCATCATCCTCTATCATTATTTATTTTATTTTTTTATTTGACTTCACGGTCTTAACTTCCACTACCATGTCAGTGGATTTATTGAAGGTGGAGCCATCCTAAAAAACCAGGACTGAGATATCTCTTCCTTAACTCGGATTCAAAAAATCCTATCTTGATCATTCATTCAATGCCATATCATCAATGACATACCCAACAAAAACTACCTCTTCATGACCTTATCACCATGGTTTTTCCTTTAATCAAATGTACGTAATTAAATGAAATCCATTGATAGTGATCTCAAATCTGAAGACCATTACACATGTACGTAAATAGGAAATAACAATGAAACATGAAACATGTGGTGTTCCTATTATGTGGGTCTGTCCTCATGATCTCATGTGCTAGAGATCATTAAGTGCGAACTTCAAGAGATGAATCCTTAATGCATACGATCTCCCAACACCTTATGGAAACACATCATCTATGTCTTTTTGAATGATTTAACTGAACCATATGACATTAGTTTATGATTATTTTCCTAGCATCTCAAGGTTCTCATTATATCCTGAGATCTAGTATACCCCTATAAAACGACATGTAATCTAAGTACATTAACATAAACAAAGTGGATGAAGAAGTATCAACACTATTTTGGAAAGATAAACACATGTGTTATAACAAACAATATACATGTATTGTTAATCAAAGTACAATACATTTTGGGTCTTGGTAACCCACTTTCAACAATCCCACTTTCACTAGAGCCAACTGCTAATAGGTTTTAATCTTCTAGATCTCACGTGAGAATCATGCTTCTACTGAGAAATGGATTTATTCAAGGGGTTTTCCACATTGTCCTCTATGGCTACTATACTAACTGTGACTTCACTTCTTTGATTAAAATCCCTCAAGAGATGAATCTTTCGAGGAATATGATTTACCCTCGGGTGAGACCTAGGATCTTTGGAAAGCACCACTACAACAGTATTATCGTAATATTCGGTAATAGGGTCTACACTACTGGGAACCACACCAATGTCTGAGATAAAGAATCATATCGATACTACTTCCTTTGTCGCATCAAAAGCTTCAATATATTCAGACTATACTATTGAATCAGCAACCAATTTTGTCTTCTAGCTTATCTATGTCCCTGCACCACTATTCAAGAAAAAGTTATTACCTAAATGAGATTTCACATAATTATGATTTTTTTGGAATCTATCATTTTTGTATCCCCTCGCTACTAGTTCCTCATCTCCTCCATACACCAAGAACATATCCTTAATATTACTCAAGTACTTTAGGATAGTTTCAATAGTTTTCTAATGCAGCTCTCCTGGATTGGCTTGATATCTACCCACCATGCTTAAAAAAGGTGGCATCAAACCCAGTACATAGCATGGAATACATGATAGAATCCACTGTAGAGGCATAAGGTATTTTACTCATTCTTTCAATCTCCTCTTGTGTTTGAGGGCACATTTTCTTAGAGAGATTTATACCATGTGACATAGGTAAAAACCTCTCTTGTATTGTTCCATATTGTACCTTTTATGTTCCTTGTCAATATATGCTTTTTGACTGAGCCCAAACAAACTTTGAGATTTATCTTGATAGATCTTGATCCCTAGAATATAGGCTTTTTAACCTATGTCTTTCATAGAGAAGCATTCATTTAACCATGTCTTAACTGACTGTAATACTTTCACCTTGTTTCCCATAATTAATATGTCATCAACATATAAAATTAGGAAAATGATGGCATTCTGATCAATCTTTTTATAGACACAAGGATCACGTTCATTTTTTACAAAACCAAAATCTCTTATCGCCACATCAAAATGAACATTCCATGATCTTGATGCCTTCTTCAATCCATAAATGGATATCTGTAGCTTGTATACTTTATTGGAATTATTTGACTTTTCAAACACTTTCGGTTGAGTCATATAGACGTCTTCATCCAACATAGCATTTAGAAAAGAAGTTTTTACATCCATTTTAAAAATATCATAAACATGAAAGGATTCTATTGCAAGTAATATTCTGATGGATTTTCGCAGCACTACTGGTGAGAAGGTTTCACCATAGTCAATGCCTTGATGTTGTCTAAAACCCTTCAACCAGTCATGCTTTAAAATTATTATCCTCACCATCCATGACCAACTTCTTCTTGAATACCCATTTACATCCTATGGGATTCACATCAACTGGGGGGTCTACCAAAATCCCAAAATCATTTAGGTACATATACTCTATCTCATAATTCCTTGATTATAGCCATTTAGAAACTTTTTTTGTCTTCAAATTCTTCCTTGTAGGATAAAGGTTCATTATCCTCATGGCATAATGTTTCACCTGACTCAGTGACAAGAAAATAATAATGATCTATTTCTCTTACTTATTTCGTATACGTACACAGTATCTGTGTCTTGGGAACAACTTCTTCTTCAAATTGTTCTTGTGCAGACAGTTCCTCTACCAACTCTTGTGAATCTAGAGCATTAACTTCATCTATGTTAATCTTTCTCACACTATTTTCAATAGGAATGTGTTCCATTTGTAAAAATGTGAGGAATATTTCCCCATTTACCTTTCTATATAATGTTTTATATAGGTAATATCCGCCAGTTTTCTTTGGATAAACTATAAAGAAGCACTTAGTGCTTCTGGATGCTAATTTGTCACCTGGTAATGTTTTGAAAAATTCCTCGCACCCCCATACATGTATATGTGTCAGACTGGGTTTCATTGCATAATATAACTAATATGGAATCCCATATACTGCTTTATTTTGTACTCAGTTAAGGGTATATGATGTTGTCTACAAAGCGTATCCCAAAAAATATAATGGATGAGTTGCATGACTCATCAATGATCTGACCATGTCAAGAAAGGTTATATTACTCCTTTCACTAAAACCATTCCATTGTTGTGTATAAGGTGGAGGGAGTTGGGATACTATTACACACCCCATCAAGTGATCTATGATAGCTTGATTAAGATATAATCTACCTTAGTCTAAGAGGAGTGCTTTTATCTTCTTACCAAGTTGTTTTTCTTCTTCATTTTGGTATTCCTTAAAAATCTGAAAGGAATCTGACTTATACTGCATTAATTAAATATAGCCACACCTAGTATAGCCATCGGTAATACTAATAAAGTATGAAAAATCATCCCTTACCTCTACTAGAATTGAACCATATACATCAGTATGTATTAATTCATGTACTACATTGGCTCTTTCTCCCATTCCATAGAAAGGTGATTTGGCCATATTTCCTTATAATCAAGCATGACATTCATCCAAGTGTTCTAACTTTGCTGAGTCTAAATAGCCATATTGATGTAATCATGTTAATCAGTTCTCATTCACATTACCAAGCCTAAAGTGTCATTGGAATGTGATATATGATCCATGTTTTCTTTTTTGTCATTAATTTCCAATACAGGGTTCTCAAGTTTATGTATATATAAAAAATTGTTAATATGTTCCATACCATAACATATGTTATCCCTATAAAATAGACAAAATTTATTTCCAAAAATGAAATAAAAATCTATAGTGTCTATACTCGATACCAAGATAATGTTTCTGGTAACAGAAGGTACATAATAACAATTGTTTAAAACTAGAACCAAAACAGATGGGAAGGTTAAGTGATTGTCTCTCACTACCAAGGCTGCAAGACTTTCACCATTTGAATTTCAGTGGTCCACTTGACCTTTTTCAATTTTCGTTAATCTACATGGTTCTTGTATATGAATAAAAATGTGTGAGTCAGATGCGGTATCCAATATACATCTTGTTGATAAAGATAGATTACATTCAATGACAAAAATACCTGATGTAGAAGCATCAGTTTGATTCTTCTTCTCATCACTGCAATTCTTCATCTAGTATCCATTCTTTCCACATCCGAAGTAGACAACAAATTGCTCACAAATTTTCCTCTGAATCTTTGGATTATATTCTAGATGATGCATTGGTGTCATTGGTCAGGACTTGGCCCTAGACCCCTTTTCCTTGGCCTTTTTTCTCTTGGGCACCATAAGGACAGATGAATTGGTATTTTCCTTATCCTTAGCAGTTAGGTGAACTAAAGAGAAAACATTCATGAGTGAAATTGTCATTTCATTCATGTTATAATTAACTATAATAGTTGAGAACATGATGGTAAAGAGGCATGAATGAGATCCACTGCTAGTTCTTGGTTTAATTTGATCTCAAGGGTTTCAAGCCTCTCAATATACCCAATCATGTTGAGTACATTAGGACTATCCTGGTTCCCTTCTACATACCCGTACTTGTAAATAGAACCTGATATATCATACCTTTCTTTCATGGTCCTCTCCTGATATATTTCTTGGAGATGTGAAAACATAATGTAGGAATCCTAATCTTCATGCTTTATATGCAATTGGATGTACATCGATGATAACATGATGCATTGTACATCAAGTGCATCATCAACATGCTTTCTAAATTTATATTTTTCTGCATTTCTTGATCCCTAAGGAGGCTCAGTAAGAATAGTAGATTCCATCACAAATAACCCCCATTCTTGGCGCAGTACTATGCACTAGTGCCTTTACCACTCCTGGAATCTATTACAGGTCAGGAAAATTGCTTTATCCCGAATCGATTGTAGTGATAATTTACTTGTGGTGTTGGTGAATTCAATCATAAATCTATATTAGATAAACATTTAGGAGTTAGTACATTGTATTTATTACCTTTTTTTCACATTTATGATTAATAAATTATTATATCATTTTAATGTCTCGTGCTAATATAGAAAACATTAATAGCCCTCATTACTAGATTTTGAATACTCTATCACTTGAGTTTTCTGGTGGCAAGGATCCAAGAAACCTCCCATGTAGAATAAAATCTATGGCTACGCAACTACATTGAGGGTTTCATGGTAGGCACTAGGATGGCCAACCACTTGGATTGTGGTTCCTTGTGTTGTTGAGTAAAGTCCAGCTTTATGGAATCCAAACATTATTCCCACAACTTCTTGCCTCTAAAGTGATAGAAAGTTATCTATGGCTAAACCTTTACTGCTCACTTTAGTTATGTCGACCCAGTTCTCTCATGAAAATGCCCCATTAATAAGATACACTCTTAACTATGGCTGATGAGCACCCCAAACTACCTGTTTTGTTTAGTCGTGAGAAATGGATGGAATCTGGACATAATATCCCTTTGACATATTTTAATATTTATTGAAGAATTATCTCTTTTCTATCTATATGTTCAATATATATGGTCAGGCTCAGAATAAAACATGTAATAGAAATATATTCATCAATTATGTATGCATTTTTTATCTTGTTTACTACTCTATGTGATCAAGAAATAATCATGCACTCGTATAAAATAATAAACTGTGCATAAATTAAATAATGCAATCTGACTGGTCTTTAGAATTCTATAATGATCGATCCATAATAGAAAAATATGGACCTAGGGGCATGCATACTTGAGTCGAGACTTCACTCACATCACTACTAGTCCATGTAATGCGGTCAGCTTCCATCTAGATTACTATCTCTGTATGGTGGGGTCTGCATCTCAGATCATCATCAACTAATTACAAATATAAATACACAAAGGTATGAGGGTCATGGGGATACAAATTACAGCTCATGCATTGGAAACACATGACCATATACAAATTATAATTATAAGATGATTCATAGACTGTAATTTATCTAATTAATTTTTACAATAATCACACGCATAGAATAAATAAATAAATAAATAAATAAAACACCAGACATGCATGGTTCGGTCGCTTTCTCCAGACCAGATTGTATTAATTCAGCGTGATAAAATTAAAATAAATTGAAATTTAAACTATATGGGGGCTCTTAAAAATTAAATTAATTTAAAACCAATCAATTAATTTATTTTTATGAATTCTAACTATTTAATTTAATTTGAATTCCGAAATTAAATTAAGCCATAAATTTAGTTTAAATATGAAATTAAATTTTACTATTAATTTAAATTTAATTCTAAAGTTAAATTAAACTATTAATTCAATTTCAATTCTAATTAAATTGTTGTTTTAGAGTAAATAAAATTTAAACCCCAATGTAATTCTAATTAATTTAATTTAAAAATTAAATTAATTAAAAATAATGATGGGGTTACCTCTAGGTGGGAAGAGTTTGGTAAAAATACGAACCTCTGTGGGGTGTCATCCTCGAAATAGGCCAGATCACGGCATAACCATGGTGAGACTGTGGCATGAAATTGGCATGACCATGGCATGATCGCGTCGTATTGGTCTGGCCCAACGACACCCGTGGGGTAGCATAATCCTACCAATGGAAAACTTTTCTAGAAAGGCACGAAGGGGGCACAACCCCACTCTAGCCATCCACAAGGGGTTGAAGCCCTATCTGGTGTGGTCTGGTCCAGCGGTGGCAAGGTCCGGCATGACTTGGGATTTTCAGGATGGCACGAGGAAGTCATGGAAGCGTAGTCCGACAGGAGAGATAATGGTCGGTTTGGCTGGGGTTCAGCGTGTGAGATACAGAGGGGCAGTCAGGGTGTCGGGTGCCAAGTGGGGTGGCCCGGCATAGGGAGGTGGGTGGTACGATCTAGGAGGTGTGGTACTCAGAAGCATGACCAGGAAGAGGGGTGGGCGGCTGGGAGCGGCATGAGGCAGTGGTCCAGTGGAAGAGGAGGACATATAGTATTTTCATCTAGTGAAGTCACGGCCTGGGGAGCCACGTGAACAAGACCCATTTAGGTCTTCTACCTCCTTTTCTTCCTTAGACAAAAAACACTTCCCCTTTTGTATTTTTAAAAATAAAATAGAAGAAGACTCCAAAATGGGGTCTTGGTCTCCCTTTTTTAAATTAAAAGGGAAGAAGACCACAAAATGGGGTCTTGGTCTCCCACATTTAAAAAAACTTTAAACATGACTTGACCCCATGTCTTTAAAAATAATTTTATTCGAAAAAAAAATATATTATATTATAATATTATTTTATTTATCTCCCAAAATTAAACATACCATATTAGTTTTAGCTACCAGATTCTAGCCAAAGCGTAGAAGGAATTTGGTAATTTTGAAGAATACATTAATGAAAATAAAAAATATTCTTCTCAAAACATTAATATGAAGATTAATTAAATTGACGAGTTGAGCCTATTAAATTATTCAAATGACAATATGGGAATTTGAAAATGGATTAACATGTGGTCAGTTTCCTTGGAGCAGATTTAATCCCCAACACTTAAATTTTATGAAATTTATTTTTTTCTGACTCTGAAGCCGATGGTCTGGGAAATTAAAAAATTTCGCATCACCAAAGCAACCTTGGGACATCGACTCCGGTGACATATCCCGTTACAAGGAAAAGACCTCACATGGATTTGACAGAGCATAAAATATAAAACCAACAAGTACCTTGTACGGATCTGATGTGCTTAAGTGTGTCATAGGTTTCAGTCAACCATTAATAGAAGACTCCGATGTCAAAGTCCTCTATATTTCCCACACATAGCATTTTAATCTACAAGCATGTCATTCATTGGAATCTGGGTGCTAGCGTGGTACACCAACAATCTCCTCGACACAACTGTGGTCACCACATGGCAAGGAACTTTCATCCATGAAAGAAGTTCTAGAAGTTCTTCCATGCATAAGAGGACATATCTCTATAATCAAGGAGGATAGAGAGACTATCAAAATTGATACATGAATAGTTACAAGGGGATAGCCACTCCCTTAATTATATAAGGGATATCAAAAATACAATGTATGGGTTCCTGACCCCCGTGTAATAAATATCCTATGTATAAGTAATATAAATATTTTTTATGTCAAATAAAATTATTCCATAAATAATATTTATAATTTTATCACTAACTACAATATATATATATATATATATATTTAATGATAAACTACAGTCTATAACTCGACTCACTCCTCTTGAAAATATTAAATGAACCCTGGATACTTAAATCCGTTCGATCAATATTTAATCTTTGTACTTACTAATAACATGAAAATATACGTAACAGATAAATTCATCATATTATTCCAATCATGTATAATTAATGAATTTATTTATTCCTCGGTGATCCATAGAACATGGATAGTACTCAGACACTATTGTGGGGACAACCATGTTCTGTATTCCTATTCATAGAATAGGGCATATTTTCAAAGCGATATTGTGTGTGACCCTCTAGGTCCTTATCTCAATAGAAGTGAATAATATCCACTGACCATGAGAGGGGTCTAGAAACCCATCAAGGCCCCTATAGAGACAAGGTATTTTCATAGCAACAACTACCATCCAATGATCAATGTTTTTTTAATATAATATCTTCATCATCGATATCTCTATAAAGAAGAATGCACACTACCGTCATCGTCCTCTATCTTGCATTATTTTATTTGTAGATTTGTCTAGACGGTCTTACATTTCACTACCATGGCCATGGATTTAATGAAGGTGAAACCATCCTTATCAACCAGGGCCAAGATATCTCATCATTAACTCAGAAACAAAAAATATTATCTTGATCATTAATCAATGCCATGTCATCAATTGTGTACTCAACACAAAATACCTCACCTTGAATTTATCACCATAGTTTTCACCTTGCATAAAAAGAATATAATTAAATGTCAACTATTGATAATGATCTAAATTATGAAGACTGTTACACCTATCTGTAAATAATATCAAACAATGAAACCTGAAACATGTTTCTTTTCTATTATTTGGGTCTGTAATCATGATCTCAAGTACTATAGGTCATTATGTGTGGACTTCATTAGATGAAGTCTCAATGATTATGATCCCCAAACACCTGAGGGTCACACATCATCTGTGTCCTTTCAGAATGATGTCACTGGAGCATAGGATATTAGTTTAAGATTACTGTCATGGCATCTCAGGGTTCTCATTATCACATGGGATCTATATAACCCTTTTATACGACATGTAATCTAAGGAAATTTCCATAAAAAAAGTGGATGTAGAAGTATCTATACTATTATGGGAAGATAAAAACATGTATTATATCAAACTTCATCCTTTTAGAAGTAATGAAAGTACAATACATGTTGGGTCTTGGGAACCCACTTTTAACAGAATACCCCAATCCCCTCTCATTAACTATTTTCAAAACCACATTTTACACCAATTATGCTGCAAAATTTACTTCACAAATTTTCTCTCTTCTTCTCAAGAAATTGGCTTGTATATTATTTTTGTGAATACTATAACACCTTTATTTTCTAGGTGTATTCACCAAGATGTAAACCATATTTATATTATTCTAGGTTTAACATTTTGAAAACCCATATTCCCTTTTTGGGTAAAAAAATTACATAATGATCATTTTTAGGCACTTTTGAAACAACATGATTTAGATATGAAACATATTTCCTTTATTCTAAACAGATTATTTAGGAAATATTTCATTATAATATATGATGATCACATGAAAATTATGATATATGTATGGCTATTCTCTGATATTTCTCTAAATAATTGGGAAAAATAATTTAGTCTCTAGACATGACATGTTATATGATAACTTGGTGAATAAATTTTGTAATTTTTATGACACCTTGGTGATTAACCACAGTGATATGCTTATGGATTTATAAATTAAATGTTATAGATACATTTTCAATTTATTAATAATGTTATTGTGTTTATAATATTCCTCATGTTATCTTTTTCATTCCATAATAATATTCCTTGTGTTCATATTGGTTTTCCTCGGGATCACATTTAAACAGTTTCCCCTACCTTTCCCTAACTAAGAATTATGCTGACACATTCATTTATATATCTCACTAGTTTATGATATGAGGTAAATATAGTTAGGATGATACTTTAAATAATCCTTTCAAGTGGATAATAATATTGTTTTATGTTTTAATGAATTATGTACCTTTAATTCAAGAAACTAAACATTAAAAGATCTTTTGTTCTGTAAAATGTAACGAAAAGATTATATAAAAAAGCAGGTTATCCATAGTTTATATTAATTTATCGTTTATTTATTTGTGGAAATTAGTATTTTCAAATTTTAGGAATAACCCTATATAAATTTATAAATATAGTAAAAAATTATAGTATTTTTGGGAAGTATTAAGGATTTAGTTTTTGACCAAAAAAATCCATGTCAGGATATGAACAAGTGGATGTTGCTTTGGAACATATATGTATATGAGTAGAACCTAAGAACAATACTTTAATATAGAAATTATCGGGAATTGGTGGTAAAAAAATCCATAGTTGACTCCTAGTTTGACACTCCCAGGGGATAAGTTTGGTTAATCACTTGCTTTTTATGAACTGTTACGAATGATGTATATAAAATGTAATTTTTTTTAATGAATATGATATTTAATAATGATGTTTTAAGAAATAAAATTCCTTAATAAAATATAATATTATTAAAATAAACACATCTTCATAAATGCATTATTCTTTTAAAAAATGTTGGGATATAAGAGGAACCATGTAAATGGTGAACGCAATTGAGCATGCATTGATGGACCCTTAATGGAATCCATAATAGAAAAATCATAAGAATTAAGAATAAAATTACCCTAGTTATGAATGATAACTTCAATATATCAAATATAATGGATTCAACTTGAAGGGGAAAACATTCCACTCAATCCTTTATGTGTCAACTAACACATTATTTTAGTGGTTTTAATATCCCATTGATTGATGAACAATGTATAAGCATTATATAAATGATCCTTTAAATAATATATTCGTTGGAGCAAGAGACATCCTACCTAGATGTGTACCACATAGAGGGAGAAGATGATCAGTGGTGGTCACTAATTAAAAAAATGAATCCAAGAAGTGATACGGATGCTATAGAGTGGGAAGAGATTAGAGGATATTTTTAAATATATATTTCAACCATTCAAATTGAATGAAAATTGATAATAAATTCAATGATCTAATGCATAAGGAATATAAATTTGTGGGAATCTATTAGATGAAATTTAAATGACATTCTCATTACACCTATATATTTTCCATAGATTACAATGGATAGGATGATAGATTATATTGTGGACTAAAACTACATCTATAGAAGAATATTGAGAATCATTAATATTAAAGATATGAGGTGATAATTTTAGGTGATACAAAGGAGGAACATTAGTTTGGATAAATGTAGTGGTTGCAAAGATAAAAGAAATGAATAGATCAATGGATCCAATCATAGGGATGATATTTGATCATCAAATAGGAGGAAATCATGTACAACATACCACATGATACATGTGGGAAGAAGCATACATATAAAAACTTCTCCAGGAGTAGGAAATGTTGCAAGTGTCGAAGATATGGCCATACTTTTCAGAACTTTCGTAATGAGGTGAAGCCTTGACTGTTTGATATTCAAGAAAAACCGGAAGATGGTGCAAGAATATAATAATGTCCAATGATATAATTGAGGATTATGTTGGTACTTTTCCAATCACTTTTCAAATAATATAGTAATTGAAGGAAATTAACATTAACCTCATATTGGGAGAAGGGATAAATCTCAGGATTTTTCTATCACGGATTTTGATGTGGAAGCTCTAAATGATGTAGTGGTAGGAAATCTTATTGTTATCTAAAAGATATAAAGTATATTATTTGAATCTGGTTCTACTCATTCGTTTATTTTGTTTAAATTAACAAAGAATATTGAATCAATCCCCAAACTGGTAGAAGTAGAGTTATCAGTAAATAATCCTACTGGGGTTATCAATTTTTTGATAGTGTATAGAAACTATAGTATTTACATTGGCAAGAAAAATCTCATAGAAAATAAAGCAGTCACTCCTATGATAAAAATGAATATTATACTTGGGATCGATTGGATATCAAAACATAATTCTAATATAAACTACAAAAATAAAGAAATCTTAGTAATATTGAAAGGAAAACCAACATTTGTTTTCAATAGAGATATATTTGAACCCATGATTTTTCTAGAAGAACCCCAGGTATCATTATTTATGGTGATTGTCCTTGACTATGTAAAATAAAATTAAAATATACAAATTGTAAATGTAACCATCGTGATGGTATAAATTAACGTATTTTCATGTGAGTTGCATGGACCTCCCCCAGAAAGATAATTTGTTTTATCTATTAAACTCATTCCTCGATCAGGGCCGATATCAATGACCCCAAAAAGAACAGAAAATGTGGATCTTCAAAAATTAAAGAAACAACAAAAATATATTTTGGATATGTGTTTTATCTGACCATGTGTGTCTTCTTGGGGATTACATATTCTCTTTGTGAAGACGAAGAATAGATCAATGTGGTTATGTATTGATTATAGGGAACATTATGGGATCACAATGAAACCATGTACCCTATCATAAGGATTGGTGATTTATTTGACAAAGATCATGAAGTTAAATACTTCCTAATGATTAACCTTCTATTTTTTTATAATCAATTGAGGATGAAGAAAGAATACATTCTAGAGACTTCCTACAAATCATGATATGGGAATTATAATTTTTTATGTCATTTGTGTTGACTAATGCACATGTTGTTTTTCTAGATTTTATGAATATATATTTTTAGAGACCACCTTGATAACATTGTTGTTTTTTTTTTGATGATATTCTGATATATTCTAAAAGTTACGTGGAGTATGAAGATAATCTATGGTATATATTTAAAAATTTAAGAAATAATAGGTTATTTGTAATGTTTTTTATAAATAGATTTTGGTTATAATAACTTATTTTATTGGGGAATATTTTAACACATTAATGAAACTCAGTTTACCCTTCCAAGACAATGGTTGTGGAGTTGTTGCCGCATCTTTCAACAATAACCAAGATTCATCTTTCCTTAGTTTATCAAGATATTATATGTGGGTTTTGAAAAAAAAAATTGATATTCTAATCAACTGACCAAGATATTTTAAAATGTTCCATGATTATCTATAGAATGTATTTTGAATAAGGTTACCAATATATGAATAAGAGAATATATTAAAACACCTATGTCAACTATATTCTCTTTCAATGAAGGATTCATAATTTTTAACAATGTTTCTATAAATGGGATATGGTGCATCATCATGAGAAATGAAAAGGTGAATTATTATGCATCTCAGTAGTTATATTCCAATGATAATAATAATCCAATGAATGAAATTGAGCTATATGTACTTATTTTTTTATTGGATGATATGGAGGAACTATATTCATGTGTATAAATGGGATATATATACATACCACAAAAGTTTTAAGTATATTATCATGTGAAAGGATGTGAACATGAGACATAATAAATGGTTGGAAATTCTTAATTAATTTAATTATTCAATTCTTTATCACCCTGGAAGAGAAATAAATTTCCTTGAAGAATCAAGTTGGAAATACCATATTGTTTTGAAAATGATGAGGAATCAGGGATACATTTGAACAAAGACATAGTAAAATTTGTCTTGGGAAACATAAGGTGAGAGAAATCATCAACCTTAACCCAAATTATTTCTCAACCACCATTACATGATATGATCATGAAATTACATTGAAAAGATCCCTTATAATAGAAGAGGATAGTGTGTGTCAATAATGGTATCTTTCATGACTTTAATTTTGATCAAGAAGGTGTGATGAAATTTCATACGGCCATATATGTTCCATCTATTCCAAAAATAAATATGGAGTTGATGAATGAATCTCATTGTGATACATTCTCTATACATACTATGTGTACAAAATGTGTTGCGATCATTATGATCATAATTGGTGGGATAACATGAAAATGGACATATCTCACTACAACACAAGGTTCTTGGTGTGTTATTAAATGATGGCAGATATACAACATCCTAAAGGTGTATTATAACCACTACCCATACCAACATGGAAGTGGGACAATAGATCTATAAAATGTGTCACTGGTCACCCAATAACATCCCAATTTAACAATGAGATATGCGTTAAAGTGTATCATCTAACCAAGAATACCCATTTTATCACTATTTGGGGTGATTTCTCTATTAACCATCTTCGAATGATTTATGTAAAGAATGTTTTGAGGATAACTAGAGTGCCACTTTATATGGTTCTTTATCATGATTAATGATTCACTTAAATTTTTTGGAAATGTTTCTAAAATTCCATGGTACGAAATTAAATATCAATATTTACGATCAACCCTAAACATATGACCAATATGAAAGGACTATTCAAACACTAGAGGAAATGTTAAAAACATGATAAGTTGAAATTAAAGGTTAATAGGATCAAAATTTCAAATTATTTTAGTTCTCATACAACAATAGATTATATATGATAATTCAAATGAAAGTTTATGGAGATTTATATTGGAATTGATGTAGAAATCCTACTTGTTGGGATAATGTTTGTGTGATAAATATTCTTGGGCTGGATCTTGTGCATTAGGTGATAAAAAAGGATCATGCCATCCAAAAACACATTATGGATGATCATAGACTCCTAATGATATAAACTGAAAATCATCTAATTGATATGGGGTTTGATGTTGGAAACAATGTTTTCCATCAAATAACTCCCCTGAAGAAATTCATGTGGTTTAGGAAAAAAGGAAAGATTATCCCATGGTATATTTTTTCCATTTAAAATCCATGATCACATAGTAGTAGTGGTGTATCGACTAGCACTTGCACTAAATCATGATCATGTTCAAGATGTATTACATGTTCCTCTCTTGAGGAAGTTAAAAATGATTCCCCTGACATGTCTTGAATCAAGTGGTGGTACAAGTATAACTTGAAATATATTATGTGGAGCAGCCTATTTATATCTTGCACTTTATATACTAGGATAGATTAAACCAAGCTACCCATATCATAAATGTTTTATGGAAGACCCATGAATATGTATACGAAAAATGGGAATTAGTTGAAACATTAATGCATAGGTACCCACACTTACTCTTGACTAATAGAACACGTTGAAATTTATAAGATGAAATATCTGAATGGGGGAAAATGTAACGAACATAAATTTTCTCATAATATTTGTTTCCTAAGAAAAATCCATATAGTATTTTATTGTACACAAAAAAACATTTCTATTTTAAAATAATTTAAATATAATGGGAAATGTGACCCTCTATACTCAACAATTATATGACCATTGGTCAATATTGATTTTGGGAACTATACTTCAAAAAATAATTTTAAAGTTACAATTAGTGTTTATAAGTAAAATTTGACAAAGGATAATTTATTCGGAATGACTTGTTGATGAAATCATCCAATAGATTCATTCCATTTGATGTACATTTTTCAAATCATGGATGAAAGGTATTGTTACTATTTTTCACCATTAACCATTACCAATATTATCTTCAACATGTTAATCATGAACGAAATCGCATATGAGAGAAGTTCAAGTTAATGGAGATTACCACTCAGTCGATATTAGTTATGGAAACCCAATAAACTATCAACATCACACACCATATTATTAGGGAATATTTAGGTGTAATAAGTGGTTTTGTGTCGAGACCGTACTGTGTAATTACTTTGTTTAATTTAAATTGGTAACCAATGAATTCCATTTTAGGAATATATTTTCTTAATAAAATTGAGAATAAATATGATAAATTTATTTTTCGAAAAAAAATTATACATTAAAAAAAGATATAAATATTTACAATAAACAAATATTTATTGAATATTTGTTATTTTAATTAAATATAAATATTGAAACACTCGTATTTAAACATCAATGATAAAGAATGTTTTTTCAATTTCCATAAATTGTACTACACATTTTAAAAAAAAAATTATTTTTAATAAATAATGATTTATATATTCAAAAGATATAAATTTAATATTTAATTAAATATTATGATAAAATAAATATCATTTTTTAAATCATAAACATGAAATTTTTTTAGGGGGAATTTATGATAATTCTCTCAATTACATTATTTTTTATAATTAGTAAAAATATGGTTTTAGTTTTTTGGTATGTTTAATGTCTTCATAATTATGTAATAAATAATTAACCACAATACAAGAGCATGAATATATTATTTTGTCAATATCATGTTTTATAATTGATTTAAATAAATATCTAAATCTATAATCTACATTACAAATTTCATAATATAAACTTTAACATAACAAATTATATATTGAGTCAACAACACTTTTACATTCCAAAATAAGTAATGTAAAATTATGGTCATATATTTTAGATTAAAATTAAAAAATTGGTGTCCCAAGTCTCTAATACCTTGGGAAAGCCCTTATTTTTTCATTTTCCACTACCTAGGCTCCCAAGGCCTAAATTTGGAAATTAATAATCCAATCCTCCACTTTTTCTCTAAATACCCACAAATTACCCTATTTATTTTCACTCCCAATTCATCCTATAAAATTATATGTTGTGTCTAACTCAAAATGAGTCCATCCATGATTTATAAAATCCCCCATGGATAAAAATCCTCTTATTTTAGGAGTTACATATCAAGGTAAGGGAATTATAATTCATTCTCTTCGTTCCAAGAACCTATTTCTGTAAATGTGTTTTACAGGTAATGGTAATACTCACTTATTTGTTTTTGATTCAATGAATTACTATTAAAATATGTTTTATCAATGGTATACCATTATCCCCTCTATTTTTATCAATTTACAAAACAATGTTTTTATACTCTATGATGCCTAATTTACTTCTCAAAATTACTCCATTCTCATCAATAAATTACCATTTATTTTATTTTTATGAATTCCAAAACTTATTTATTTTATAGGGGTATTGATGAATATTTAAAAAAGATTTATTTTATTCGCTTTTTGACATATATAAACCCTACATTCCAATTATATGGTTTAAAAATGACGTAATGATAATGCATTAAATCCCTTTTAAAACATCATGATTTTGATATGAAAGTCATTTATTTTATTCTATGTTTTTTATTTATGAAATGTTTGATTATTATATATATAGGTATCACATGAAAATTATAACATTTAAATGGTTATTCATTATATATCCACAATTTAGTTGGTAAATAATTTAATATCTATTGATGAAATGTTATACAATACCTTTTGGAATAACATTGGCTATTTTTTGAACACCTTTGTGATTAACCTTAGTGATATGCTTATGGATATATAAATTAAATGTCGTAGCCACATATATAGTATATTATTAATGTTATGTTATTTATAATATACATCATGGTATATTTTTTATTCGATCATGATATTACTCATGTTTTTATTGATATTACTCAAGATCTCATGTAAAATATTTCGCCTTTCATTCGATTATCGGGCCATATTCTCACCATTACCTTTTATGTAGTATTAATGGTTATGAAAGGTTGTAAAAATAATTAGGATGAAAAATTAAAGATGTATTTAATGTTTATTAGAATAATATTTTAGTTTTTTATGAACTTTGTAACTTTTTTCCAAAAAAAATAATCTTTAAATGATCCTCTGTTTTTTAATTTTTAATGAAATGTTTATGTAATAAAAAGGAGGTATTCCATTCCCAAAATATCTCACAAGGATGAAATCAACTTGTTACAATACGTAATGTGTGCCTCCCTTTTTATAAGAGGTTGTTGACTACCTAAATTATTATGGTGAAAATGGTAGAAAGACAATAAAACCTAGTATAGAATTACAATAAAATAGAAGAAATATATATCATATTATAGAAAAAACATAAAAACAAAATATCAAAAAATCCGAACAAATAATGGAAACAAAATATTCCAGTGAATAATAAAGGAATAATTAAATTAATGTATGGTTTGAATCAATATGTTATACTGAATTAATATAAATCAAATAACTAGATGACACAAAAAAATAAAAATAATCTGTCCTGAATCTCGTGGAGGTCCCATCTCCAAAACCTATCCCATTTAACAAGAAAAAATCAACTACATTGTCCTTTTCTTTCTCTAGACCTGCATCCATGTAATATGATTGAGTACCAAAAGGAATTCTGAATAGGGTTTGAGTAAAACCCAACAGGTTAAACAATGAATTCCAATGGTATGTTATTTCAACAATGAAATAAAAAGGAGTATTAGTTAATTTAATAATTAATATATTACAATAATAAACATTATTCCTCACAAAGAAGGTACATATCTGAGAATTTTGTAAATCCAATTCAACCATAAAAACATATCTATATGACCTACTTTGATGCCTTCCCAGAAGATATTTGATCATGTATTACAATCATGGTAACAACCACAATATATCAATGGAGTAATAATATATTCTAGTCAACCATATAATAATTACAACATTCTTGAAAAATACTTATTTATTGTCATTTGAGCATTCTGGGCTAATACCACTATATATACATTTCCTCATTCTATCACACACCATCTATATAACCTTTTCAACATCAAACTAGGACAAGAACACTATATAATCATTTCAATAGTCAAGTTTATTCTTGATATATATGAATTTAGGCATTATAGACCAAGAACACTATATAATCATTTCATCACAAAACACAACACATGTCATAACTGCATAGATATCAAAATATTACATCTTATATCAAAATGGTTAATTTATAAAATTACCATTTATCTTTTAATTATCCATTTCAATTATCATGATTTTCTTTAACCATTATCATTCCAAAATTTCAATTAACAAATCATTTTCAAGTAGAATCCATATAAATCAAATAGTTGGATCTCAGTTTATTCTAAACACACAATTAGCCATTAGCCAGTTCATTATTATTCATGGGTTGTCTCACCCAATGTTTATCCATAATCTAGGGATAAACACAATTTCATTCAAATATATCAAATGAAATAATCCAATTCACAATCTATCACCATTCATCATTTAATTAATTCATGTTCATGTTATGCCATCATAATCATAATATATCACATACTTTAATAATTAATAACATGTCATAGGGTTAGGGTTTAGACAACATACCATAATTCGGTGATCCGAAATTGAATCCCAAAAATACCACCAACCATAATGATGGAGAAGAATATCACAATAATGAACCATGATCGTATGAGATAATGCTCAACACCAAATCATACCACAGTCAATAGATATCACCTCAATAATAGGAGAATGATTAAAGAGAGGAGAAAAATAAAGAAAATGGACTTAATAGGGATCAATATACAATCTGTGACATTTGAAGGTGACAAAATTTCCTTATTTCATCTAGGTGTTTCCTAGGGCTCAAGCGGAGGGGATGAAAAACTGGTGGAATGATAAATAATTACACAAAGTAGGTTTATGACTACTCGAGATGATAATTACAGAGCATGTAATCCATTTTCACATGATATATTTCTCCATTAAAGGTAATTCCAAAAAAAACACATCACCTTAGGTTAACACTTAACCCTAATAGAGATTATATGTCATGTAATATATACACACAATGTATATTTATTTCATGTAATGGATTTGTTCATATCCTACAATGGTTCAAGACTTGTTCCTAACGAGGTTTAAACATCATGCAATACATTTACATAACATATAACCACATCCAGCCACAAACATGTTCACATATAGAAAATTTTCATTACATATTCCTAGATGTAGTTACACATCATATACTTCATTTTCACTGCGTGTAATTTAAATATAGACTGTTTTAATATCAGTTCCTAAATTAATGAATCCATACCACCTATAATGCCTTTCAAACAATGGGTGACTCTCATAACCCCAGTTTTTCAGAATTTCTTAGACACCATTAATCTAAAATTCATCTATACATAAACTAGGGTTCTTTTTTTGGAAAAAAAATTCCCATTGTTACTTGACAGATGAAGTTTAAACCAAAAACTCAGAGATCAACATGCCTAAAAAATACAGGATCTTACATTATTCCCCACCATATACTATCTCATCATCAATCTACTCTAAGAGTCATTGTGGGGTATCGATGAGAAAGTATATCCATTATGATTTTATTTCATAATTCCTCTTCCATGTTTCCTCTTGAACATTCCCATGCTTCCACTGTTCTCGAACAAGTGTTATAAACCATCCTTTGAGATACTTATCACTACACTCCACAATAAATATGAGATACTCCTCCAATGATATATGTAAACCAAGAAATAATTCTAATAAATATATAAATTGAGGATTCTGTAAATGGTATGTTAAATTATTTGATACTAGAAACATGTTGTAAAAGGAACTATATCACTGTAGAAGGGATAATCAGTGTGGCATTGGACTAGCCCTCCCCACTAACTCAAACATCCTAACAAACATCGGTGATGGTATTCCCTATTTGTGATACAATCTATCCCCAAAATAAGTGACACCCATAGTAAATCATGATGAAAAACCATAATCTCTAGTGGCCATATCCACTGGATAGTGCATTATTTATAACTAATTATCACAGTCACCAACCATCTTATAATAAACTAAATCAACCCATATCACTCTTATGTGGGACAAGGTCCAACAAGCACTGACTCCTGTAACTCTAACTAAACAAAGATTTAAACGATACTTCCTTTTATATAAATCCTCAATAAGTGGTATCGGGATAAATTCATCGATGATTTTTGTATATATAAACTCCATGAGTTCCATATGCTACTCCCATGAACCATTGAAATATAAAACATAAGCCCATAACATGTCATCCAAACTCTGAATAGTCTTCCCATATTGACAATTAGTATATGGATGATAGTTCATACTCAAAATAACATATTATACCTAATCCTTCTGAAGACCCTTCCAACACTGAGATGTGATTAAAGGATCTCTATTACAAATGATACTCTGTAAAACACTTTGAAACCGAACAATATCAAGCACATAATGACTACATGTATCATCAAATGTTATTGTATCCCTAATATTAAAAACGGGTTCTACCTTCATCAATGGATTTATGTTCACCGATACTGCATTATTCTACTAATATGTTTTAGGTAATTCAATCACAAAATTCATAGTCTCATCATCCCATTTCCACCAGAGAATTGGTTGAGGATAAAACATCGTACCAAGTATCTTATGCTCGGTCTTCAGCTACTGACAAGTGAAACATGTAAAAAAGAATATCATCACCTCCTTCTACATTAATTTTCACCTTTAATAATTATGAAGATCATGATATATATATATATGTCAATCCATGATGCACCTCCAATCTAGAAGCATGAAACTCTATCATTAGCTCCTCACGCCAACCTATTGGAACCCATACACATACATTGAAATGATAATGATTGTCTCTTCCATGAATCTATCCTAGTTATATCTCCCCACTATATTATTTATCTTTTTAATATCTGCCCTCAATATCAGATAATTTCCCCCTCTTGATCTGGTCCAAAAGAACAGTTATAACAGATGTCAATGTTCAAGAAACTCATCCAAGGGACTCTTGAACATCAAAATGGATGTCTACAAATAGTGAAATCATCTACCACTCATTACAAGAATCTAGAACTACCTTTGATTGTTTCATTACGTTAATGGGATTGAAAATAACCTTATCCCTACGTAGTGTATATGCCAGCTCGATGTAAAAATGGTTACAGACACTTGACACACCTATGCTAAAGGTTCAAGTCGTAATGATAAAATTTATACATGTGGATCTCTTGTTCCATGTACAACACAAACCTATCTCCAAAAATAATGTTTCCCCAACACCTAAATTCATGTACAACTACTTTTAATTGCAATAATGAGTAGGATAACTCCTCTTATGTGGCCTCAACTATCTGAATCTATAAGAAACCACTTGATCCTCCTGCATCAGAACTACTCAATGTCAATCTTTGGATGTTTCATAGTTCATAGTATATACTTTACATAAAATATGAAATGTGATGATATATAATGAGGACATAATTCCTTTCATCTCATGAAAATATATCTCATATTAATCATTCCAAAAAGCATTACTCCTTTATTTTTCATCCCAACCATTAGTGCCTACAAAAGATAGAAGTCCTAGATAAAGCACCAATAAAAAATTTATAAGCCTAGAAAAATAAAAATAACAAATAATGTCTTGGTTCACTCCCAATATACCATAGAAAGAGCCATATCTCGGTCCACGGATAGTCCTTCTTCTAAGATTAAATTTCCCAATAAGTTCAAATTATCAATCCCTAAACTGAATTTGGTTAACTTTTCATAAATCTGATTCTTTCTCAATATACTCAAGACATTTTCAAGATGTTTTGAATGTTCATATTTTGACTTGTATTATAATATATCATAAATACCCCCACAACCTGGCCAAGGAAATGATGGATGATTTGATTCCACAAATCCATGACTACCATCACTTTGAACTCATACACGATTAAATTTCTACTAAATGTATTTTGGGATATGTTTAATATTCTAACCCCCATATATTGGTAACCTAGTATCAATTCAGTCTTCAAGAAGATATTGTACCTTCTTATCTATTATATGAGATCGTTAATGTGGTAAAGGGGATACATGTTATAGACCATCAGCTGGTTTACTCTCCAACAATCTAAAGAAAATAGCAATGTCCCATTAGCCTTCTTGTGGAAATCAACTTGAGAACCCAATAGAGAAATACTAGACTAAATGAAACCATTCTATTTTAGGTATTCTGACCAGACCTTCAATTCTCAAAGATCTACTAGTGCCACCAGATATGACTGAATAGAAACCATATCTACTCATTTCATGAACTTGATCATGAACCCAATCTCTTTTTAGTTGGATATCCATAGAACTCATCAGAAAGTACATCATAAAAATAGCATACCACTAGTGGAATAGTATAATTCTATATCTCACCATCATCTAAAATATGGAATTCCATCTATGCTATTAAACAATCCAATCTAAATTGAATTATTCTAATATGACCATCCTAATAATCCCACTCTCCATTGTTAGTATAGATACCTAATACTCAAGACAAAAAATTTGACAATCCTATTATAATAGTCTTTATGAGTGTGTTATATAACTAAAAAATGAATACCCTAAATCAAATCAAACAATTTCATTTCCAATACAAATGGTACCCAAAAGAAATGGATCCCCAAAAATTTACAGGCAACACAGTTTAAAATGTTTTTTATTTTTTGATTTCACTCACAATCGGTTGTCAATGGTTAAGGAACCATCTAATAATTTGAAAATAAATACAAAAATATTTTTAGAATGTGAAATTAAAAATGAATTTGATGCTCCTGTATCAAAAAAAAATGCAAAGTTGAGGAAACAATAATTGTACCACTAAAAATAGATGCTCATGCATCAATAATAGTTGGAGTAGTCTGTATAGTGTTCAGATGATTTTCCCCTCTACCCCAGGCTCTAGTATAGCTACCAGTAAATATTATCTCTACCAAGTAATTCCACTCTTGTACTTGAGTGTCACACCCTATGCCTCAACCTAAACTTCTAGTGGAACTCTTGGTTCCTTCTTCATGAGGAGTATCTCATTCCATCCTATACATCAGTACTATTCTTAATCCCCTATCACTACTCAGTTATTTCGTATCCCTAGAAACGCTCTATACTTTCCCCATCCTTCCACAACAATCACACTACAATGTTTGGTATGGAAACTGAGGACGCTGGTGGAAAAAATTGTCACTAAGATAATATTTCAATAGATTACAATATTGAGATGGAATCTCACTACCCTTACTACTCTACCCACTACACCCTTATAAAAACTATTAAATAAGATCTTCTTTCCCCAAAATTAATAGATCCTGGTTCAATATTTTGAAATAACCTAACCACAACTAAGGGACTCTATCATATTAACATCTTTAATAATTATTCATTCATGACCTCAGAAAAGAATCTCAATAAAAAAACATTCACATGTTACCTGATCTCATAGATAATCCCATCCTAGAAATGCCTCAACCTAGAGATCTCATTTGCAGATAAAGATGGTGCAAGGAACTATATGTTACAAAAATGTTTGGCATGGTCTGGAAATAACATTCCCTCCAATGTTAGATATATGAACATGTAAGTCTTTTCATAACATAACATATATAGATTAAAGAGTCTGATTTATATTTCCTCTATGTTTTTCTAGGATAACTCATATTGATATCTATATTTCTCCATAATTTCCCACCAGTATTGTTATTGTCTACAAATCATGTATACCGTAAGCTTGACCCTATTATAAGTGGATTTCTCACGGTGATTATAGATCTTCTGTACCAATTCAATTTTGAACTCAACATTATGGGGGAATCACCCCATAATGATTTCTTAAAACAAACATTCATATTTTAACTAACCCTTTAATTTATAAGGATTTCCTAAAACATTATCATTCAATCCATTTCAATAAATAATTCTGTTTAAATGGTACATCATTATCATGAAAACACCAGAATATCATGTCATGATAAACATACATTAATCCATTATCCATTTAATTATTATTTAATAGTTTTCTTACAAAAAATTATGGATAATTTAGTTTAGAAAAACATTAGATCCAAGAGATTAATATAAATATTGCAATTAATAATTTATAATCATTCATCATTTAATAAATTTATATTCACATTGCATATGAGTAATCCCAGCATGATGCATAATTTAATAACAAAAAAATATCTTACTATTAAATTTTATACCAATACCTTAATCATTAAATCAAATGATACATCTACCGGGTAACACTGACATGAAAAAAGGTGAAGAATATCAAAAGAAGGAACCCTGATCAAATGATATCATGATCAGTAACCAAACTTACCGTGATTAAGAGATTTCACTAAACAAGTATAAGAGATATGGAAGAGTGGGTAAAATAAATAAAAGTTACATAAAATTAATTAAATAATAATAAATTACATTTAGAGGTTATTAAATCACCCTAGATCCACTAAGAGTCACCAATACATCGAGAGGAGTGGTTTCAAAACTAGTGGAATGTAAAATAAATTATGAATTGTATTCTTAAATCTTTTAGGGATGAGATTTAAACATTATATAATCCAATTTCAAATCATTCATTTATTAATTATTGTTTATGGTAAAACAAATATCACATCGAGTTATTATTTATTCCAATCTAAGATTAAACGTCATATAATGTAGATTTAAGGCATGTATTCTTTTCCCTGTATGAATTAGTCCATATTCAACAACAATTCAAGGATTTTACCCAATAGGATTTATATGTCATGTAATGCATTTATATGGCTTATAATAGGTTCATGACATATAATAGTTCACGATTTGATATGTTTCTAACATGTTTTTATGGTATTAAAACATTGTTCAATGAATGTACATTGCATGTAAATACCCTATAGACTATTTCCATCCAATTTCCAACATAAAACAATCTAAATCACCTCTAAATCCTTCCAAAATATGTAAAAATCTTTTAAAAACCTAGTTACACATTTTCCTAGACTCCATTTATGAAAAAAGCATACATCCCCAAACTTTTGGCATTTTACCCATGAAAATCACCCCATTAAGTATTTAAAGTTGTTCAACAAGTAAAATAAAATAGGGGAATACCTAGAAGGATCCCATATCATATATATATATATTCACAATTTTTATCTTCATTAACATATACGTAATGTGTATGTTAAAAAATGAGTCACATCTCATCGTGAGGTAGTAGTCTGTTGTACTTCCGAGTGACGTTATTGTGTTTTGAGAAAATGGAACATAAGAAGGTTTATGTGATAAAATAATTAAATAAGATTAATCATATCATAAATATCATATTCATGTGTTAAATCAATCATTATATCAATCCTTGAATTACAGTGATGGTAAATGAATTAATCATTTTATGAGGTGGTAGTCCACAATACACGCGAAAGATAAATTCTTTTCCCATTTGATGGATGCAAAGATGTATGTAGTTCAATTATTTCACGTAATAACATCCCCCATATATGGATTGTACTGAAGAAGTTATATAGTCACATATTAATAATATTATTCATAGGTGGAATATGAAACAATACAAAAATGATCATTCAGGAACATTACCTCTTCATGAGACAACATCTCTTGGGTTGTAATGAAAGCATTCCTATAATGTATTTATGATTAGAAAATGGATCTAGGATGATGGTATAGGAGTAATTATTTTATTTTGGTAGGTATTGGATTATCCAAATGGTTTTTATGTGTGATGTGGGGAGGAGAGTATGCGGACATTTATTAGTGTGGCAGATGACACGTCTCCAATTTTTGACATGAATCAATTAATCCAATGCTTTTATCACTCCAAAAGCCTCAAAAATTGGTAAATATCCATACATAGGGGTGAAAAGTTAATTATATGACATAAAAGTTATTTTAATAATGTTTTGTTCATTTTTAGATATTATCATTCTAGTGTAACCGCTTGGTAAACCCATTCAAAACATAACTGTGGTAATTAATTTATACATTTTTCACAATTCATTAAGCAGAAAATATAATTTTACTAGATTAAATAATCTAATTTATTTGATTCCAAATATGGAATCCATTTCTCTAAATTCAATTATCAAAAATTAAATGTTCAAATTTAAAATTATACCTACACACATGATAAGAAGATGATTTTTCCAAGAAAAAAATCTCATAAATATATAAGTTTTTATTTCCAAAATTCAATATGAAATTGACTCCAATGATCAAAATTAGTTAAATTATAATATGGTTTAACTAATTTCATTTTCATCTATATTTAACTTAATATATATAAATATAAATTATTAAAAAAATTAGTTTTCAATATAAATCATTATTTCTCAAAATTCATTGAAATATGAATGTTTTCCTAAAAACATAAAAATTTACAAAAAGATAAATTTTATATGTTTATTTAAAAATATAATGTTCATTTTATCAAAATAGTTTTGAAATTTTGGTGAATGCTAATTCTGAATTGTTTTCTCAAAGGGTGAAAGTACCATCTTTTATATTTGTTTTTTCAAAATACGTTTCTTTTTCATTAAAATTATTTTAATTTTCTTTTATAAGAAATAGATAACTGTTGAAAATGTGTAGACCATATATTTTAATAAATTCAATAGTCCCATTTATACTAGCCAACTTATCGGCTATGTTATAATGGTCACATTTTAAATAATATTATATTAATAGAGTATTGTATTTAGTTCAAACCAGGGTTATGGTCTTTGCATGAAGTCAAATAGATTAAATTTATTTAAAAATAAATATATCATTATGTAATTGGGTTTTAAATTAGCTTCTAATATTTTTGATTCTTTTCAAAAAAACATGAACATGATGTTCCACTTTTATATAACTGAGGTGTTACAGTAAAAATGAGGATACCCTGAAGAATATCTTCTGATATTGGTATGGAATCTTTAAGTTCATATTCATGTAATATCTTGTAAACAACATAACATATGGGTTCAGAGGACTCATGAAATCTGTGTTTTGGGTGTTTTTAAGCCTTTTTATAGTCAGATATTTTATTGAAAACAATATAGTTTAAGTAAAAGAATTAACATTTCAAGAATTTAAGAGTTATCGTGTATCTTCTTCGACACCACCAACTACATAGAATGTTATCCATGTGTATGTTTGGGATTCAATAAGTGAATTTAATTTTTTATGTCGTATCCCAGAAGGTTGTTCCCTAAGAAATAATAGGGATATATGTAACTATTTTTTGGGAGTCACCCAAGAACATTGTATAGGTTCACCATGTTTTTGGTCATGAGAAATTTAAGTAGATGATTATATTTGATTTAGTATAGATTTAATAACCTCTAATATACTTGACTAAAATGAAAAAAAAATTTATATGGAGTAATAAATATCATGAAACATTCAAGTACCTATGTATTGGTTGGTCATCACCCTATTGTTTCATTTTCATAGAAAACGGGTTATATTTTTGGTCTTTTTTTACACATCTAATATCAAATGGTGATGTTTTTTGATGTAGAATATCGTGGTGATATATTATGGGAGTAGTAATTTTTTCATCAATGTGCATAACTATGCTACCCATGATATAGAGTTTCTAGCATTAGTGTTTCCCTGGAGTTGTGGTTTCATTACCTCATTAGTGAGGACTTTGTGATCTTCATTGACCACAAAAGTTCAATGTATATCTCCCCTCAATGGGATCAAAATATTTTATAGTGGAGGTGGAAATAATTCCTCGATGATCAATAATTGTGTATCTTCTACACTTCTATGAAATGAATTTTTTTACATGATTTTAAAATTATGAAGTCATGATGGGATATCATTCAATAGTTGTTTTTATTCATGTAATGTGATATGAGAAAATGAGATGATGAATAATGATGAAAATGTGGTCAAATTTATCATCTGATTCTATAATTGTAATTTATGGGGAAGGTGGAGGTGTATCAATTAGGATACTTAATTATGGTGGTAATGCAAGACCATGATTCATGGGAGGTTGTACATTTTGAATGAAACACATTTTTAGGTCCTCCATAAGATTAAAATATTGATATTAATGGTAAATATAGGTGTGTTAAATATTTAAAATCTATTGATATGGATACTTTTTTGACCTAGGTTTAAGTTCTCAGTGGTAGAGTCTTTAGAACAGTGTCTCTCTTTTCAATAGGTAAATGATGAGAACCTTATTCTCAGAGTATTATTACATCCTTAAAATGTCACATAGTATAAGTGGTATGAAATTTAACTTTATTTCATTATATGGTCACAATTGTCCTAGTGGGGATCTATTCATTTTTTGGTTATTATGGATCATCTATTGATTTTTACCCATTTTCCATATATCCATGAGTCCGAGTTCTGTGGATGATCATAAGAGGTAGTATGAGGATGAGGTTATGCAGCATCACAAGGTGTCAAGGTCCATCATTTTTTATGAGCATAATTATTTTCACTGATATGTATGTAGAGGATTCCAAAATTATTTAGGCTCCCAGTTGTGCCTTAATATTACATTCCACCCCCACATAGATATAATGATAGAACTGACCGTCCAACTGATAAAATATTTTTTGCGATAAAAAAGCTTCGATATTGATAGATCCTAGGGGAAACACTTATCCATAGTTGAGTTTTACAATAGTAATAGTTATCATTGATCCATTAGAAATGATCCATTTAAGGTTTCATATGGATGTATGATTCGTTCGACATTATACAATACCAAGGTTTGGGAGTTAGTTGTTCTTATCTCAGATGTGGCATAAAGGATGACATGACAATTCTATATTGTTCATGGGTGGATAATGGTATAGTTGGGTGTTCAAAATTAATATTAAATTATCATTTAGATCCTTATGGTGGTTAATAATAAATAACATGTGTTCCTAAGGGTTTCTCTTCATTTAGGTATGTGTTGGTTTGGCTAAGTGAGTAATCTTATTCTCCAATTCAACAGTCGTCTGTTGTTGTTGGAGAGTATTGGTGAGGTTGATTATCATTTTGTGCTCCCACCATGGGTAGATATGTTCCATGATGTTTTATGTATATCTCATCTATTTCAATATCATCATGATGACTCCCATGACATTTAATACAGAGTGTTGAATATTTTGGATGAAATTTATCGTATTCTGAAAAACATTGAGATTGATTTTATTTGATAGAAGGTGTTACATAAGAATGTTATACCTTAGTTTTGTGAGATATGGAGTCATGATGCCTTGTATGAGAGTTCCAAAGAATGTGCTACAAATATAAAATTGGAGTCTGGTCCCTTGAACTATATTTTGATTACTTTTCAAATTCATATATTCATTGTTTTTTATTATTAATAATTTTTCTTATCCTATGATGAATTTTTCTCACCAAAACATAGTATGATATAATTCCCAAAGAACATTGGACTCCATGATTGGCCAAAATAGGTCCCTATTATGATAAGAACCTAGAGATGACATGATAATATTCATGAATAAATATTCTATTTCTTGATTATATTTTCTAATGTGACACTAACTATACAGTCTATCTAGTCTAAGAGGCTCATAAGACATTGGGATTACATACCATGGGGTACTACCTTGGTCATCTCCAAGAGGGGAGGTTTTGTGAATGGACCCAATAGTTCGGAATCCACATTTTCAATATAAATGGATATTTCTATCTATAGACATGTGTATTTTACTATAGACATTATGATTTTAATTATTTAATTAACTCATTTATGTACATGGATGAATTGATTAAAACAATGATGACAAATATTTACATCAATGTAAGATAGTTTGGGTGTTCCATGAGTAGTAATGTGTTAATTAATAATGCAACAAAGGATTTACCCCTTTTATCAATTAACAGAAGCGGAAATCTCATTTATATTGGTGGAAATGAAAATTCCTGAATAAATTCATGGACAAGGTGTTCTATTGGGATGTTCATCTTAAGAAATTCAGAGAAAGAGACATTATGCACTTTATATGACGACACTGGCATATAACATTCCTAATTAGTTATGTCATGATAGAGGAATTATGTCACATAGTAAGCATTCAAATGTCTTTTTATGTCAATGTGATATCAAATTATTTCTCTATGTGTTCCATTACATGTTTTTAAATTGTAACGATGAACATTCGGAATCTCTTCTTATTACCACTGAGAAAGTGTCCTAGATGGTCATACAGTATATTTATCTGTAATTTTGATTAAATTCAATATAGAATTTTACATGTAAAATTAAATATTATTCCTAATTTATCATTTAATAATTATTAAAATGTGGCTGAATTTTATAATTTTTTCTCAAGAACTTCAAAGGAATAAGTGAATTAAATAATAATATTAACTATTTATCTTCATGCCTTGGCTACTATAATTTTTATTATATTTATCTATGAATAATACATTCTTATTTATTTGATAAATAAATAGTAATTGTTTAGGGTAATGTAAATGTTGTGGAGGATAAGTGGACTGAGCTTAATGGTATTATTGGAAGTCATATAAATGACATCTATTTATTCTTTAGTGATTCACACATGAAGTGAATAATTATTATATTATTATTCATCAATATTTCAATAATTATATTATAATTATTAAGACTTTTCGATTTCTATGATTTAATTCTTTAGAAAATGGCTTGTCTTAAAATTTTAACCCTATATCTACCTTTATAAATATTTAATTATATCACATTTTAAAACACACTTTATGTGAAAAAATATAGATAAAGGATCACCTAAGAACTATATAAAGTTATAAATATCTAAATTATTCTTTCTCCACCTCTCCTATAATTACATTAAGAGAACACCTTATAATCATCATCCTTGTAGAAGAACTCAATGGAGATCAACCTTGAATGATTAATGTGATCGAGATTGTTATTGTTTTCACTCAATGATTAAATGATGGAATTCAGAGACTATTGTAAACAATTGGATCACAACAATAGGTATTTATCACTTGGATCATACACCAAAATAATGGTATGATGATATTGAGTTATCTAGAAAATCAATAATGAAATATTTATTGGTTCTATTATTTAAAAATATTTGTATAAATTAATTATAAAATACAGTTAATGGTTATAAAATTCTTGTTCCAAAATTTAATCTTGCCACATAATATATTAATTTAGTTGGTTATTATGTCACTACATATGTAAAGAAATGATTATTCACAAATTAAGACGAAAAAGATGATTTATACATGCTATAAATGTGTTTTTATTGTACCCAAAACTATAAACTAGTATCAGAGCAGTCACATGATTGATTTACAATTATTTATTAATTATTTATAGAATTATTAGCATTTGAAATTTATTTTTCTTCAAAAAATATCATTTTTGAATTGTAAATTCTTTTTTATATTCCCTTTAATCCTTATCAATAAAATAACTTATAAAAATTATTATATAAGAAATTATATCTAAAAATTAAATCTGGATATTATTATGGTTTTTTTTGGTAACAGAGGTATACCTGGGATGTACCCCAAATCTACGTGTCATGTATCTATGTATATGATCAGTAAGTCATAAAAATATCATATCAAATAGACTAAATATGAATATTGATCAAATAAAAGTGTATTAGTACATAGATTTAAGATTTATTGGAATTTAGTTTAATAAACCACATGTTATATTACCTACAAACATGATATGTTGCCCTCATAAATTTATAATAGGGAACTTTTAGGTGGTTGGATGGCACTTATCTTCGATATGAAATTGATATGAAAAGACAACATAACTAAAATGTCTCTATTATGCAAGATTATAACACAACACAAACCATGTGCACATTCATAGAATTCAACAAGCCAAACCCATAACCATGTTTCACTTATATAGAAAGAAGAGACAATATTACATTTAAATAAAAAACAAATTTATATATAGTTATAAATAAAGTTATTAATTTAATGTGAAGATAATATTAAATTATATAATTAATAATTAATTTTTTTCATTTATTAGATAGAATGTTCCATGAATTATGATTTTTAGTCACATATTGAATTAATTTATATGTTAAATTATATAATTACATGTTTTGTGTGCTCTTTTATTATTCTATAATCATTAAAAATATAGGGAATCTAATTTAGATTAATTTAAATTTATTCATTGATTCATTTTATTGAATGTGCATTCCATTATATTAACTATTACAAAATGTGAGATGGATGCCAGGGGAAGACATATGTAGATGGATAATTTCATGTTTATTGGATGAGAAGTTTCATTTCCTCCCATACCAATTATGTTTTCTCTTAATTTTAAATAATTTAATTTATTTAATATGATTCCAATTGTGGATGGTGGAATTTTTAGGGTGCCAATATGTTATTGAGATAAATTGAATAAATTATATTAAATTATGGGGAATAATAATAAATAAATAATGAATTCATGTAATTATGGATAAATTTAATACACATGTTTGTTTCATGATATGTGGACAATCAAAATATTAGAGTAGATATGTTTATGTGATTAGTTTTATTTTAAATTTATTTTTTTTATAAATTGAAAATATGGACTTGAAGTCACACCCTCCTTTTTATTATGAAAGGGATTACATACCTATATATTCAATAATGTGAATTCCCTTTTATCGAATCCAATGGATCCACTCGCATGAATGTGGGTACATGGTTATGTTAGGATAGATCTACCTTGTTATAGGAGGCATTATGGTTCATGGAACTGAGGGAAAACTATTTTCAGTGATAGGTAGAATGCGTGGTAGAATATTGAAATATCTATCATACAATAGTTCAAGGTGTTTTCTTTTAGGATAAATGGTTAATTTATCTTCATCGAGAAAGTCCTATCAATATATATACTCATGATAATTCCTATAATATCTTTTTATATTCAAATACATTGATGATTTTTTAGTGCCACATGATCAAATAATAAATTAATTAAAGATGATGAAATAAATAATACAGTAAAAAAGTATTATGGGTAAATGTTATTTGATCTATTTAATAATAGGTGTAAAATCCACCTAATATTATCAAATCATGTGATAATATAAAATTTGGTTATTTCAAATAAAGATAAAATGTCCCACACCTAATATATTATGTTGTTAAAGACTTCAATTACTTGACATAGCATAAAAAATATTTCCATGTTCATAAACAAACCATTTTACGGTGATTTGTATTTCTAAAGAACTTATAACTTAATTTTTTGTGTAAACATATCATGGATCATAATTTAGTTTGATTACCCCAGAAGTATATTGTGTAAATGAGTAGGAATTATTAAGGGAATATTAATCTTTTATTTCACGATTGAAGAGTATATTCAATTTGTTAAGGAACTAGTAGCTATTTTTGTTGGAATATTACACCTATCGATAACCCTTAATAAAATTCTTTAAACCCATGTATGGGTTATGGATGAATAGAATATGGTTCAATTATACAAGAATATATATGAAACCAAATATTCCATAACATATGGTAAGAGATAGTAGTTTTCAAAAAATAATAAAGTAATTGAATTTGAATTTATTAATCGGATTTATAAACCAATAAAAATGAATTATCTTAAATTACTTTTTAATAAAAATACAAGACCACATGAATTTTAAAATAATATTATAATCTATACAAGAGAATGAAAACATTATCATTCGAATAAATTTCTTGGAATTATATAGGTTCTTATAAAATATACATTTCTGTAAATAGATGTTATACTTGTTGTTAACACCACATTCTTTGTCACTTATAAAAGTGGCTAGTGAGTAAAATTGTCTATTTACAGAAAAATGTGGATTATAAAATTGGTGTCTAATGTTTCATACTATTCTCCATGTATACTGGCCTTCCAAATTAAAATAAATTTATGGATTCATATAGAATCATTTCTATAAATTTTGATTTCTCATAGAATACAGATAAAAAATATAGGTATGAGATCTATAATACACTATTAATGTCCAGGATTATGGTTTCGACCCCTACCAGACCACATGCATTCATGATGATTGGATACATATTACTATTACTCATCTTGGGGTTTATGATCCTTTATGAGTTTTACAGATATCTCATTCATTCCCCACCACCTAAAACATTATCTAACGTCATTATAAATAGTAATATGAGTAGTAGGGAGAAGGATATTTTTGAACTCCACACTCTCATTCACTAGGTAGATAAAAACAATGGGTGTGAGAAACCTATGGACTTTATGGTGAATAAGAAAAGTAAAATCAAGGGAATAGTTCTGAAGACTTATTCAACATTAATAATCTAGATCCCCAACCATCAATGAAGAAGTAGATCTAACCACAAGTAGAGGAGTTGAATAAAGTGTGTTTTTCATAACTTAAGAACAACCTTTGTAAGATGAACCACTATCTACCATTGAAGAATGAGTATGCATTATGTTTTTTTAATCAAGTGTAATCATTTCATATCATCATACTATGAATATGACTCTTTTTTATTGCTGATAATTGTTTCCAAATAGATAAACCATGTTGATTTGAGACTATTTCAACAAGTGGGGTAGATTTATGGTCTTCCGATTGAGTGAGGATGCACACTCTAGCCATCATAGACTACCACCTCACACTTCCAATAGGATTTTTTAATGAAATGTTTTTATGTTTTTAGTGTTGTCAATAAGATTATTTCCATTTCATTTGTATACATGGATTAATTTATTTTCATCTTTGGAAATAAGTGTTGCTAATTTTATAAATTTAGAAAATTATATGGTATGAAATTGTCTAATAATGGCCTTAATGTAATAAATTAGGAATACTAAATAATTGAAATTGATAATGAAATAATTTCATTAGACACCTTTTAGACTAAGTTGTAAAATCACTATCTTGTTCACATAAATTATATATATTTGGTGAAGCTGTAAAAATATGTTTACCTTGACTCATTTAATATTGAAATACAATAAATACGTAATTCATGATTACAATGAAATATATCTAAACAAGCATTTTTTGTAAATGTTTTATTGGAAGTCAGCTTCTATAATTAGAAACTTGTGATGTGTTTGAGCCTTCTAAATTATAATAATGAGGTGGATTCTCAAAATTTATTATTTTTATTAATGACTATAGTTTTTATAGTTAGATTTACTTGAAGATGTATAAGTCAGAATCCTTTTAGAAAGTCATGGAGATCAAAAATTGTGTTTATAAATATGTTTTTATAAAGATAATTAAATTATGATTAGATCGAGGTGGTGAATATATCCATGGGTATATCAAAATTCTTTATGAGTATGGGATCTTATCTCATCTCACTCGAACTTATAACCCATGGAGGAATAGTGTTAGTGAAATGAGGAACCATACATTTAAATATTTGGTGTGTTTAATGATGTGTCAAAAATTAATTACACTGTACTTTTGGAAATATATAGTATATTTGAAAAAATACATGCTAAACTGAGTACCAACAAAACTAAAAATCAATATTCCCTTTTAGTTTTGTAGAGTAAGGAAAAAAATTTCATATGTTTTCATGGGGGTGAGAATTGTTGGTAAAATGAATATCAAGCAATAAATTTTCACCCTTGGTCATAAAATATTCCTTTATAAGTTATCCCAAGGAAATAAGTGGATACATTTTAGGTAATCTATCATAATAGTCTATAGGTTCTAGTAATGTTGTATTCCTCGAGAGGGATCAAATACTCAAGAGGGATACTATATGAAATATTAAAAACTTTATTCCCAAGATACACAAGAGTTGGACTGGGAATAGATTTGTTACGGTCCCTTGGAATAATTTATTCCCAAAATAAATGTATTTTGTTGGAGAACCTTAGAGGTTAATGAACTAGAGTGACATGGTTATCCAATAAAAAATATGGATACTGGTTATATTTTAAAAATAATGTTCCTTTATCCCACTTGGAGGTATTATAGATTTTATAAGATTCATGATGGAACAAATCCATGAGTTCTATTAAGTATTTCGTATATCATAACCCAGTTTGAGTTCCTATCAATCCACTAGTTTATGTAAAGCCTATTGGGTGTAGTTGGGATTTTTGGATAAATCTATTCATTTATGTTCAATTTAGTACATATATAACAATATTAGTGGCTAATAAGTTTAGACCAAAACATGGAATTAACTATGAAAAAACCTTCTCCCATGATTCCATGTTTAAATCTATTATTAATCTACTTGATATAGTAACATTCAAGGAATATGTTATTATATGATTGATGTAAAAACTTAATTTCTTAACAACAACATTATGAAACATATGTATTAGAAAAAATACCAATTGTTTGTGGAACTAGTCAATAAAAAAAGGTATGGCAGTTACATATACATAATCATTGATTAAAGGAAGCATCCATGTAACGGAACATTCATTTCAATGATGATATAAAATAAATTGGTTTCATTAATATTGATTTTAAGAATTTTTTTACAAAAATAATGTTCGAGTATAGTAATTTTTGATTTAGTTTATTTTTATGACTTAATAATAAATCTAAATGAGTTACTATTATTACAAAAGGTTATAGATTGGTTGTGTAGGTTATTATCAATGAATTTTTTAAATGAAGTATCATACATATTAGGTACCATGATCCTGGGAGATATATAAAATAATAGTTTGGAATATGTTAAAGTACATAAATTGACTATATACAGAATAAGTAAATTATTGTACAATGTAAGAGGGGATTAATTCATGTTTCACATGGTAAACATATTTATATAAATTTTTTTAATTAGACATGATAGGAAAAATAGATAATGAGTATGATCACAAATTCTTCTTGAGTGGGATTTATCATGTATTCCATATTATATATGAGGATTTATGTTCTGTATTATTTGATCATGGTCTGAAAATATTAAGATAATCTGGGTGAAAAACATTACACTGCTGTGAATTATATCTTTAGGTAGTTTATAATAACTAAGGATTTGTCTGAGTTTTTAGAGGAGGTGATGATTTATTAATATTTCATCATCTAGATTCTATATTTTAGATAGATCAAATTGTTCTAAAGTTATTATTATAATATGAATTCTATATTAATGTATGATATGTGAGATAGAATCTTTCATATAATCATATTGAAAAAAAATTTACGATGAAGTCCATGTATATTTCATCATCTGATGTAGCTGAGAAATGGATTTGGATTCAAAATATTTTTGAAAAGATTGATATTGTTCCCAACAATGAGTAACCATTCAAATTTTACTAATATAACACTACAACGGTGGATCATTCCAATGTACCATGTTAAAATTTAAATAAATTGAATGTAAATAAAAAGTTTTATCACTTAAGGGATCACAATCAATGAGGTTAATTTAAAGTGATCAAAGTAGGGAAAGATTAAAACATGGAAAACAACCAGATGAAGGCTCTATCTCAGCAAACTAATTATTATGACATGATAACTAGAGTAATTAATGATGATAAATAGTTTCTAATAGTGGATTTATAAGTATTTTGGATTTGGTGACCATTAACCAAATTCCGAGAACTTTTGGATGACCAATTTTCATTTTTTTAAATTTTAATAATTATTATTATCACCTCATGATTGTTCCCCTACATTAGATATTATGGGATAACTTCCTAAGAATATATGTCACACTGAAAATTCAAGGAAGATCCATACTATGATGAGAGCATGGAGGTTCCATGATGGAATTAATGAATAGATTTTCTATAATCATAGAATATTTTATAATGTTATAGAGTCTATAATGGTTATAAATGGTAGTAGGTTTATAAGGTATTAAGACTCATTCTCATGGTTATCTCCTTCATAAATCTCTATGAAATGTTGTTATGGGAATTCACCCACAGTTAGGAAATCCACATTTTATATTTCAATGAATATTTATATTTATATACATGTTTAATAATCCTTATAATTTGTGACATTCATTAATTAATACCCTAAGATTCATAATTTTATGTATTGATGAAAACCATGTATACATAATGTAACAGTGAAATAAGATGCATTGGGTGCATCCTGAGGGATGTTTCATTAATAGATAATGGCTTAAATGATTTCCTTTTTCTTATTTTTAATGGAATGTGATATACCATTCACTTTGATAGAAAATGAAATACCTTGAAAAAAGGATTTTCATGTTGTTTTGTGGGATTGATCATTTCCGTAAAATCCAAAAAAGTACCATAAGCATATAGGTTGATGACACTAGTATGAAACCTACTATATTTGACATATGGTGATATAGAGATTATATTTCTTATTAAATGTCCATATAATTTTTATACTTTTGAGAAATTAACTTCTTTCCCAATAGATTCATAGTATTGTTGTTAGATAACATCCTTAGCATCTAAGAATCTCCATATATTTCCACAGATAAAGAGTCATATATGGTCAAAAACTACAAGTATGTGAAATATTAGTTCAATTAAATGATGAATTTAACATGTAATAATGGATGATATATCTTCCTTATGGTTTAATTATTAATAATTTTTTGTGGATTTGAAATATTTAATCTATGGTCATTAAAATGAATAATTTAATAAAATAATAGAAATAAATATTTATTTTCATGGTTTCCTAGATATTATATTTATTATATTTTCAATCAACAAAGAAATGATATTTTTTTGTTAAAAAAATAGTCATTATTAATGGGATGATATATGGTGAGGTGGATGTAAAGACCCTTAAATTTCAAGGAACATTTGTTCTTATTTTTTTTGGGATTTTACGAGTACACAGTTTCTGACGGAACCTGATTCTGAGGCCCGGTGTTCCCGTAATCATTTTCCGAAGTTTATCTCAGATACGTTCAGTGAATGAATGAGCGGTTTTTCCTAACTTTTGAACTGGTGCTCAGAATCGAAATCTGAGGGCACCAATGAAATCGCAGTGCCGGTAATTCCTTAGGAACATCCTTTCCGAAGGTGCGTTTGCTCGGGAGGGAATGTTAAAAATGTGAGGAATAAAAATAAAATTGTTTTACAAATTTATTTTTATTTCCTTACTTTGTGGTTTAACATCCATTAGAGGATTTTGGGGTGGGACCCAAAAAAACCCAACTCCTCTTGAGAGTATTAAAGATTGAGGGGGGCCCACACGATCCCAACCCCTTAAAATTCCCTTAACTTCACTTCCGCATTAATGGTTCCAACTTATCTCTCCATTTATTATGACAACTTACGATTTAATATGTTACGTTATTTCATCTTTTGAATTTTAAAAGTGTTGGAAAAAGTAATAAAATAATGTTAAGCCTTATTTTATTTTTGGTTTATTCGTTCTGTTGAGAGAGGAAGAATTCTACCATCGATGAACTTCATTTTCCTCATTGAAGAATGCAAAGAACACCGATGTGCCTTCCTTCGTTCTTCTTCCCGCGTCAAAGGAAGGGAGACGTCGTTCCTTCTCGGACGATCTCCGTCAACGTGTACGGAGCCTCACCCCGCGACGACGCCTTCCACGACAGTCATAGATGGTCAACTACTTTGAAAGCTAGGGGATTTTGTATGTTCGTGTTTATTCTTTTGGCGTTCTCCGTTGAATATTTAGCCGCTTTCTATCAAATTTACGAGAGGAGGCCGGACCGCACAAACACAGCCGACCCTCCTTCCCTTTGTTGTTGTTCTTCGTTATGTTTTGGAACGGAGGTGACGCAGTGACGTCACACCGCGCGGGAACGAGGGAACAGTGGAGAAGGAGCGCGGCGTCATCGCGCCGCACCGTTGAGGCCGAAAGAGGTCGCGGCCAGAGCGGGGCCACGGCCTAAGGGCAGAGCGGTGCAGAGAGGGGCATCCGGAAATCCGACTACCGGCACAAGGAAGGGCAGGATTTGTGAGGGTCCCGTGGCGGCACACTAGCCGGCCAGCATGGCCGACCATCCAAGAAGACCGGGGGTCGTAACCCCCGGTGGCAGGCGAGGCAGCCCCTCCACGTGGGGGTCATCGTTTCACCATCAAGGGGGGTAGCCCCCCTACTTTCCGCTCGGCCAAAATGGTCGAGCCACTAGACACGTGGGCCGCGCCCGTGCAGGGCCGGACCCCCGTGCCGGGCCGACTCACACTGGTTGGGCCGGGCCACGCCCTAATGGGCCGGACCTGTACTTGGGTCTGGTTGACCCGGTTCGGGCAGACCCAGGGGGTTTTGGGTCGGGTCGGTATGGGCCCAAACCCACTGTTTTCAGAAAAATCCATTCAAACGCCCATAATTTGGGATACAAACCTATGATTGATGCACTGTCAGTTGTGTAGTGATCCTTGGATCGAGGCAGTCATTTCTTTATATTACAATAAAGGTTTTGGAGAACTTTTAGTATGTCCGGGATGGTTCGAACCCGAAACCAACCGGGCCCTCGGAGCAGAAACGCTTATTACTTGAGCTCCGGAAGTCCGATTGATGTGCCGTCGAATTTTTTAGATTCCTATTAGTGAGATGTTTCTTTTGGCTTACTCCTCTCGAGTTTTTTACATAGTTGGTGTATGTTAATGTTGGTTTTTTCTTAAAACCCAACCGGGCCCCTCGGAAAAAAAGACAATAACTCTCAGACCGGGCGTCCGATTGACGCGTTTTCTGTCTCGTTGAGTTCCTTTTGACAAGATGAAACTTTGGGATAAATAAACTTCGGTCATCATGCCATTTGATGTATCGACCCCCCTTGAATCGTGGAGCGGACCATCCTGAAATCGAGCATGCTGTGTGCGGGAACCCTAGAGATGGCTGCGACTACGATGACGATGACGACTGTACGGGAATACTCTGTGGGTTCGGCAGCGAAGAAGACCATACTGGAATCCTCCATGGGTTCTATGGCAATGGCTATTGTTCTTATATCCTATGTGGGTATGGTAGTACATGACTACTTTTCATGTTTCCTACATGGGTCTGGCAGTATTTGACTATGTACTTGTATCCTACGTGGGTCTGGTAGAGTAGCTGGACTTTTATCTTTTGTGGGTCTGACAGCATAGCTGGTCTTGTATCATATGTGGGTCTGACAGCTTAGATGAATTAGTGGCTACATCTTATCATCTCTATCACCTTACGAAGAGTATACCTGTGTGAGCTAAGTCTTGACTTTCAATCATTATCTTCGATATGATTGTTTTTCATTCTGGTGTGGATTGGGTTGTGTTATCCTGTGTGGATTAGATTGTTTTATACTATATCGAATATATCGAACATGGGCTCGAATGTTGGAGTTGAACTGGAATTGATGACTTAGGTATATGTATGGGAATATACTTATGTAGAGTTGGATGTTACGTCGTGATTGTATCTTTCCTTTTTTGTTTATCTTTCTTGGATTCTGGGAGACCCTCGGGGGTCTCTGGGTCCCTAATGAGTAGTGTATAATCACCCCTGCACGGGCTACGCCTGCACTACATTGTGTTGGATGCAGACGATGAACAATGTTGATCGAGGTGGGAGCTCATGGAGCTGGACGGTACCTGGAAGTGGATCACCAGACGGGACTTACTCAGAGCAGACGGCTGGAGCCGAGGAGTAGAGGAGGCTATTTGTACCCACCCTTCAGGTGGGATTTACATAGTATGGCTCGAACTCGCTACTTTACATTACTATTGATGTACTCCCTTTTCAGTTGTACTTTACTTTCAGTTGGGTTTGTATTCTGGCCCATTTACTTTCCATCACTTACTTTTGTACTCAGTTAACTTAGTATTTACTTCTGCTTTCATAATATGTGGTGTCTGTTCCCTTACTTAAAGGAAATGCCTTCCCTGATGTTGATATTTTCACCTTTGGTGCTAGTCGTCGGCCCCTGGCCTATTGGAGGCTGGTTTGGGGTAGT
The DNA here is from genome assembly GCA_963277665.1 of Viscum album. NCBI lineage: Eukaryota > Viridiplantae > Streptophyta > Magnoliopsida > Santalales > Viscaceae > Viscum > Viscum album. Next base: position 1,520,884,673 of record OY728164.1, on the reverse strand, counting down.
CACGGAACAGGTCCTGAGGACGGTTCGTGACAAATTGGTATTAGAGGAGTTCAGTTCTACCGAAGAACTCAGGACTCTGATCTTCTTCTATGTGATGCAGTAATGTTAAGGCTATTGAGTGTGGTTATCATTCTAGGGAGTCCAGTGTTGGTGCGGCGGCCGACGTATCCATACACCAGGACCCTGACTTCTGATTTCCGACTTAGTGCACGAAAACATTGATTGCATGTGTGTTTCAAAGGTTTTCTTTGTGATTACATTGTGTCACCTCACCAGTTATATTGTATTGACCGTGGCGCACCTGTTTATTTTCAGGATGGCCCAACGATGGCAGCCAGCTAGGGTTCCGAGAATTGTGCAAGACAATAGCCCACCGAGGGACGAGGCCTCGGTGTAGGGCCCTATTACAGTGGAGGCACCAGTAGTACCTCTGCCTTCCAAGCCACCGATGCCACCAGCCCCAGCCGCTGAGAGTGCACATCGCCTTAGTGCACATCACGAGTTTTAGCATCAGAGACCGACCATGATCCATGGGGAGATGGACCCTCATGCATCCGAGGATTGGATGGAGGCTTTAGTTTGAGTTTTCAGGTTATTACGGACACCACCTGACCTCATGGTGATCCTTACAGCGAGTCTCCTGCACGCGGCAGCAGGAAGATGGTGGAGCCTGATGCACCAGGTGCACGATGAGGCATCTATCCTTTGGTTGGACTTTGAGAGCATATTTCACTTAGAGTTTTTCCTAGCCACCCTCTGTGCGGTGGGCTTCCAGGAGCTACTAAAGCTGCGGCAGGGCAGCATGATGGTATCCTAGTACTCGGTGAGATTTACCAATCTCTCACGCTATTCCACCGACATGGTACGAGACCCATTCTTCTAGGCCTGGACCTTCGAGCAGGGACTGAGGCATGAGATCAGGGAATCGATGATCTCACTCAGCATTCCGACGCAGTCAGGAGTACTGGAGTGAGCCCTTATCATAGAGAGATTTCTTGCTGAGCCTACACCAGCAGCGATACCTAACGCGGGATGGTATGTAGGTGAGTCTTCTGTAGCTGGTAGTTGGCAGATGTCACAGGGGTCCAAGCGGACAGACCATTAGGTGGACAACCTCAGGACACTGGCTCAGAGGTGCAGGGCACACGGTGCCGAATCAGTCTTACGAGGAGCAGACAATGCTATGCATGTGGAGGACAGGGCCACATGGCTCGTGACTGCTTGACCCGCCATGAAAAGGAATAGCAGATGGTTGAGGGACCACCCAGGCAGAGGCAGAGGTTCGACCGTGGCATTCCGCAGGGAGCAGGCGGACGAGGCATAGGAGTTGGCTGAGCAGTAGGTGGTGGGCTACGTTTTGAGGCTCTACCACCACCACCACTAGGAGGTCCACCCCGACCACAGGGAGCTGGTGGCTGAAGGCAGGCTCAGCATTAGGTAGTGGAGGCCTATGACCACGGTGCACCATAGATGTTTCGAGGTAATATATGTGTCTACTCCACCCTTGATGCAATTCTTATAGACACAGGATAGAGTAATTCTTTTATTGTCGCTGCCCTTGTTTGGAGCTTGGAGATTCCGACAGAGCTATTGGCTCGATCCTTACGACTAAAGACTCATATGGGAGCAGGCTCAATGATTACACACTTGTGCCGGCAGTGTGAGCTTACTCCAAGAGGCAAGATCTTCGGCTGGGATCTTCTTGTAGCGGTGTCGAGGCCTTACGACGTCATCTTGGGAATGGATTAGTTCTCTACAGTTCATGCTCAGATCGACTGTATTAGACGCAAGGTGCGGTGTGTGGGCACAAATTGGAGCAGGTTCACCTTCACCAGCGAGAAGAGAGCCTTTGCAGCACAGGATGGACTCATTCATTTGAGAGGACATCCGATCATTCATCAGTTGGCTAGACTCATACTAGGAGCAGTGGACATGCGGTGTCCAAGTTTTCCGGTTGTGGTGGGTCAGTATGCAGACCTTTTTCTTGATGACGTTTCAGGACTACCTCCTCACAGAGAGGTATACTTTTATATTGAATTGTACCCCATGACAACCCCGATATCTACTCCTGCATATCGGATGGCTCTTGATGAGCTTCGAGAGATACCGGTACAGGTGGAGGACTTGCAGGGCAAGGGATTTATCCGTCCCAGTGTTTCACCCTGGGCTTCCCCAATTTTGTTCTCCAAGAAGTTTTATGGGAGCTTGCGACTGTGTGTCGATTACCGATGCCTGAACCAGGTGACTGTGAAAAAGAAGTCTCAACTTACGAGGATTTATGACCTCTTCGATCAGCTCAACGGAGCACGGTGGTTATCGAAGTTAGACCTCAGGTGAGGCTATCATCAGCTCAGAGTTCAAGACGAGGATGTGTATAAGATGACCTTCAGATGCCGATATGGCCACTATGAGTTCTTGGTTATTCCTTTCGGTGTAACCAATGCCCTAGAAGTGTTCATGAGTCTCATGAATAGGATCTTTCAGCATTAACTTGATCGATTTGTCATAGTCTTCATCGACGACATATTGATATACTCAACCACTGAGGAGGAGCACGCCTACCACTTGCAGGTTGTACTGGACACACTCCGAGAGAACCAGCTTTATGGTAAGCTCTCGAAGTGTGGGTTCTGTATACACGAGGTCCACTTCTTGGGACAAGTAATCTATGAGGCAGGAGTTGCGGTGGAACCTATGAAGATCGAGGAGATGCTAGATTAGGAGCCACCCAGGAGCGTGACAGAGGTTCAGAGTTTCTTAGTTCTGGTTGGGTACTACTGGAGATTTGTTCCAGACTTCTCCAGAGTTGCACCACTGCTTACAGCTTTGACAAAGAAGGGGAAACCATTCGTGTGTTTAGACAGATGTCAGTAGTGATTCCAAGAGCTGAGACAGAGATTGACCAGCGTAGCTATCTTGAGGCTACCAGAGGAGGGAGTAGGGTACGTAGTCTACTGAGATGCATTAGGGACCAGACTCGGGTGTGTCATGATGCAAGAGTGGTAAGTGATCGCCTATGGATAATGACAGTTGAGGCAGAATGAGCAGAACTAAGCTACCCATGACCTGGAGTTAGCAGCAGTGGTCTTCGCTCTGAAGATGTGGCGGCATTATCTGAATGGAGAGCGCTTTACAGTCTATTCTGAAAGCCAGAGTCTCAGGTACATCTTCTCACAGAAGGACCTGAACTTGAGACAGTGGTGATGGCTCGAGTTCCTCCATGACTATGACTTTTAGATAGTCTATACTCCTAGAAAGGGGAACATAGTAGTCGATGCTCTCAGCATGATGATAGGCATTCTGATACTTGGAGAGGCGATAGAGCAGCTAGCCACTTTGCAGATATCCATCATGGATAGAGATGGGTCATCCTTCCTTCAGTTGCTCACAGTCACAGCTCCACTTCTTCAGCGGGTCAGAGAGGCACAGCGTGGGGACGTTGACTGTGAGACGCGGCGTGCATAGATTTCCACAGGACATGCACCTGATGGGTTTTCTATAGAAGGAGAGCATGTCGTCCTTTTCAGAGGACGTACCATGGTACCAGCTGCTTTACAAGAGGATGTGCTGAGAGAGTTTCATACTTCCCCTTTGGCAGTATATCTAGGAGTGGCGAAGATGTACCAAGATCTCAGACGATAGCACTGGTGGCCGGGTATGAAGAAGGCTGTAACATAGTTCATTTCTCAATGCCTCACCTTCCAGTAGGTGAAGGCGGAGCACCAGGTACCAGCAGGCGTGGTACAGCTGTTGGAGGTCCCGAAGTAAAAGTGGGATGGGATATCAATGGATTTCATGACTAGACATCCACGTACTTCCAGAGGTCACTACTCCATTTGGGTGATTCTCGACTGACTCACCAAGTCAGCCCAATTTTTACCCATCAGAGAGCAGGGCTCAGTGGAGTGAATGGGACACCTCTACGTTTAGAAGATTGTACGGCTTCATGGTGTGCCATCATCTATCATCTCCAATCGAGATTTTCACTTTACTTCCTGGATTTGGAAGGGGTTACAAGAGGCATTCGGGACGAAGCTACGCCTGAGCACTTCTTTTGACCCTCAGACAGATGGACTGATGGAGAGGACCATTCAGACTCTCGAGGACATGCTTTGTGCATGTGTCTTGGACTTCAGTTGCATCTGGGAGGATCACCTACCCTTGGTGGAGTTTGCGTACAACAACAACTACCACTCCACCATCGGGATGGCACCATACGAGGCATTGTACGGAAGACCTTGCGAGTCACCTATGTGCTGGACAGACCCTGGGGAGTCAGCACTTGTGGGACCATAGATGGTCCATGCCACAATAGAGAAGGTCCAGGTTATCCAAGAGTGGATGAGGATAGCTCAGAGCTAACAGAAGTCTTATTATGATAGGAGGTGGAGACCACTAGAGTTTGAGGATGGCGACCACGTTTTCTTGCAGGTCTCACCTCGAAGAGGAATACAAGGATTTGGCCGGGGCGGCAAGTTATCTCCATGCTTCATAGGACCATTCCAGTTTCTCAGCAGTATAGGCGAGGTGGCTTAATGCCTAGCCCTGCCACATTAGTTGCACCGGGTGCACGACGTCTTCCACATATCTCAGCTGAGGAGATACGTTCACGACCCGAAACATATCATTGACCATCTGGAGATAGAATTTGATGATGGGGAAACTTTTGATGAGGTCTCAGTGGAGATGGAGGATCGACAAAAGCAGGTCCTACGTGGGTGGTCGATTCATCTAGTACGCATCAGGTGGCAGCACGGGAACCTCCAGGAGAGCACTTGGGAGCGGGAGGCTCAGATGAGTGCTCAGTACCCTCATTTGTTTCCCTAGTTTGTGGTGTATCTTTATGGGGACATAAATCCCTGAGTTGGGAGTAATTTAAAGACACATAAATATCATGGAATTTTTTTTCTTAATTTCTTTGGGATTTTACGAGTACGAAGTTTCTGACGGCACCTGATTCTGAGGCCGGTGTGCTCAGAGTCATTTTCCGAAGTTTAGATTGGGTGCATTCATTGAACGAACGAGTGAGTTTTTCTAACTTTTGAACCTCTTCTCGGAATCGAAATCTGAGGGCACCGGTGAAATCACAGTGCTGGTAGTTTTTTTGGAGCAACTTTTCATAAGGTGTGGTTTCTCGGAAGGAAATGTTAAAAATGTAAGGAATTATAATAATTTTTTTTTACAAATTTATTTTTATTTCCATAATTTGTGGTTTAACATCCATGAGAGGATGTTGGGGTGGGACCCACAAAAAAACCAACTTCTCTTGAGAGGAATAAAGAGTAAGGTGGGGCCCACATGAGCCCCACTCCTTTAAATTCCGTTAACTTCTCTTCCACATTAATTGTGCCAACTTATCTCTCCATTTATTATGACAACATAAGATTAATTAAGTTATGTTATTTCATCTTTTGAATTTTAAAAGTGTTCGAGAAAGTAATAAAATAAGGCTGAGCCATATTTTATGTTTGGTAACTTCATTGTTTTGAGAGAGGAAGAGTTCTACCATATAAGAACATCATCTTCCTCCTTGAAGAATGAGAACACAGACTCGCATTCCTTCGTTCTTCTTCCCACGTCAAAGGAAGGGAGACACCTTTCCTTCTCAGATGATCTCCGTCAACGTGTATGGAGCCTCACCCCATGACGCCGCTTTCCGTAACGCTCATCGACCATCAACTACTGCAAGAGGTAGTGGATTGTTTTATGTTCGTGTAAATTATTTTTGTGTTCTTTGTTAAATATTTAGCCACTTGGTATCGAATTTATGGGAGGAGGCCGGACCGCACAAACATGGCTGACCCTCCTCCCCTTTGTTGTTTTTCTTCGTTATGTTTTGGAACAGAGGCGACGTGGGGTCTTCGCACCGCGCGGGATCAAGGGAACCGCGGTGAAGGAGCGTGACACTGTCACGCCGTGTCGTTGAGGCCGAAAGAGGCCGCGGCCAGAGTGGGGCCATGGCGGAGGGGCGCGACACCTTCGCGTCATGCCGGTCGGACAAGGGTGGCGGCCTAAGGCTGCGGCGGTGTAGGAAGGGGTGGCCAGAAATCCGGCCGCCGGTGTAAGGAAGGGCGGGAACCACGGGGGTCCCGCGGCGGCACACCGGCCGGCCCGCATGGCCGGCCGTCCGAGAAGACCGAGGGTCGTAACCCCTGGTGGTAGGCGAGGCGTCCCCTCCACGTGGGGGCCACCATTTCACCATCAAGGGGGCAGTGCCCCCACCCCCACCACTTTTCGCTCGCCCGAAACGGCCGAGCCACTGGCCAAGCGGGCCTCACCCGCAACGGTCAGGGCCGCCCGCGCTGGGTCGGGCCGTCCGCGCTGGGTCGGGCCGCCTGCGCTGGGCAGGGCCACCCACGCTGGGCCGGACCCCCGCGCTGGGCCGGGTCGCACCGGCAGGGCCGCTCCTTAATGGGCCAGACCCGGATACGGGTCGGTTCGACCCAGTTCGGGCCGACCCAGGGGGTTTTGGGCTGGGTCGGTCCGGGCCCAAACCCCCCTGTTTTCAGGCAGATCCTTTTAAACGCCCATATCATGGGCTACAGACCTCCGATCGACGCACCGTCATTTGTGTAGCGATCCTTAGATCAAGATGGTAATTTTTCTCTATTACACTCAAGGTATCAGAGAACTTTGGGTATGGCTGGGTTGGTTCGAACATGAAACCAACTGGGCCCTCGGAGCGGAGACACTTATAACTTGATCTCCGAAAGTTCGATTGACGTTCCGTCGACTTTGTTGGATTTCTCATAGTGAGAAGGTTCTTTTGGCTTACTGCACTAAAGTTTTTGAAGCAGTTGGAGTACGTTCGGGTTGGTTTTGAATTAAAAACCAATTGGAGGCCTGGGACCAGAAGGCCAGTAACTCTCAGACCGGGCAGCTGATGGGCATGTTGTCTATCTCGTTGAGTTCCTTTTGACGAGACAGAAATTTGGAATGCATCAACTTCATACGTAGTGTTAGTTGATGTATCAACCTCCCTTGCCTCATAGAGTGGAACCTCCCGTAATCGAGCATGCTATGTGTGGGAACCCTAAAGCTGGCTGCGACTGTGACGATGATGACGACTGTACTGGAATCCTCCATGGGTTCGGTAGCGACGATAACTGTACTGGAATCCTACGTGGGTTCGATGATGATGAAAACTGTTCTTGTATCCTATGTGGGTCCGGCAGTACTTGACTACTGTTCTTGTATCCTACGTGGGTCCGATAGTATTTGAATCTGTACTTGTATCCTACTTGCGTCCGGTAGAGTAGCTGGTCTTGCATCCTTTGTGGGTCCGACAACTTAGCTGGTCTTGTATCCTATGTGGGTCCGACAGCATAAATGAATCAGTGGCTACATCTGATCATCTCTATCACCTTACTAAGAGTATACCTGTGTGAGACGAGTCTTGACTTTCAATCATTATATTCGATATAATTGTTTTTCTTTCCTATGTGGATTGGGTTGTGTTATCCTATATGGATTATTTTGTGATATCATGTGTGGACTCTATTGAACATGTGCTCAGAATTTGGAGCTGAACTAGAATTGATGACTTAGGTATATGTATGGGCATATACCTAAGTAGAGTTGGATTTTACTTTGTGATTGTATCTTTCCTTTGTGGTTTATCTTTCGTGGATTCTGGGAGACCCTCAGGGGTCTCGGGGTCCCTACTGAGTAGCGTATACTCACCCCTACATGGGATACGCCCGCACTACGTTGTGTTGGATGCAGATGACGGACATCGGTGATTGAGGTGGGAGATTGTGGAGTTGGACGGTACCAGGAAGTGGATCACTGGATGGGACTTACTCGGAGTGGACGGATAGAGCCGAGGAGAAAAGGAGGCTATCTGTACCCACCCTTCAGGAGGGATTTCAAGAGGACGGCTCAGACTCGCTGCTTTACTTTACTGTTGTTTTACTCCCTTTTCAGTTGTACTTTACTTTCAGTTGTGTTTGTATTGTGGGCCATTTACTTTCCCGCACTTAATTTTGTACTCAGTTTACTTAGTATTTACTTCGGCTTGCATACTCAGTTGTGTTTGTTCCCTTACGTAAAGGCAATTCCTTCCCTGATATCGGGATTTATGCCTTTGGTGCTAGTTGTCATCCCCTGGCCTATGAAGGGCAGGCTTGGGGTAGTCATGGCACAGGTCTCGGGGATGGGTTGTGACAGTGGATAAGTGCATAATGTTTAATGGCCTCACTAGAAATGATATATTTGATATTTACATATTGTTATGTGTTGCGTAAGTCAAGTGACTAATATTTATAGTATTACTATGAAATTGGGTTTTCTATGAAATAAGTAATTTGAAAGGGTATTGTATGAATATTTCCTATCATGGAACTTCAATTAAAAATATCTAATATATTAGTTTCCAAAAAACATATGTCTCTCACAGTGGATAGATTAAAGCTACCTCAATAGCTTGGTAGATTTATTCAAATCTAAATTTATCTCTCACCCTCATCACTAAATCCATTATGTGAAAAAATGTATTCTATATCTCTATGAAATATTTTTACTATGGTCAAACATAATGATGCAAGTGATTAGGATCTTCCATGATATCACACAACAATACCTTAATTATGTTCAATGATTTTGGGGCACATGTGGATCATCAATAGAGGAATTATATACTTGGATCCTATAGTGAAATGATTATACAATGAGAACAAGTCAAATAGATATTCAATGAAGAAGAAATTATATGTTCAGGTAATTCAAGATCTATTTATTGATTAATTAAAAATTACATGTTAATATGCTCATCTTCTTGTTCAATAATTTAAACATTTTATGTAATCTATGATTTCATTGGTCATGAAGTAAATTTTTATGATAAAATAAATTTATTCATAAATTGAGAATCAAAATATTTTTTCCATGAAATAATGGTTTCTTTTCTATGTCTGAAACCATAATATGTGTTCTTATAATCCTTTGTTATTTTGAGTTTATGATTGTATTTTCTTCCTTTGGTGATGTAACACTTTGTTTTTTCTGGTGAATAAATTTTTTGATTTTTCTATATTTGTTATTTATCTCTTAGTATATTAATTTGGTGTGTAATGAGGTATATGCTAATTTTATCATTGGATGGGTATTTTAATCCTACCCTTTACCTCTTTCTTTACATTTATTATTTATATTTTTGAGGTTTCTAATTCTCTAAGAGGTATCTAATATGATGAAACAGGTTATTAAAATACCCCAATTAAATATTCCTTTGGATAGGTGGCGTCAAGGGGGGTTTTAAAGGTGTTATGAATGATATAAGAGAGTTTTGGGAATGTAAAATCTGACTACTCGATAGTGGTGGTTGTGGTTATGGATGTTTCAACCATGCATGGATGATTGGTCTGGGGATAAGTTGTTATGGCCTTGGATTCATAGAGTCTAGCTGTGGAGTTGGTCATTTGATGATGAGATACACCACATCAAGAGAACTAGCATGGTTGTTTGTTTCTGAGGGTGATTCATATGTTGTGTCCAACTATTAAAAATGGGGATGGGGGAAATTTTCATAAGATAATATTTTTTTTGGAGTGGATTTTAGATGATCAGAATATTAAAAATGAGAAATGTCAAGACCTCCCTACCATGGTGTTGAAAATGGTGAGGATATAACCACCAAAAAAATGGGGATACAACATAATATCTTGTAAGTGTCAACATTAGGGGATGTCATTCTCTAAGACAAACCATATGTGAGGAAGTGGTGGTGGTAAAAATTGTTTATAAAATTCAAGTTAATTTTTTTATTAAGGAATTCATTTGGGATATTAAATTTAGAAATAGTCTCCATGGGAGTTTTAAGGTCTCTCATTCCATGGTGGAGGATTAGTTATGATCCACTATAACAAGGGGCATCAAGAGTTCCATGAACTAGTTCTTCCTCTTCTCTCAATCCCTTGTATAACCCTTAACACCTAATCATCCTCTTACTACACAACATGAGAGTTTGATCACCTTAATTCATTCATATTGAAGACATTCCAATCAAGGTACTCCCCTTTCTTATATCTCACACACTGTTCTTATTCTTCATCATTCTTGAATTTATTTTTTTTTGAGGATATCCTCCTCATTGATATGGAAATCTAGTGAGGCTTGATAATACATTTTCATTCATATGATTTGGTGGTGTTTTCTTCAGTGGTGGATGATTTTGACGGTCTATTTTTTATTGGGAATATTGATCCTCTGATTAGGTAAGGGATCCTCATCCCCTCCATGTTTTATGTGAATATTTTATGATATCATGAATTTTTCTTCCTTTCGGTGGATAATATGGGATTACATAATAACATAAAAATTTATCTTAAACTCGAAATTAAAGGTATGGGAGAATCAATATGTCTAAACACATTTTTTAATATTTCATTGGTGTTTATACAATTTCAATGAATTTTCTAAAAATCATGGTTTTTAGGACCATGTTTCTATTGTGTCCAATGTGATTTTTGGACCTTTATGTGAATCTTATCTTGTACTCACCATGACTATAAGGCTAATAAATTATATATCAATAATGTATTAGTTACCCATGAAAACAAGGATTGTGTTTGAATTATATTGAAATAAAATAATTTTTTATCTAAAATATGTACCTAATTGTTATGGTAGAATTGAATGATTGAATGCATAGATATATGTTGATGTTCTTTATTAGAATGTATAGTGCATATTTGAAATTTCATGGGGATTATTTATTGATAGTGGTGATAGTATAAAATAATGTACTTGTTTTGGTGGTAGATATTTGATCAGTTTTCATGGGTAATGATGGAAACTAGTGTTAAGTGGTTTTATTATAGTGATTATATTGATAATATGTTTGGATTTTTTTATGGTTTGTGTTTGTTGAGTTGGATATTATTGACAGGATTGTGTGCTGTTTTTTATTTTTGTATCTAGATAGATATTGAGTATAGTGTCAATGATGAAATTGAAATATCATGGGTAGGAAATTAAACATGGGTTGGATGAAATTAATGTTTGATAATTGGATAAAAAATGGAATGTTTCCTAAACTTGTGGAATTAAATTTGGAAATGATGGTTAAAGGGATATGTCATTAAATATGAAATGATTTTCTCCAAAGTGGATGTTTGTTGACAACTAATAAATCTAATAATTTGTTAACATTGGAATGGAAGGTAATTTATACTTGCGTGGGCTTTGTTTGTGTGGTGAGTTTCATTAGTGGTGTAAATGGTCAATGTGTGGGTTGCGATATATTATAGTGGTGTTGTATGATGCACAAGAGGAGTTGGATTAGAACACATAGGTGGGTATTGTGTTCTATGATTTATATTATATTTTCATTTTATTTATATATGATCCTCTTTTGAGGGGTCTTAACTTAGTAATGACATACGTTTTTATGTTCTTCGTGTTTTCCCCAACATCTGGGTTGGTGTTGAAAAGGGAGGACGGATAACACATCATCCCTAACATTTCTTCAGTAGTAGTTATGTTGATGGATGGCGGTGGAGATTCTTGGCGATAATGATGAATACTATTAAATATTTTAATTAATTATGAGGTTATCATAGGTTCTGGGTGTCATTCATGATAGTAGAAGGGAATATGTTTGATTTCCTTCAGAGTCCTGATACCCTACTTCATTGGTTATTTGTTGAGATTGTTATGTAAATTTTGACTAATGCTAGAAAAAGATGCTAGACCTTGTGAGGGTGGGGTATGTAGGTATTCATTTTTATCCACATTAGATAATTATGAATATATTATTCTAATGGATGTTTGGAGTGGGATCACAAGATGTTTGACAATAAATTTTGAGATAAAAATTTTAGTGGATAAGTGGTTGTGGGGTGCCTTCATTTAATTTATCTGTATTTGAAATTAAATTATACATGGATGTGTTATTTAGTAATAGTGACATGGCTAGGTTGGGAACAAAATTTCTACCACTTTATGTTTGAATTGGTTCATCAGTTTATTCATTGGGGCCATTGGTATTATCTTTTCATATTTTCATGAGATAAAACACGTATGATCTAACAAAGTATACATGTTATGGTCACTCAACAGAAATATAAACCATTTTTTACTTTCCTAAGAGGGTTTTTTTGGATCAATGATTACATTACTATATTTTTAATTGAATCTCTTGTTTAGCTTCTAATATAGGGTTTATCATATTGTACATAAATGGATACTTTATTTGTATTTATGACATTGTTCATGAAATGTGGGATAGTTGTTTCCAAAAATATTGAATATGAAAAAGTTGTTTAGTGGTTGATATCCTATCTCATAATACTATATAATTATTATTTAGGGTAATTCCTCACATATGAGTGACTTTTCTACTATTGATGCTATTTACCAACCACTTTCCTTTTCAATGTAAGACTCGGTGGGGTGGGGGGTGGGGTCGTTTTCTTTTTTTAATTTTTGAACTAGGAGGGGAATCTTTGGAGAGTGGAGGTTATGATGTAATTTTTTATAATATAAATTAATTTATATAACTATAAAAAATTAAAATACTTTAATATTACTGATTACATCCACCACCTTGACTTTATTATTATATATTCAATCCATAAAAAACAAAAAATTAGTAGTGTTAGAATCATGATACATTAGTCAGAGTGATCAATCATAATTTTATAAAACCCATTATAATATGTCCTAAATGATGAAGCACTGTAATCAACCTAAAACACTTTTGGTTCATCATATATCAAAATATGTTCAGCATAGGTAGTCATAGATTCTATCATCTAATTAATTAAAATCGTTCATAATGAAAATTTGAAATAACCAAAGCATATCCAATTGGATAATTAAACAAGAAATGAAGTCAGAATTCTTTATGGTGGTCTTGGTAAAGACCATGTGAATATCCATCCATCATATTCAATGTTATTACCCTCGGGTGAACATGTTTCTAAGAATGAATAATCTTTCTCGATCTAGAAAACAATTTCATTTTTAGGAAGCATCCCAATATCTATATTAGAGAAACATTAGTATGTAATCCTATAATTAATCTTATCTTGTGGTTTTTTACCACTGTACTCTAATCTGAATCTCTAAAAAATTACAAAACCCGACCCTGATACCAATTATAGTGACCCAATAATTTCATATAAAAATATTACATCAATTTAAATGATTATTAAAAGTTCGACATAATAATACATTCAACATAACCATAACGGTTTATTGTGTTTTTATTCAAGAAAAAAGTACACATATTTAATGATTTAACATCAACATATTTGAAAATGCTCTTCCATAATAATATATATCAAAGACATACCCTATTTAAAACCTTTCTTTATAACCTATGGAATTTTATATATAATAATGTATGGGATTATATTCTCTATAATGGTAACCATAAGAGATATTTAGAATTGATTATAAGTGAGAATAAGATAAGAATGAGGTATCATAACACAATCATAATTTATGAATTACCTATTAAGTTAGGTAAATATCATTAATCATGAGTCATGGTAGATACATTTTCTCATAATGAAGTATATATGACAAAAGAATGTGAAATCATCAATAATTAATCCTGATCTATGAGAACATATCACAGAAATAATACACATTTTTTTAGAATATATATAATCATATAAAATCATTACCTTAGTCACAGTTTACTACCAACACAAAAATAGTCGATGGAGTCCCATAGTGGGTAGGCTTTAGTCCCCATTCCATCATTTCCTAGTCAATGATCATTACTAAGAGTATCATAGTAGATAGAGTCCATTATATAATTCTGTTGACACCCAATTTGATTCCATATTTTCTGATAATATATAATTTAATAATCAATTAATTTTAGTGATTTAAACATCTAATCCAACCCTTCACATAAATAAAGTTGTTTATAATTATTCCATAACATCATAAAAACATTCATCATTCATCATAGCTTAATTGACCTCTATTATAAAAATGGGTTTGATGAAATCTTCATTAAAACATCACAATCATAAGTCATCCCAAGAAATATCATGGATGATACCATCAAAACATATCTCTTATAGATCATAAAAAACATCGACGAATTATTAAATAGAATAAAAATACATTTAAAATATAATTTTTGACATTTATTTGAAAATATGTGTAAATATTATTTTTTTAGTATATTTAATAATTTAAAAAAGTTAAATATATGGAAATATTTCACTGAAAAGAAACTTGAATTTTTTTAAGGATTCTTTGAAATAATGAACATGTATGATGGAGGTAAATCCATTTATTTAAGATGTATTAAAATAAATATTCGCTTCAAAATATATTAAAAACTCATATATGTAAATATTCAAATTTTATTTAAAATTAATTTCTAAAAACGTTTTACTAAAGTTAAAATAAGGTTTAATAGGAATTTAAGAAATCAGTTAATCATATATAAAAACATTAATTGAAATCATTTTAAATAGAATGAGATTGGATGAAAATATTTTATGACAAAAATGGATTAATAAATTTAGATTTTATAATGAAATATATCCTTGATCATTTGATGTACCAAATAAGGGATAGTTAATTGAAAGACAAAAAAACCATAGAAAAAACTATAAGGGAACAAGATAGATGATTATTAAGATATAAGTATCACATAATTTTATTAAATGGAAATTTATGACTGACAATCTTGAAAAGAAATGATATTGTAACATATAAAATTAACTTTAGTCAAGAATTAAATCTCATGTATTATGTAACAACATTTGTTTTTTAGTATAATAGTTTTGATTATTTCTATGAAAATTCACAAAGTTAGGCACTGAGATGACATTGGATTTGGGGGCCCAGAGAGCCTCGATATAAAGATATTAAAAATATTAAACGATTTTAATCATGCATACTCAATTTTTATGGAATATAGTTTATCATTCAAGTCAAGTCTGTTTTATGAAATTTGAGACCAAATATTAGTCTTAAATGTGGTTTTCACCCTAGTAATGATATAATGTTTTTTGATATTGAACACCGAGCTGGAACCGACCCTTACTGGCCTGTTGATGAGGGGTTTATTAGTTTAATTAAATTACATTAAAAACCTCACCCTATTTTGATTATTGCATATGAATGGGGTTTATGATGTTTAAAAATTGTTCTAAGAGCAATCCAATATGGGTTGGAGGGTAAGAAGTATATCTATATACTTTTTTTAATGCCAATCATTACCAAATTGAGGTAAAACATCTTCTAGGAATACTGTTAGACTCGTAGCTTTGGTGTATCTCCATGAGGTAAGAATATTTATGGGAATTGCATATTGACACTCATTTATGCATTGTTTTATGGGGTTATAATCATTTTATTAATACTAGAGATCTCATGGGGGATAATCTATGGGGTTCAAGTAGAAGTTGGGTGTTTTTTGGGGCTCATAGGGAATTCTCGTTCATAATTTCCGATGACACGGTTTTTTGTGCTAGAGAATACACAGTGTGTTCTTTTCATTCAATTGAGATGATATTCTAATGGATATCAACCATGTACTAGGGATACACACCATGTAACGCACCCATTACATGTGGTTAAATACATTGGTAGGCATACCATGTATGTGGACATGGTTGTGTGGATGTACATAGCCAGATCCCTAATCTACACAGAAAGAAGCAATGACATGGACCTAGGTCATTCAAGAGGAACAAGATATGTACCAGGTGTACGTGAAATGAATGGAATAATTTCCAACTAGTTTATGAGTGAGAACATTCCTAAAGGGTTAGATGATGTCACACTCTATATTACATGGGGTACAAATTGCCTACACTCTGTATACAATCTGAGTAATGAGAGAAGACAAGAAATGGGCTACTTTTTGAGAGACACGCAATGTAAAATGGGTACAAGCCTTGTAGTCCCCATAATGGTTTCACAATTAGATACCCTTATTTAAGACTCGTATAGATTCCACGAGTATCTTATCATGAGTATTTTTTAAAATATAGTCCAATGGTTGCCATGTTTTTGGAGTATCTTTAGGGATTTTGGTGTCCCGCAGTAGTCTTCGATGTGATCTATAGTTGAAGAATTGTGACATCTAGAGTTCCAGGATAGGTTCATGGTGTCCCCTAGCTATCCTAGGTGTGATGCCCTATATACATGTCAATATCATTCGGGTTCCATTATGTTATTTGATTACCCAATAAGAAAAGGGTGAGATCCCATAACTATGTACCATCTCCTGCTAGATTCCATCAAGGATTTCTTCTTGGTGAGACCTGATGAGAATGTTCTGTATAATGTCTAACATCATGTATGGTTGGAATGTGCCATAAGATTATAATACCCAATGATTGAGATATATCTAATTAGATCCATTTTTGATGGAATAAAAATTCCTTTTTTGTGAGATCTCTTGGATGTGTTCCCCTAGGTATGTTAGGGCTCGTGGAGTGAGTTCTTCTATAAGAGCAATACCTTGAGCCACAAGAAGATTCAATTGGAAGCATGTATAGTAGAGACCATGACATTTATATTTTTATATGAGTATATAAAGGTTATTATTGAATTCCTTTTAGTGATTTTAGTTAACTTGATTGAAATACCATATGAATATGTGATGGATAGTCATGTATAGATGTGGAATGTTCGAGATAGAGTTTTGTTCACTCTCTCTCTAGGGTATTCTCCTCTTGCATGGGGTTGATAAAACTACTTCCATTCAATTTATACCTTTTATATTGTGTTTTTGGGGTGCCTAATGTGTATTGTAATACCCAGACATGCATTTCATAAGCTCCCACAACAAATGTTTTTGAAAATGATAGGACTTTTGATAGAGTCCTAGGAGGACCCAGAAAAGGAATATCATTGTGATATAGAGTAACTAAGGTGTTTACCAGTGGATTCAATTGACAGTAGTCACCACCTACTAAGATGTTTGTATGACATTACTAGTTTCTTCTAGGATTTTAATTTTCCCATTTCATGATATCAGTACTTTTGGTGTACTATAATTATTGTATTGATGTGTGCATGCATTTTTGTTATCATTTAAATTATTATCTATACACTGTTTGATCAAGATTTATGTCTGTGTGTGCATATAGGTACCATATTTTAACGTCTTACATATGTGTGATATGCCTATTCTATGCTAGTCACTATCCCATAACCTATTAGAGGTGGGTGGGTGATGTGATGACTTTTCCTTCCACATGAAATGTGGTCCCTATTATTTCAGGTCATTAGAGAGTTGTATTAGAGGAGGTCATTGCATAAGACCAATGTCCAGTGTTTTCCAATATGGGATTGTATTGGGATTTTCGAAATAGTGTTTAGTTTATAGATTTTATTTTCTATGTCAGGTACTCTATTATTTTTTAAATGATTGATTTATTCATTCACCAATACTCTGATAACCATATTTCGGACTTAGTACATGTAGACACTAGTATTAGAGAAATATTGGTGCATCCATCATGTATGGTTGGGTGGTGGTTTACATGTACTTATTCATTGAAATCCCAAGATATATTATTTGATCATGGTGCATCTTGATGTTTTTTTCAAGATTGCAGTGTGATGAAATCCATCCAGCTATCCATAGTAGGAATATGATGACGATATACCCAAAAACAAAGCTTCTTAATAGGTTTCTTCATAAGAGAAAGTTATTCTAGGTGGCATGCTAGTTGAGCCCCCACGTGTTGAGATGTTGTTTGTTCCACTATCTGAGGATGAGTGTGCTTGTAGACTTAGCATCCTTCATTAGTTTAAGAGGTAGTAACCTACCATTTATTTGTGTGATCCAAATCCCTAGGTATATGATAAATTAATTATTTTAGTTATGTGTGTTTTCTACCCTGTGAGGAATCCTCCTTATCAGATGGTGGCATTACCATTGAGTCTTATTCAGGGCTCTTCTAGGTGATGATAAAGTCTAGTGATTCAGAACCATAATGTTATGATGATATCATAGGTATATTTTGAGAATATATCCAGGGTTAGTTTTATCCTTCTACATTGATATCGATGTGTATCTAGGATCTTTTTCATCTTCTATAGGTTAGACTAACTATGGAAGAGTATTTGGTGAGGTTAACATTCCATTTGTGGAACTCTAGGGACACAGTTTATGATCTTTGTTTGTAATAAATGTGATTTGATAAGGGATTACACTAATATATCACATCTTCAATGATATATTTTCTCATTCCAACTTATACTGGAGTCTTTTTTAGGTCATTATATTTGATAGAATTCAGGATCAAATGATTCTGATTGTAGGTGATGAGAACACATGATCTTAGACCATAGTAGCTAGTATCCATATGTTGGCTTAGGTATCCTATCATTTTATATTCCTCAGAATATGATCTCATGATGAAATTTATGTAGCTCATGGATCCTGGTATGTTTCTAGATAGTCTTAAGAGAGGTGATGTTACACTTATTTTGTATGGGAACATTTAACATTATATTTTTTTAACCATTCATGCTACATAGAGGGTGATGAAAAATAGACTACCCTAGGTGATGTAGTATCTAGATCATGGAGTTCCGTGTATAGAGTATGTGTAAATGAAGTGGTAAGAGGGGAATGAGGTGTTATATGAATTTATCTATTACCATAACCACCTAGGTGGTATATGCATGGATCAGGGAGTTACATGACAAGGATGAGGACAAATAAAATCAATGGTATCCTATAACACAAAGGATCAAAGTATGATTAGGGGTATGGATTTTATTTTTTTTAATTTTTTAATAGTATTTTATAAATATATTTTTGAAATTCCCTTTTCTTGTAAATAATTTATTTAGTCCTATCCAGGGTAATATTTGGTGTTAGTATATCCCTATGATGGTGATGTTTTTTTGGCCTTGGACTCAACAAAAGATGGATAGTTTTCCTATTGAGACTCATTATTATGAAAAAACCTAGTTTTATGTTGGAGAGTCAATTTACCTCAATGAAGATATTTTTTGGGTGTGTTTGATGATATTCTTAGGGATATGTGTTAAGGGAATCATGGTGTATTGAAATATCACAGTCAAACTTGGTTATGATAGAAATGATGGAAAGGTAAAGAATATGCATTAGGAATAAGAAAATTATGGGATGGGGCATGAATTTGGTTTAAGGTTACTCATGGGACCTTACTACCCTAGCTACAATAGAACAAATTTAATAGCCACTTATCCTATTCCATATCCCATGTTTAAGGCATAATGATTCCAGTGGATCATTTTTCTCAATGATTATACTTGGAGGCACTTATAGAAAGGATCAGAGGACCATAAATCATCTCTGTTGTATGAACCAATTCTAGTGTAAGGAGAGCCTCACATAGAATACATTCGTACTAGAATAAAGATACATGATAATTTTTTCTTTATTAGGGATTGGATAACTAATATATATTCTCAAATGGATTCTTCCAGTAGTGGCACTGTTTCTAGATTATGGGATAGTGGTTTATTCCTTTATAAAGGATTGATATTTTTTAGTGAAAGATGAACTCATGTGTGGGTTGGTATAGTTGAGAATTATCTATTGGATACAATGTCCTATAGAGAAGTTGATTAAATTATATTTCATGTTTCTATAGTGTCAGTGGGGTTTAGGAGGTCTTCCCAGAGACGTGATGAGATTTCTACCCTAGTGAATGTTAGAATTATGCATAGACAGAAACATAGGAAATTCCTCCATATTATTCTGAGCATATCAGTTGACTCCCATCAAGATTCATGTGTTTTTGTGTAGTTATAATTTCTCATAAAGTGGGACTAGTAAAACCCAACGTGTAAACTTGTGTAGATCTATGTTCTTCTAATAGGCAGGTGTGAGATTTATTTGTAAGGTCCTTCTCCCATTGTGGATCATATCATTGAATTATTATTAAATGATACCCTCATGGGATAGACATAATAATTCCATGTGAGAAACATGAGTATAAAATGTAGACATACTCTGAGAGTACCAACTTCTTATATATCTCTTCTGGAATTAGTAAACTGAGAGACAATAAATGGTGTGGCTGTAATTGATGATTTTCATAGTTAGTGTTTGTCCTTAATTTTTTTAGAAAGGTAATAGAGAAGTTGACCTATTTTAAGATTTACTATTTGGAAGTGCATGATGTGAAATGTATCAGGTTTTTGGTGGTTACCACTCTTCTTTTTTCAGCAAGGTGGAGAGTCACATCTATGATTTTTTTTATTTATCAAATGAACAGATACACATTGGACATGTAATTGATGGATTTTCTAATGGTGGGGAGTATAAAGACATTATGAGGAATAGAAATGATATGGGATACAATGTTCGAGGTGGTGATGGGGAAGTCTGTTTACCCTCAGTTGTATACTTTATAGATGGGTGGTTGTTCCAACTAGAGTGAATTATTTGGTTCCTAGAGGTCATGTTTTATTGTATCATATTAGTTCAGTACATTTGTCATTCCAAAGGAAAAGAATAACCAATTTCCACATTTGGATGCCTTGCATGTTACTATTGTAATGGTTGAAGAGAGTATGAGACAAAGTTAGTTGGCCAATAGTTAGCCCAAGTGATGGAAGTTGAGTGTGTAGTTTATCCAAAGTTGGATGAGGACTATTAGAATAAGTTAGTGTCTAGGCTTGGTTCGTGAGATGGTGTACCACTAGATCCTATGAGTATAGTTTGATTGGATACTTTGTTTTTACCACATGATGCATCTGTGGGGACATGTAAACATATCATTTGATAATGTTTTCTTGGTTTTATATGGGTGGTAGGTGTGGAGAGGCCTTTTGTTGTACCAGGTGGTTCTTGTGACCTAATCAGAGAGGACCCTTCTTGATTATGTGGTTCCCATTAGTGTGTGTTTTAGATAGTATAATAACACTCTAGAGAGTTTTGTAGTGTGGTAGACAATTTTTTGAGAAATTTTGGTCAATTTTCCTAGTCAATCAATTTTCATGACAAAAATCATGATGGTTGATAAATCGTAACAATAGTGGGGTTTCCTATAAAATATGTAAAATTTAAAGAATATTTATGAATCAAGGAACTTTGTTTTAATTTTATTGTCGATCCCACATATCCTTGATGGTGTGATATTAAAAATATTAAATACATTATATCCCCCACATGGTTTTCAATGAATTTGGTCAATATCTAGAGTGGAGTATCCTATTAGAAATTCGAGACTTTAGTTGAGTCTGGAACATAGGTTTTACGCTAGATACAACATAATAATTATTGGAATTTGGAACCAAGTTAAATGAGAACATTAGAAGGATGTTGATTAAGGGTTTATTAATTTAATAAATTTATTCCATAGCAGGTTCAGCAGATTTTATGTGTTCTATGGTGACACAATTTGCATCTAAAGCAGGTAATACTAAAGAAACAGCATCAGGAACATTGTATTCTTCATCAAAGATAGGAGAAAGCCTAAACTCACAAACAGAATATCTAAGAGGAAAAAAGGCATGGTTACAACAAAAAAGGGGTATGTAACCCCAAACATAATTCCAAATGAATCTTTTATTCTTGAATAGTCAGGGTATCTCAAACTCTAACACTTTAATTGTCTTAAAGAAACTTTTAAATACTCATAAGACTTATTTACTATCAATAGCCGAACCTAAAATAAATTTTACCACTATGTTTATGCAACTTTGCACCGTGAAATAAAAATTTCTAGGTGATTGTAAAGATGGATCCTTAATTGACTCTTTATGGATTTTTTACCATTCATCTCTTCAAAATGTGACCAATGTCAATACATCAGAACAAAATTTTACTTGTGATTTTTGTCAGGATGATATGAATTTTTTTGCACTATGATCTATGCTATGAATAGATATCAAGATAGATGATCTCTTTGGCATGACCTTCTCATGTTGGCTCACAATATCCATGAACCTTGTATTGTTATTGGAGATTTAAATGTCATTCTCTATTCTAGTGAGAAGTTGGGACGTTCTCACTCTACCATTTCCTCACGAGAATTAAGAGCTGCTATTGAGGACAAAAAACATGTAGAAAAAAATATTATTGGTGCGAAATATACCTTGTATAGAAGACACTACAACAAAGTAGTGTCAAGAAAACATGATAGATATTTATTGAATTCTTCTTCTCTTAACAAATTGGATATTATTTCTAGCACTAATATTCCTAGGTTAAATTCAGATCATCATCCTATTCTTGTCAATATGATCAATAGGATTTCAAAACCCATCCTCCCATTTAGGTTTCATACTGCCTGGTCTGATGACCCTAATTTCACGGCTTTTATCAAAGATTTTTGGCTATCTATGAACCATCAACATGCTTCATTTTCTTGTGTTATTAAACTCAAGAATCTAAAATATGCCCTTAAAGGCTGGTGTCGAACCAAAATAAATAAAATCGACGTATATATATTCTTTAAGGAAAATGATCTTTCTAAAACTAAAATAAATAAAACCACCTTTGATTTTTCTTGTGAGCCTCAACTGGAAATTGAAATCTCAATGAAACTCAACTCTCTTCTCACCCTCAATGATAACATGCACAAACAAATTTTTAAAACAAAATGGTTATCTATTGGAGACAGAAACACAAAATTATACCATTCCCTTCAAAGGATAAAGAAGGTTTGTCTACCTCTCACCACTCTTATGCATAATGGAATTCTTATTGATTCAGAGGAGGCACATTCTAACCACGTGGTTTCCTATTTTAAAAATATCTTCAATGGTCCTAATATCAATAAGGACCTCTATCATGATATTATCCCCTCCTTCATTGAGGAAAATTAAAATACCAATCTTCATAAAACCCCCCTTGATCATGTAATTAATGATACTATATTTATTTTAAATTCTGATAGTGCTCCAAGACTGGATGGGTTTAATAATGGTTTTTTTCCAGAAATATTGGGACATCATTCGCACTGATGTTTATAAGATTGTTATATCCTAATACTCCAATGGTTTTCTCACCCATGGTCTTAATGGTCAATTCCCTACTCTTATTCCTAAGGTTGATAACGCCTTAGAGATTCACCAATTTTGGCCAATTGACCTCATTAACAATCTGTACAAGATAATTTCTAAAATTTAAGCAAATATACTCACTCACATATGCAAGAAAATTGTTTCATGGAATCAATATGGTTTTATTAAAGGAAGGTATATTCAGGATTGCATTTTCCATGCCTCTGAATGCACCAGCATTATTAATAATGTTACCAAAGGGGGAAATATTGGTATATTTCTTGACATAAAAAAGGATTTCAACGTGATTGATTGGGGTTTTTTCTTCCATGTGCTTCAGAGTTTTAGTTTTAATTATATATTTATCATAAGAATTAACACCTTATTTATGACTGCTTCCATCTCAATTCTGAACAACGGTTCTCACAAAGGATACTTTAATTATAAAAAAGGTGTCAGAAAGAGAGACCCTCTCTCAGCTATCCTCTATATTATTTTTGAGGATTATCATAGTAGACTACTCTTTCATCTGGTTAATCAGAACAATCATAAGCCCATACAGGCCACCAAAAATCTAAATGTCCCCACTCACCTCATGTATGGTGATGATATTATTTTGTTCCTTCATGGAGGGAGTAATAATACTCAGGATCATATAGATTCTTTGTCTCATTATGGAGAAATAAAGCTTCAATCTATATGATGGAATAAATATTTGATTCTCTTTGGAAAATTTTCTGCTTCAAATAGTAAAATCCTTATCATCAACAATTTTGGAATTAAAGAAGGCTTTCTCCCTTTCACTTATTTTGGAGTTCTTATCTTTTGGGGAAGAACCAAATCAATCATCTTTAATGGGATTGTGGATCAAATCTTCAATGAAATATATTCCTGAAAGGGTAAATCCCTCTCCAGGGTAGGCGGAATCTGTTTGGTTAAATCAACTATTGTCCCTAAAATGGTTTACTCTTTGATGATTTATAAATGGTCGGCTGGTGTCATAAAAAGGCTATACACTTACATAAACAATTTTGCTTGGATGGGAAGTATTCTTGAAAGAAATCTTGTCACCATCCCTTGGTCCACCAGTTGTAAGACTATTGGTAAAGTCTGTATTGGAATAAAAAATCCCAAATTATGTTATGAAGCTCTCTAGGACAGGCTCACCTGGAGGTTATTGAATAGCAACTCTGATGTGGTTGATTTTTTAAAACTATTATTTCTTTATAATCTTAAAAAAAGAAATTTTAATCATATTACCTCCTCAATTTTTCCCACCATTAGAAAAAACTTCAATACCAACATGGTTAACTCTAGATGGATGGTTAATGTGAATTCTAATATAAACTTCTATATGGATAATTGGACCGGTGCTCCTCTAATCTATTGCTTATCTTCTGAATCCCCTCCTTAGAGTATCAACTCCACTATAGGGGAATTTCTTCAATCCCACAGACATGATCTCCCTGACAACATTCCTCAAATTATTTAAAACTATCCCTTTTCTAATGTCGAGTATTTCTTCATCTGGTAACCTACTCAAAATGGAATTCTTGACTCAAAAAAAATTATAGACATAACTTTTCAGGACTAGAGTCCAACTTTGACTAGTTGAATTACTTTAAAAACCCATGTATTAAACCAACAAGACTCACTCTTATTTGGTGTAATGCTCATAACAAAATACCTACTTATTTATGTCTTCAATATTTTTGTTTTCAACTATGCTCAATATGAAATTTATGAAATCAATATAGGGAAGATGATGATCATCTTTTTCTATCCTATGTTACTTCCTCTTCTTTGTGGAACAACATTTTTGATATTTTTAATTGCAGATGGATTATTTTCGATACTATTGACTTGAACTTAATGGGATGTGTGGATCATGTTGCCTCACTGCAAGTTAAAAACATTTTTATCACTGCTGTTGCAGAATTTATTCATGTTATATGTTAAGACAGAAATAATATCATTATCAATAAATGCTCATTAAACATAAAAGTAGGTAATGATCAGATTCTCATTGTGATTCAACAAGTGGCCTCAATTCAAAAAGCGCATTGTAACAACATGGATGGAGACATTGAGATTCTTTGGAAACATCGGATTGATGGAATTTACAGTCCACCTAAGGAAGCTCTTGATGTATTTTGGAAAACCCGATTCCAGGATGGATTAATGTGTAACGCCCCGACCCTAGTTACCCAGAGTCGGTGCATTATTACATAACATTGGCATGATCACAAGAAAGATCAAATCTCGAAAGACCGATTGGTTTAGTAGCCTTGGAAACACTAGATATATTCATAAGTTTTACATTACATCATATAATGAAAAACTACTACAACAACATAATGTCTCCACAGTCCACACAATTATCCCCTCATAATATCCCTGCAGGTCATTCATAACTTACTTCTTCACATCCTGGGAAAAATAAAACATAGAAAAGGGGTGAGCTCAAATGCCCAGTAAGGATAACAATATAGCGGAACATTCAAAATAAGCATAAACATTTAAGGAAATGAATTACCAAAACAAAATCCTTTTAAACCTGAACTTCAACATAGTATGGAAGAAGTAAAATGAAATAATTCCATTTACTTGTTCACATGGATATTCTACTAATCGAATAATCACATGCAATATCGATAACCACTTTCATAATGTTGGAATGCGTAATGCCAAACTATCATAACCACATAGCCAAGGCCTCGTGCCAAGACTAAAAATAATATTTTTCCAAGGCCTTGTGCCAAGACACTAGTTTGTCTCATGAGACCTACCGATGCATCGAGGTGCTATAGCGGGCTCCACCCGGCACTTATTAAGTCCAATGCATTCCTCATATGAACAGGTTTAAACATAACGTAAACATTCATATTAAAACTAGCATACGAAATGTCAATAATTTCACCATAAACTATGAATGGTATAAAAATAGCACATCCACAGTCAAACATATCACAAAACCTTCAATATAATATAGAAGTTTTGTATCATAATAAATCAACTTCAAATAAGTGTAAAATCCATCAAAGGATGTTGACATGGATGAAATCAAAAATCTTTTTAGAGAAATATCTCTTTCTATTTTTGAAATCATTTAAGACCCATATAAAATTAAACATTTTCTTTGAAAATATTCTTATAAGCTTGTATGGAAATCTTTGAAGATTATATAACGGCGGAAAATAACCGCACCCGCCGTATAAGTTAAAAAAAACATTCTTACCTTAATTCTGTCGAAAATGTTAAAAAGGACCTTGTTTTGAAAATGATGGAAAGATTCCTCTTATAAAAAGTCAAACAAGGGTATAAATGACTTTAACCCATATTCTTGTAAATAATAAAAATGTTTTGAAATACATTTTTAAGAAAACATGGATGTGGATGATAAAGAGATCCCAGTAGATTATTACATATAAACAACCTCGGATAATGAAGAGATTGTGAAATAACCCTTACCTTGTACTTTTCCTTGGTTGGGGTAGGTTAACCTCCTTTATAATGGTGAAATAATTGTTATTAAATTATACAAGAATTATATACATTAATATTATATCATATATGATCTTTTAATATTGATTTGATAATAATATCTTAGTATTTTCGTTGTTTCGGGTGTTAACTTATTTTATTTTATATGTTTTGTTACGTAAGACATGTTTGTAAAGGATACGTTGTATATTATTCATATCCATAATGATATCAAGTCCTTAAAAATCATTTTTAAATCATCAAATGATAATTATAATTGAATGGATACGATGGAGAATGAATCTCATCGCGTTCGTGGAGACGGTAGTCCGTACGTACGCACGAGCGACAATATCATTCTTTTGATATTAAAATAATATATAAATGGATGGTATATCATATATAAAGAATCATTAACATGTTATATTTATTATTTTCTTGAGTTACACATCATTATTAAACCCATCCAAATAATATTATATTGAATAACAATTACACCACGACGTGGAGACGGTAAGCCGTACATACGCACGTATGGTGACATGTTATTCAAAGGGTGGATAGAATACTGAATTTGGGTGTACCATATTTATAATAACATCACAGTATATAAATTATACTGGATTTATTATTTTAGAATGGTAACAACAAAGGAAGAATAAGTGGAAGAAGAAATGAACTTGGAAAAGGGTGGTGAAATCATTACCTCTTCTTCGGGTTTTTCCTTTTGATTTGATCAAAAGGGCTCCTTAGGTTGGCTTTCTGATCAAACTAATGCCTCTAGGTTTTAGTGAGGGAAGTTGGGAGAGTATTTGGGCAGAGTTTGGCCGAACCAAAAGGCGTTGAATGTGTGAAGAAATGGGAAGGAGGAGTGCCCTTTTATAAGAGGGGTGAGGGACACCTTTGGAAAAGCCAGAGATATTAGTTTATAATAAATTCATATTCGGTTTCCAATGGCTCCAAAGATGATTATTTAAATTTTAAGGTGGGGATAGGTCGAAAAAAACTCAACTAATAGAATTTAGACAGGTTTGGGTACTTTTATTATCCTTATCTTTAAGTATTAACTCTAAATTAATTAGTTTCACTTTTACAATGTCTCTTTGTATTTTTATATAATATGGTTAATAAACTTACTATATACATCCAAGAGACCCCCCAAGTGGTCATTAATGATTAACCTATCATTATATAAGTCTCTTGGCCAAACTTTAGATTTTTAGGAATTTAATATCAATTAATAATATAATATTTGTTTTAAGAACTCTTTTATGTCAATTTTGACACTATTCAATAGTTGATTTTTTTGAAACTCATAACAGATTGATTACTTCGAAAAAAGTCATTTAAATCAATCCTAATATAACTTATTATCCTATAAAATTATTTTAATTCATTAAAAGTTTCATATTATATTTATTTGGGTATTTATAATATCAATTATTTTAATTTTTCACTATTATAGTAATTACTACATCATCATTGTGTCATAGATAAATTAAACTATTTAATGTCTAAAAATTATAAATAAAATATCATTATGTAGGAAATATTTTTATATTTCTAATGAATATTTATAATCTAAAATAAAACATATATAACCCTATGTAAAAAATTTTGTTTCTAAAAGATATATGCTTGTGTCATTTTTGTATTCATTTTAACTTAATTAAAATAAAATGTCCCTATCACCTACAAGTGGCACCATGGGGTCCCCAAATCGACCAAAAGATGAATATGGTCGAACATGTATCAACCAATAAGTCTAGGACACGTTTTAGGGTAATTTAGTATTATTATAATATTAGTTTTTTACCCTTATTTACTGGATTTACCCTTAACCATGGTAAATAAAATATTTACCGCAGTAATTATTCAGAATGTCTAAAAATAAAAGTTACCTATTTACACAATTTGAACATCCTGATTCCTAATATGGAATCCATTTTTCTAAATTCAAAACACAAAAGTGGCAGAAATTAATTTAAAATTTATTTCTGCTGTCAAAACAAAAAGCGTGTTTTTAAGAGATAATAACTATCAAAAGATTGACACTTGTTTATGTTTGGTTTAATTGTAAAATTATGTCCAATGACCAACATTATATTAAATGGTAAAAATATATTCTAAATATACTTTAAAACAACTCAAATTCATAATTTATCACTATTAATTATTTTTATTAAAAAAGTTGTTTTTAATTAAAATTTAGTAATTTTCACTATTCATCAAAATATGAAAGTTATTCG
Organism: Viscum album; assembly: GCA_963277665.1. Classification (NCBI taxonomy): domain Eukaryota; kingdom Viridiplantae; phylum Streptophyta; class Magnoliopsida; order Santalales; family Viscaceae; genus Viscum; species Viscum album. The sequence goes on along the minus strand of OY728164.1, from coordinate 1,520,856,000 downwards.
AAAAATACCAAAATTTCATCTTAGGCTAAATTCGATATTCCGAATCCAAAAATGAAGTCCATTTTGAGAGATAAAATATCTTAAATTTTAAAAGGTAGGTATTACTATTCACAACGGCTAGTTTGATTGGTTATGGTGTGTTAGAACTCGGTGTTGCGTACAACACACGCTATCACATTATTCAAAGAGAAGCGTACCGTAGAAGCTTGGGGTGTTACATTCTCCCATCCTTCAAATAATTTCATCCTTGAAATTTTTAGAATACTACCGCATGAAAAGACTCAGGTGGTTCTTCATCATAACTTCCTCAGGTTCCCACGTTGCCTCTTCCATCTTATGGTTTCTCCACAAAACTTTTACCAGACGCATCGTCCGGTTTTTCAGTACTTGTTCTCTCGTATCATGAATCCTGATGGGCTCTTCACAATAAGAAAGATCGGGTTCCAGTTCTAATTCCTCATAGGTGAGTACATGCGTTGGGTCAGGCATGTATTTCCTCAACAGAGATACGTGGAACACATCGTGAACTTTGGAGAGACTTGGCGGCATTGCCAATCGGTAAGCCACATCCCCAATTTGTTCTAGAATTTCGAATGGTCCTATGTATCGGGGACTCAATTTACCTTTCTTACCAAAACTTATGACTCCCTTCCATGGAGATACCTTCAGGAAAACTTGATCATCGACTTGAAATTCCAAATCCTTCCTTTGATTATCGGCATAGCTCTTCTGCCTACTTTGAGCTGCTTTGATGTGATTTTGGATTACTTTCACCTTTTCCACTGTTTCTTCCACCAGTTCTGGGACTACAAGTTTTCTTTCACCAACGTCATCCCAACAGTTTGGTGTACGAAATCTCTTTCTGTATAACGCTTCATATGGTGCCATCTGAATACTCGAATAGAAGATATTGTTATAGGAAAATTCTACCAGTGGTAAATATTGATCCCACATACCATGAAAGTCAAGTGAGAAAGATCTCAACATGTCTTCTAAGGTCTGAATAGTCCGTTCTGATTGTCCGTCTGTCTGAGGGTGGTAAGCAGTGCTCAAATGAAGTTTAGTATCCAGGGATTTCTGAAGACTTTTCCAAAATCTTGAAGTAAAACGGGGATCACGATCAGAAGCAATCAATAGGGGTACTCCATGAAGTCTAACAACTTCATTAATATATAGTCTTTCTAGACGTTCCAGGGGTATATCTTCTCTTATAGCAAGAAAATGTGCTAACTTGGTAAGACGATTAACAATAACCCATATTGCATCGTTCCTTCTAGGAGTATTTGGTAGCCCCATGACAAAGTCCATCGTAATATTGTCCCATTTCCACTCCGGTATGGGAAGAGGTTGCATGACTCCTCCAGGATGTTGACTTCTAGCTTTCACTTGTTGACAAACCATACATCTTGACACAAAATCACCAATCTCCCTCTTCATGTTGTCCCACCAAAAATGTTCCTTCAAATCTCTATACATTTTGGTGCTCCCAGGGTGTATAGAGAAATTGGAACTATGAGCATCAACTAGAAATTCCCTTTTTAGATCAGGTATATCTGGAACACAAAGTCTCTTCCCAAATCTCAAAATTCCATCTTCATACACAAAGTCTCTCAATCTCCCATCATTCACAACTTTAATCGTCTTTTGAAATTCTTCATCATCGGTCTGAGAACTCTTAATCCTTTCTAGTAAATATGGTTTGGAGACCATTTGAAAAAGCATTGATGTTCCACCTTCCCGGTTTATTCCCATGTCCATCTTCACTAGATCCATGAAAATTGGATCCCTTTCAATTCTCATATTGTTCAAAACTCCATGGTCTTTTCTACTCAAAGCGTCTTCCACCTTGTTTGATTCCCCCGGGTTGTAGTGTATTGTGCAATCATAATCCTTGAGTAATTCAAGCCATCTCCTTTGTCTCATGTTGAGTTCTTTTTGTGAGAAAATATACTTCCAACTCTTGTGATCAGTATAAATCTCACATTTTTCACCATAGAGGTAGTGCCTCCATATCTTCAAAGCAAAGATCACAGCTGCTAACTTGAGATCATGAGTAGGATTGTTTTGTTCATGAATTTTCAACTGTCGTGATGCATAGGCAATAACTCTATCATTCTGCATAAGGACACAACCAAGTCCTTTCTTTGATGCATCACTATAAATAACGAACTCATCATTCCCCGATGGTAGAGTCAATATAGGAGCATTGACTAATATTATCTTCAGTTCTTCGAAACATTCTTCACACTCTTTTGTCCAAACAAATTTAACCCCTTTACGTGTGAGCTTCGTTAATGGGTTAGCCAATCGGGAAAAATTATGGACGAAACATCGATAATAACCTGCCAAACCAATAAAACTACGTACCTCAGTTATACTCGTAGGTTCTGGACATTCTTGGATTGCCTTGGTCTTATAAATATAAACAGAGATTCCATCTTTAGAGACAATATGGCCAATAAAAGAAATCTCATGAAGCCAGAATTCAAACTTGCTAAACTTTCCATATAATTCATGCCTCCTCTGAGTCTTCAAGATAATGTGCAAGTGATTTTCATGATCTTCATAGGTTTTGGAGTATACCAAGATATCATCAATAAATACCACCAAAAATTAATCGAGATACTCCTTAAAAACTCTATTCATCAGATCCATGAATACAGAGGGTGCATTAGTCAATCCAAACGGCATTACAGTAAACTCGTAATACCCGTACCTGGTTCGAAATGCTGTCTTCGGAATGTCTTCCTTCTTCACACACAACTGATGGTATCCAGATCGAAGTTCAATCTTTGAAAAGTATTGAGATCCATGCAGTTGGTCAAATAAATCATCAATACGTGGTAGGGGATACTTGTTCTTTATTGTTATAGCATTGATCTCCCTGTAGTTGATACATAACCTCATAGATCCATCTTTCTTTTTAACAAAAAGAACGGGGGCTCCCCATGGAGAAACACTAGGGAGAATAAATCCTTTATTACTCAATTCCTCTAGTTGTTTCTTTAGTTAAACTAATTCTATAGTGGCCACTCTATAAGGGGTCTTCGATATAGGCCTTGATCCAGGAATTAAATCAATGGAAAACTCAACTTCTCGTTCTGGAGGATGTCCAGGTAAATCTTCCGGAAATACATCTACAAATTCTTTCACAATAGGTACATCCTCTATTTGAACATTCCTTTCCTCACCCACATTTATTTAATTCTCATCCTCCCCAATAATGGAATTTAGTTGAGCTATTGAGGGTGGATCTAAATAAGAATTAGGTGGTGACGATTCTGCTCTAAAGATAAGGTGTTCTTTATCATTATCATCAAGAATCGTAACCTCTTTCTTCTTACAATAAATCTTCACATCATAGTCTGAAAGCCAGTCCATACGGAGGATTATATCAAACTCAATCATAGGTTTGACAATGAGATCAGCAGATAAAGAACATTTATGTGCTCTAATGGGGACTGATTCACAAAACTTCGTTGCAATGATACTTCCCTTAGGAGTTTTAATTGACAACTCCCTTATTAAATAAAATTAGAAATATCTAATTTTCTTAGCAAACTGGGAAGATATGAAACAATGCGATGATCCAGAATCAACTAATGCATTTTCTAAACATGATGAAACCATTAAATTACCTGCCACCACGTCTTTTAGAGCTTCTACCTCAGCAGTAGTGATAGCATAATCCTGGACTTTATCCCTGGGCCTTATCCTAGGAAAGTTCTCCTGACGCTTAGGACATGCATTTGCATAATGCCCCATCTCCCTGCAATTATAGCACTGAACGTTGGTAGCTTCCTTCTTCCCCTTGCAATCACAAGCTTGGTGGCCTTTTTCACCACACTTATAACAGACTCCCATTCCCTTCAAGCAAGTACTAGGGTGTTTCTTCCCGCATTTACCACAAGATGGATATTCTACCTTTCCCTTCTTACCCTTATTTCCATTCCCATATTGATCAGCAGGTCTCTTCTTCTCTTGCTTTTCTATAAAGTCATAAGACTTAGAGAATTCCTTTTCGGTCTTGATAGCACATGAGACAATGTCTTCGTACGATGAAAAGGATTGTGAGACTAATGATCGACGGAGAAATGGTTTTAACCCATCAAAGAAACGATCAATATTACTTCTTGGGTTATGTATATAATCTCCAGAATAACTTTTTAACCTTGTAAAGTTAGCCTCATACTTTGTGACATTCTCATCCTCCTTTTGTCTTAGACTCAGAAATTGCCTTTTCATATCTGCTCGATGGTCGCGAGGAAAGTATTTTTCTAAAAATAGATCTTTGAACTCCCTCCATTCCATATTTGATACTTTATCATCTTCCTTCATGTTTTGAATCAATGACCACCATTGATCAGCATCTCCAGTGAGGCGGTAAACTGCCATGATAACTTTTTCCCTTTCACTGCTACCCAAAGCCTGAAATATTTTCTCTAGGGAATTTATCCATTGCTCAGCTACTAAGGGATTTGTACTCCCATTGAACGTTGGTGGATGTTGCCTCATGAATCGATCTAACATTGATCCTCCAAGCTGTGGATCAGGGTGCTCCATACGGGTAAGGTTATTATTCATAACCTTAGTAAGTTGTCCCAGTATGGTGATTAGCTGATCGGCACCAGTTGCATCACCAGCCCCACAATAATTATCTTGAGCAGGAGGGAAATCCCTACATGGAGTGCGTGCATTGATACGGTTTCCATTTCTTCCACTAGGCTCCATTTCTAAACAATGGCATAAACTAGATCAGTTTATGAATCAAAATACATAATCCCATACATATAAAATACTTAACATAAATTGAACTATTTATGGATATAATCCATAATCATAAGAATGTTTTATTTGAGGAAGTATATACTCATAAACCCTTCATAATGATTTGTAAAGAAAATGAGAGTTATCCAAAGATTTTCCCCGTGAGTGTCGTAACCAAGAGTGCAGCAAGGCCCGTTGTCGTTCACTAGTTCCCGTTCAAGTCAAGCTCAAAGCGGTGTTTTCGGGTTTTACCCCTAGGTACATCTGTACCATAGCCGCCTCTACCTGATCGTATCCAAACAGGGATGTATTGCTCAGAAAACTCACAAAATCTCTACAATACCAAAATTCTAGGAAGTTCTTCTATACTAATCCTCAAAGATCATCTTAGGTCTACGTTCTCTAATCAGAGTTTATCTAAATCTAGCTTCCAAGGTTTGTACTAAACTTCCTTTGATACCAACTGTAACGCCCTGACCGTAGTTACCCAGAGTCGGTGCATTATTACATAACATTGGCATGATCACAAGAAAGGTCAAATCTCAAAAGACCGATTGGTTTAGTAGCCTTGGAAACACTAGATATATTCATAAGTTTTACATTACATCATAGAACGAAAAACTACTACAAAAACATAATGTCTCCATAGTCCACACTATTATCCCCTCATAATATCCCTACAGGTCATTCATTATTTACTTCTTCACATCCTGGGAAAAATAAAACATAGAAAAGGGGTGAGCTCAAATGCCCAGTAAGGATAACAATATAGCGGAACATTCAAAATAAGCATAAACATTTAAGGAAATGCATTACTAAAACAAAAGCCTTTTAAACCTGAACTTCAACATAGTATAGAAAAAGTAAAATGAAATAATGCCATTTACTTGTACACATGGATATTCTACTAATCGAATAATCACATTCAATATCGATAACCACTTTCATAATGTTGGAATTCATAATTCCAGACTATCATAACCACATAGCCAAGGCCTCGTTCCAAGACTACAAATAAGATTTTGCCAAGGCCTTGTGCCATGACACTAGTTTGTCTCATGAGACCTACCGATGCATCGAGCAGCTATAGCGGGCTCCACCCGTCACTTATTAAGTCCGATGCATTCCTCATATTAACAGGTTTAAACATAACATAAACATTCGTATTAAAACTAGTATACGAAATGTCAATAATTTCACTATAAACTATGAATGGTATAAAAATAGAACATCCATAGTCAAACATATCACAAAACCTTCAATACAATATAGAAGTTTTGTATCATAATAAATCAACTTCAAATAAGAGTAAAATCCATCAAAGGATGTTGACATAGATGAAATCAAAACTTTTTTTAGAGAAATAACTCTTTCTATTTTTGAAATCATTTAAGAGCCATATAAAATAAAAAAATTTCTTTGAAAATATTCTTATATGCTTGTATGAAAAGCTTTGAAGATTATATAACGGCGGAAAATAACTGCACCCGCCGTATAAGTTAAAAAAACATTCTTACCTAAATTCTGTCTTAAAGGATAAAAAGGACCTTGTTTTTAAAACGACGGAAAGATTCCTCTTATAAAAAGTCAAAAAAGGGTATAAATGACTTTAACCCATATTATTGTAAATAATAAAAATGTTTTGAAATACATTTTTAAGAAAACATGGATGTGGATGATAAAGATATCCCAGTAGATTATTACATATAAACAACCTCAGATAATGAAGAGATTGTGAAATAACCCTTACCTTGTAATTTTCCTTGGTTGGGGTAGGTTAAATTCCTATATAATGGTGATATAATTGTTATTAAATTATACAAGAATCATATACATTAATATTATATCATATATGATCTTTTAATATTGATTTGATAATAATATCTTAGTATTATCGTTGTTTCGTGTGTTGACTTGTTTTATTTTATATGTTTTGTTACGTAAGACATGTTTATAAAGGATAGGTTGTATATTATTCATATCCAGAATTATATCAAGTCCTTAAACATCATTTTTAAATCATCAAATGATAATTATACTTTAATGGATACGATGGAGAATGAATCTCATCGCGTTCGTGGAGACGGTAGTCCGTACGTACGCACGAGCGACAATATCATTCTTTTGATATTAAAATAATATATAAAAGGATGGTATATCATATATATAGAATCATTAACATGTTATATTTATTATTTACATGAGTTACACATCATTATTATACCCATCCAAATAATATTATATTGAATAACAATTACACCACGACGTGGAGACGGTAAGCCGTACGTACGCACGTATAGTGACATGTTATTCAAAGGGTGGATAGAATACTGAATATGGTTGTACCATATTTATAATAACATCACAATATATAAATGATACTAGAGTTATTATTTTATAATGGTAACAACAATGGAAGAAGAAGTGGAAGAAGAAATGAACTTGGAAAAGGGTGGTGAAATCATTACCTCTTATTCGGGTTTTTCCTTTTGATTTGATCAAAAGGGATCCTTAGGTTGGCTTTCTGATAAAACTAAGGCCTCTAGGATGTAGTGAGGGAACTTGGGAGAGTAGTTGGGCAGAGTTTGGCCGAACCAAAATGCTTTTAAGGTGTGGAGAAATGGGAAGGAGGAGTGCCCTTTTATAAGAAGGGTGAAGGGCACCTTTGGAAAAGTTAGAGATATTAGTTTATAATAAATTCATATTCGGTTTCCAATGGCTCCAAAGATTATTATTTAAATTTTCAGGTGGGGATAGGTCGAAAAAAACTCAACCAATAGAATTTATACAGGTTTTGGTACTTATATTAACCTTATCTTTAAGTATTAACTCTAAATTAATTAGTTTCACTTTTACAAAGTCTCTTTGTATTTTTATATAATATGGTAAACAACATACTATATACATCCAAGAGACCCCAAAGTGGTCCACTAATTATGAACCTATCATGATATAAGTCTCTTGGACGAACCTTATTTTTTTAGGAATTTAATATCAATTAATAATATAATATTTGTTTTAAGAACTCTTTTATGTCAATTTTGACACTATTCAATAGTTTATTTTTTTTAACTCATAAAAGATTGATTAATTCAAAAAAAGTCATTTCAATCAATCCTAATATATCATATTATCCTAGAAAATTAGTTTAATTCATTAAAAGTTTCATATTATATTTATTTGGGTATTTATAATATCAATTATTTTAATTTTTCACTATTATAGTAATTACTACATCATCATTGTGTCATTCATAAATTAAATTTTTAATGTCTAAAAATTATAAATAAAATATAATTATGTAGGAAATATTTCTATATTTATAATAAATATTTATAATCTAAAATCCAACACATATAACCCTATGTAAAAATTGTTTTTCTAAAAGATATATGCTTGTTTCATTTTTGTATTCATTTTATCTTAATTAAAATAAAATGTCCCTATCACCTTCAAGTGGCACCATGGGGTCTCAAAATCGACCCAAATATGCCTATGGCCTACCATGTATCAACCAATAAAGCTAGGACACGTTTTAGGGTAATTTAGTATTATTATAATATTATTGTTTAACCCTTATTTACCGGATTTAACCTTAACCATGGTAAATAAAATATTTACCGCAGTAATTATTCAAAATGTCTAAAAATAAAATTTAACTATTTACACAATTTGGAAATCCTGATTACTAATATGGAATCCATTTTTATAAATTCAAAACACATAAGTGGCAGAAATTCATTTAAAATTAATTCCCACTGTCAAAACAAAAAGCGTGTTTTTAAGAGATAATAACTATCAAAAGATTGACACTTTTTTATGTTCAGTTTAATTGTAAAATTATGTCCAATGACCAACATTATATTAAATGGTAAAAATATATTCTAAATATACTTTAAAACCACTCAAATTCAAAATTTATCACTATTAATTATTTTTATTAAAAAAGATATTTTTAATTAAAATTTAGTAATTTTCACTATTCATCAAAATATGAAAGTTATCCGAAAAGTACCAAAATTTCATCTTAGGCTAAATTTGATATTACGAATCCAAAAATGAATTCCATTTTGAGAGATAAAATTTCTAAAATTTTAAAAGGTAGGTATTACTATTCATAACGGCTAGTTTGATTGGTTATGGTGTGTTAGAACTCGGTGTTGCGTACAACACACGCTATCACATTATTCAAAGAGAAGTGTACCGTACAAGCTTGGGGTGTTACATAATGTTAATGTTTATGGTTCTTCAAAGGGAAATCCTAGTCCGGCAGGCTGTGGTGGAATTTTTAGAGATTATCGTGGGCAGTGTCATGGTTTCTTTTTTAGTAGTTGTGGTGACGCATTGTCTATTGAAGCAAAATGATGAGTGTCATCAATACTGTCACCTATTACCTTAAAAAAGGTTGGAAGAATATCTAGTTAGAAGGTGACTCAACCACCATTGTTCAAGAATTATGTAATGGGGTGAATCATCTTGCATGGCCTCTCACCACTCGATAGATGAAATGTTTGGATTCGCTTCTGGGGGTAAACTTCATTGCTGCACACATTTTCCATGAAGCCAATGTGGTTGCAGATGCTCATGCTAATAAAGGTGTCAACCAGGTTCTGACGTGGTTGGATGCCTTTCCTTCTGATCTGCTTCATTTTTATCAAAAAAAATATTTAAAAAAACTCCCATAATTTCATCTCTTATAACAACCTTTTTATTTATGAAATAATTATCGCTTTGGTCATTTGATGATGGCATGACCTTCAAAACAACTAATAAATTTAAATTAATCAAACAACTACCATATGTCTCCATACTTGCGAAAATGAGATGGAAGGTTTCTCTCTTTCAAGACCCAAGAATCATGTTCTCTCAGATGAATGCAATATGAGATGGTAGGAAGTTTCCCTTGGCATAGTGATACCTGATGAGTGACATCCTTTGGATGATTTTCATTATGTATGGCAGAGCTATTCTTGATGGTGATATCTCTTTGATTTTTTCCATCTGGGATGGAAGGGCTCAAAGAGTGAGTTCTCTTAGATGAGAAATACCTCAAGCATTCAGTAGAATATTGTGGAAGGTCTTATATTTTAGACCAGAGACATGGTGTGTAATACATGAATATCTGGGTTATTCTGGGAATCATTTTTGTTATGTCACATATCATGACTGAAATGTCATGTCGAGATAAGAATACTAGTCATGATTCTCTATGGAAATAAAAAATATAGGGTTTTCTTTATTCTCTTGCTTCAATATTCTCCTATGGCATGGGTTTTAGTGGCCTATTTCCATTCAGTTGGTTACTTTAATTTTATATTTTTGGGGTGTCTAATAGTTATAGTTGTACTCAAACAAACATAGGGTATCCCTTCTCATGTCATGTATTTTATATATTATTCAATTAAACGAAGTCCAAGGAGGACCTAGAGGAGGTGGAGTGTAGGAATCATGACAGAAGAGGTGTGTATAAGTTGTTTTATTAAATATTAATCCCCTCATAATAACTTAGATGAAATATTTCATCATTTTTTGTGCTCTTTTACTATTCCTTTTTCATTATTGTAGTGATTTTTTCATACTCAGAATGTGGGAAAGATGTATGCATTCATTTTTATATCAATTTTTTTATTATCTATATAATATTTCATTGATATGGATGTTTATGTACATATGTTTGTTATATAATAAGTCTTTCAATGTATGGGATATGCATACTTGACACTGGTCGCCAACTCTAGACTTCATAGAGGTGGGGTTGAGGTTGTGATGGCTCAACCATCTACATCCCTCATCGGCCCTGTTAGTTATCATTAATACACATTAAGAACCCCTATATGAAAAATATATATTTATTACTCCTATATATCTTACTAAATATCATTCCTTTATAAATTTTGGATTTCCCTATAAAAACATTTACATTAAAATTATTGTTCTTGTGAAAATTGTTCCATTTTCTATCTGTGTATCAGTGTGAATGTTCTATTAATTTAACATTGGTCAATATTACACCATCTAATTAATTATAAAAGATTTATAAATATCATTTTTATTCAATATATACGCTTCTATAACCATTCTAATAGTTTTTTGATGAATATTGAATTGCATTACTTTATTGAGATGGTAGCCTATTTGTAGAAAGAAGTATTGTTTCTACTTTTCAATGGTTTGAATGATATAATGGTGAATAAAAACTAACCATTCCATAATAATTATAATTAAATGAATATTAATTAAATATAACCTCATTACAGAGGATGTAAATAAGAAATGGAAATGATATCACATCGCTTCTTGGAAATAGTAGTCTAGACGTACTCACATGTGATGTTGTCATTTAACAACTTGTGGAAGGGAAAGAAGTTATATAATATATTATAACTAAGTAATAATTATTTTGATATATACCTCAGATATAAATATTTATAACTAATATAAAAAAAATATGTGCAGTGATGAAAAATAAAATACATCACTTACTAGAGATGTAATTTTGTACATACACATAAATGACATTTAAATTTTAAATTAGATATAAATGGCATAGAAAATGGTATTTACAATATCATAATTAAATTTATGTATACTAAATATAATTAATTCATCATTTTAATATTTTCATAGAATATTTGGTGGATGTAGAAGAATAAATAAACATTAAAGTATTTAGTGAGGATGATTACCTCTTCCTTGTCAAACACCCATTTGATCTCTTCATAGAAAACCTTGGGATGATATTTTAAGAAGGGAATAACCTCTAGATCATGTATAGGAAATTTTATAATATTTTTATTTGATTTTTTTAAATCTATGTGGATCATGATGTTTTGAATTAGATAATATTTGAGGTCCTATTTTATAGGTGGGGGAGTGGAACACATGTAATTAATATAATCATTCAAATAATATATGATTGTTTTCATGGTCATGTGTGTATAAATTGGATAGATATATAATAATTCATAATAATTAATCAAAATAAATTAAACCAATATTATTTAGAAAATTTCATGTATATATTAACCCTTTCTTATTTAGTTCATTCCCTCTTTAACCCTTTTAATGTCGTTTGTAGTAATAGAATTTTACCTGGATAATTATTCATTAGGATAAAATACAAAATTTTCCTATCTAAATTTATATAACGTTATAATTTTAAATATTGAAGTCATTTTATAAATTTCAATTCCTATTATTATAAAAATATCTTTAAAAAGAAACACTAAAATTGAAAAATAACTATAATTTTAAAAAATCATTTTCTTGCATAAAATGAGCATACCCTAATTATATGTCTCAAAATCACCATTATTAGAATATTATTTAATTTTATTGGTTATGTTATCAAGATATTTAATTCATTAATCAATAAATATTAATTTATGTCATTAAATATAAATTCATTGTGAAATTAAAAATAATTTTTTGAAAAATGACCCATTTTACATTGAAATGTTTTTTATTTATTTTTATTAAATTAGTAACTAATGTGTAATTTTTTTAATTAATTACAAATATTTTACATCAAAATAAATGGTTATTGTTCTAGAATTTATATACTGTATAGAAAAAATTACTATTATTATATGTAGATACGTTAAAATTAAAATATTTAATTTATAACATTTCAAATTGAGTACTCATTTTCAATGGAATTGTTAAAAAATTGTATTAAAAATTATATTTCATATATTTCATAATTTAGTTATTATTATTCATACCAAAAAATCCAATGGATTTGTGATCTATAACATAATATATTAGTTATTGTTTTTTTCAATGTTTCGTATTATTAATGTTATAAAACACCATTCAAAAATAAATACATATTCAATAATCATGTGTTGTTATATTCATCATAAAATTGATTGTTAATACAATGAATCAAATATATTTTAGAGGGTGTAATTTGATATTTCATGATATACTTTGTAATATCATTCAAGGATCAAATTTCATTAGTGGAATCTGTATATAAAAATATTTATCAACTATAAATTTAGAGGTAATTTTATAAATATTTTTTTTGAATACTGTGTTAATCACCATTAATTGAACACCCATTATCTAATTAGAATATACTTAAATTTTAATTATTTATTTCATTCATTTTCTAAAATTATTGGAGTGAATTTTAGAAATTATCATGTTTTTTCGGGAATAAATGAGAAGGAAGATGGTACTACATGGACCTGGAAATATATTGGAGAAATTCAATATATTTTACATAATATAAAGTGTTGTTTATGTAAAACATTCATTTAGCCCATGAATGTTTTTAAAATCTAATTTTTTTCATATTTTTTACATGTTTATTTATCTAAAATAAATTTATGGAATTTGAATCCTGGTTGGGAGGTACCCAATGAAGATTCCAACCTTCTTAATCCCTCATTATGTTGATTCATTAAGATTTTAGAGTGATATCCAAATGTTAGAGCGCTAATATTTTTTATTTCTCTCTTATTTATAATTTTCATGATAATTATTTACCCAATATTCATTAGATATTAATTTAATATTTATATCTTGTTTAAAATTGAAGTATTATAGTTTTTAAGGTTTCAATGTTATTTTTTTGGGCCCAAATATAATTTAAATCAATAGGTTTTATTATTATTATTTTTGTTTACGATAAGTTATATTATCCATTTTCAATTTTTTATAGTGTTCCATGGTTGAAGTTTTTAATTATATTTATATTCCACTAAATATTTCATAAATTTAGTAAATATTAATTTTTAATATATTCAATATTTTTTTTAAATTCTTATTTTATTGATAAATTTTTTTATGTTATATATAAATCTAAATCTAACGTATTTTTATAATTTTAAAATATTTACATGAAAGAGTATTTGATATCATAAATCCATGTCAAGATTAAAAAAAAAATTATATACTCTATTTTTCATTATTGTAGAATGTTGTTATTATATATGAATGTGAATGGTTTTTTTGGTGAGGGATTCGGGGTGGTTTACAGGAGTTTTTCTAAATTTCAATTTATTTTCTTTTGAAACATCTTAGAAACTATAAGTATATCTTTAGATAATTATAGTGGTAGTGTTCAACTACTTATGGGTTCCCCATAACTATTCAATTATACAAACTAATAATTTTCTATTATTATTTGGGAGAACCCAATTGAGATTTTATCAACAAAATATTGTTTTGAGATCAGACTAACCCATGATGAATGGTTTTATTTTTATACATGCCATTATAAACCCATTTAGAACCTATTCCATTACCTTATGATGTCATGGTTTTCATCAGGTTGTGTATGGTAATGACAATGGATTTCAAAAAACATTTAATGAAATTTATATGATTCATAGTTTTTTTGAAATAGATTTGATGAAATAATTTTGTTTAATATTTTAAAATCCTATCATATCAAAGTATGTATTTATAAACATTATTTTCAAACATTCATATTTGTTTCAAATTATAATTAAACATATATATAATATATTAATTCATACTACAAGGATTATACTCACCCCCATATGAATAGACCAATTCATATGTGAATACTACTACATATGGAATATGTAAATAGAGGCCATACTTATTTCATTTTGATGAACATTAGTTGCATATGTGGTGCTATTGAACTGCTTATACATGAGGGGTGATCAAATGTCACATGGATGTGAAATATAATTTCATTTAGGTTTTATTTTTGGTTTCATTTTTAGGATATCTTGAATTTTTAAGTATTGACCACTCAATCTATTTGTTTAATTTTAATCATGATTTACATTTTGATATCGTGTAAATAATATTAACATATGTCACTCTTTATTTTATATTATTTATAGTTATGATTTATCTATGATTCAAATGTTAGTTTTTTATTTTTATGATTTATAATTTATATTATGATATTTTGGGTTTTATTTGGAAATGTATTGCTAATTTGGTATGGAAAGTCAAACTTGTGCGAACACCATAATAGATTTTAGTTTAAAAAGTTTTTTAATTTTATTATTTTTGAAAGAGTGAAATCAATAGAATCCCTATTAATACCCTATGAAATATTTCTACCCTAGGGTTACTATGTACAAGAATTAATCCATATAGCATACTGGCTAAAGTGTTTAGTTAAAATATTTATGTACTTATGTTATAACTTCATTATGGTGAAATTTGAGAAGACATTATCCTAATATAGGGCACATTGAATAAGAGTTTTGATTAAATATGATTTACTATTAAGATACCATTGACTACATAGAATCTCCAAAAGTTTTATGTAAACTATCTTTAGTGACAATTAGGGACAATGGTTGGGGTTCAATAATTTCTTAGAGCACCACCTCTATTTAATATCTGTATTCTTAGGAAATATAATAATATAAAACCTTAAAATATGGAAATATCTGAGGTCACTATGGAATCATGGAATGTATGTTATCATTTGTTGTTTCCTAAAAAATATATTATTACCCTTGAATATTTCCATGTATACTGACTATTGATGTACCAACTGAACCTACCTCATTTTATTTAACTGGTATCTACTAATTTAAAACTAGACACATCCTTTATTAAAAGTTTGATGAAATTATTAACTGATTTGAAAATGAATGAATATAAAGGATGATTTAATTACCTTTACTATCATGTAACATATAATTTTCTAAAAGAAACATGGGAGAGTGAATATCACATGAGAAAACAATGACCCGGTATTTTTTAGCATCAGTGAGTTGAAGAAATTTCAATTTTAGGAATTTTAATATAAAGCAGAAAATTATGAAATAATTATTTCCATGTTTATATTATTTATAAAATGGCTTATGTTAAACTAAAGAATTTTAATTTCCATGAATGAATGTAATTATTCATTATTATTTAAATATGATAAGTTTTATTTTAATATAAATTGACAATAAATTTGTTCATACATTCGTGGGAAATTTAGTTATTCAAATTAAGAAGTAATAATAGTTGGATAATTTTAACAGAAATGTTTTAATAGTTAATTAAATCTACCACAGTATAATAAGATAAGGTAAGAAAAAAGATTAATAATTCAACGTGTTACTTCATAATGGAATTTTCGAAGATGGAATTCATGATGAATGATGGACAATTTAATATAATATTTTTACATGGTGAATTTATGACAGAAATGATGGAATGATTTATTAAAAAAAGGTAGTGTTTCATCTTATTATTATCATTTGGGATATCCCTTGATCTTTTACAAGGGTTGTGAACATGTTACTTAATGTTGATCAATGTTCCAATATATTACTGTATTATTAATATATGATTTATAATTATTACATATAGTTGCGGGAATGAAAAAATTTATTTATTTTTCATCCTTAGTTATTTGTAGTATTTGAAGTAAAAATACCATTATTTTTTATCTTTTCATTAGAGTCATTCATTTTAAATGTTGTTAATTTTGGATTGGGTTCATTCCATAAGGCATGTGTGTCATCAAGCATATTTTTTTTTCATTTTACACATTTTTGTCTGAATCATAAATAGTGAGTTACATTAGGACCATTTTAAATGGCATTGGGTTCACACCATTCATTAGATGTTTTATAACATATTGAAGGATTTTTCATGGGGACAATCCTAAAATGGAATGGCTCAAACCAAAATAGCACATGTCCTTGACACAATAACAAGGTGGAGGTTTTTTGCGACATCTATATACCCATTAGTAGTGAAATTATTAAAAAAATATCAATTCTAAGATTGACCGAGAGTGAAATAATAATGATAAAATAATAAAATCACAAATACCACTATAAATTACAATACATACATTAAATACTCAAGAAAATTGCATTAATTAAGGCCCCTTACTAACAACCAATCTATTCAATCCCGTGTTATTACCCACAAATCTATAGAAAAACTAAATGATACCATATGACCCCTTGACCGCAATCATGTTCTAGAACATCCTCTCCAAATTAAAACAGAAATTAAATACTATATGGGAGACTTATTATCAATTAAAAACAATATTTCTTATAGCAGTTAAGCCATATAACTCTTTAATACTGATAACATGGATCAAATGAAAAAATACATTGGAGATTATAATGTTTAAATGTTATGGAATGAACAATCCTTTTTCCACCAACATAATTTATTTAATTTAATAATAAAATTATATCAACATTAGCATATCATAATGTGTCTCAAAATAATGTTAAATGAAAATAATTGTGATGTAGTTCAACAAATAATTTAATATACAGTCAATAGATATACTATTATGTAGATCCAATAACGATGTGATGATATTGACAATGGCATGATGAAAATACCCATTCCATGTTCTATTATTTGGTGATTTTTCTTCTAAAATCCCCCACTTACACTAAAGCTTCATATACACTATGATAAATAGAACAAATCATTTTAAATCCATCCAAACTACATTATAAATGATTATCATAATATCTGCAATTTTTTTCAAACACTTTTAACAAAAAATAATCCTTATTATGATACCTCATATGTGAAAATATAGGCCATTGAATAAATAATAATAAATATAAATTAAAAATCCCATTTTTTAAAAAAACGAGTGGCAACTAGAAACATTAAATTTTTACATAATCTATAAGGAGATTTGGGATAATCTCAATCAAAAACACACATATATTCATATGGACATGTCTTCCATAATATATATCCATATAAATCACCTATCTGATTATATAATAATGCATTCAATAAAATTAAGTGTCTAATAAATATGATTCCGATCAAGAAATAATATAATATTTCATGTATTCATGATTCCAAAAAATAATGAGATGAGTATTAATTAATAATTTATTTATATTTCATCTAATTATATAAGAACATCACATTTTGATAAATTATCCAAGTACATAAATTCCCTCAGTGTTATCAAATCACTATACCATATGTCATAATTTTAATAAAATTGGAAAATTTTAATCTATGATATACTCAACTAAAAATGGGATCTGTAGAACACCCAACCCACCCATTATATTGTCAGCCTCAAGGATGGAATATGAAATGTGTCCAGGTAAGGAGGATCATATGCTATCTATCTTTCCAACCTCATATAATCGGGATTTATATTAACCATACACCCTTATGTATTGAAATTATTTTATTAAATACAATTTCTTATACAATTATTGGGATGTATATATAATAAGACGTCACTTATTATCTTATTAGTCTACCTTATAAAACATATAATATTCTACTCAAACAATCTTGTTATATAATGATAACCAATAAAACTCAACGATGGTATTTGATTATGGAAAATTGAGAGTCACACATTAAGCCTATTTTATCATTAATGAATTAATATAATATAAACATCTCCCATAAAATAATGATAAATTGATATGTCCTTTATTATTAAACCATTATATAACCCCATTGATTATAATAGTTACATAAAATATATCTTCTACATTTTTCCTAGAGATGTCATAATACCCTCATTCTAAAGTTGTATTAATGTATTTTTCAATTGATCTTTTACATTCTTTTATATATCCACCTGACATATAATTCCATCACTATTATCAATGAATAGTCAATTGAGATAGAATTGGTGAAATTTTTTTGTTAATAGGTGAGAGCAGGGTTCCTTAGTATAAGAAACAATTACATTATTTTAATGATAATTCTTATTTTCAACCTCAATTATTGAAACCATAAAAAAATTCCATGATGAAATTATTGAACATGAAAACATCATTCAAAACATATAATATTGATATGTAGTCTAACTATATTATTTAGTCTACCGTAGTTTCTTTTCTATAATTCATTAAACAAATAAAAATAATATTATGGAATAACATTAAACAATATTAATATGTCATGTTGTTATTTATAGTTTGGAAACTAAAAGTAGAGTAACCCCTTAGAATGATCTTATTTTCACCTCTAATGAACATGTTTATATCCTTATTTATTCTCATGTGCTTTAAAAAAATTGATAGTAATCAAAACACTATTATTGGGATTATATTGGTATATACATGTTATTATCAAAGAATAACTAGCATCATTATAACTATATAAAAATGTATAAATGACAGATCATCTAGAGTACATATAATAAACTATATACATCCATTATAACAACTTATAAGGATCTTAAATCTTGTTAATATTCATGTAATACAACCCTAACAAACCCATATTCATGGAATTCTACATGATAATTCTATTTAGAAAATTAATAATATATATATATATATATATTCACTAAATCTAATCGATCACATGAATATATCTTTCTAGATATTTATATTTAGTAATTAGGTTTCTTCAACCATGTATTTTATCAAGAAGAATAGTTTCAACAATATATTTGTAAATTTATATTATGGATATCATTTATGATAATAATTTTGTAGTCTACATTTAATATATAAAACACTATAAAACACTGATTGAGATTCTTTTATACACAAGTATCATCAATATTCTTATTGAATAAAACACTTTGATAACATCATATAACTAGATAGACCAATTTTTCAAAGAAAGCATTAATTTATAAATAAACTATGGAATATTTCAAACCAGGGAATTCTCAATTGGTACTTCGATACCTAGAAATTATACCATATACCCACCCCTAACCAAAATATAATTAATGAAAATATTTTACAAATCTATTTTATATATCTGATAATCCAAATATATTATTACTATAAGAAATTTCTACATGGTTATTATCATCACAACATGTGCAAATTTTCTATTCAATGTCAATATAATGATTCTCTTTTGACTCATTTGACACTAACAAATATTTATAAGTAGAAACTCTACCATCCTTTCTATTTTTCTTATGAATACCTCACATTAATTTTTAGGCCCTATCATGTCAATGGATTCCTCAAAATTTTAAACAAGTTTAGTGTATATTAGGTCTATATTATATTCCATTGATTTTTAGTATATCTAAAAATCTAAAATCTCATTAAACTCTAAATAGGTGGTGTGTTCATTATCTTGGAAAATTAATTTGAAAAAATAAATGTGTCCAACCCATAACATATTAACAGTGGATAATTATCATTGAATAATAAATGCTCATCATTTTATATAATAAATCCATGTCTCTCATGCACATGTGGAATCCAACTAAACTATCTCACTTCATGCATCACGGAATCCATATATTCTTTTATAACACATTTTAGAACTTACTCAACTTCGATCATAGGATAATTACTTATTTTTTAGTCTTTACCATTTCCCTAATAAATGTTTCTACCATAGATTCCTTAATTCATATGTATTTTCATATTTAATAATCTATATCAGTCCATGGAACCAATTAATTTAGAATAATAATTGAAAAAATATGCCATTATTTTCTTTGGATAATAGGTTCAAAATAATTTATCAAATATGAGGTCATTATTTTTAGAATTGAATGGTTTTACATGTGATTCACAACCAAAAATCCTTATAAAATAATAATTGGGATAGATCCTAGTTCATATATCTTATAATGTCAATATAACTACTTTATATAGAAAATGGTGAATTAAGAATGCAATTATTTATAAAGAATATAACCGAAATGATATCAGAATGGAAGAATGGATCATCATTGATCAAACCATATTCAATAATGTATTATCCCTCCTCTCTGACACACCGTTCCCTCATGTATTTCTAGGATAATTGAGTTGCAGAAAGTTTCTACAATATATTAGATGTTTAGTAAATCACAGGATCTTGTATTGACTAACCCGATCTTATTGGTGGATCTTAATTATTTTTCCAAATAAATTTTAAAAAGCACTTTAAAAAAATCAATGGATTCAAACAGGTTTCTCATCAGAAAAACATAACCATATAAACTGAAAACATCATTAAAGGTTAATTAATAACTATAACCATAATTTTCATGAGTACTCATTAGTCCATATACAACACTATGTATATGATCTAATTTTCAACAAGATAATTCAACTTTTTCATAGAAATTTGGTATCTCGTTTTTCCTAATAAAATTGAATCTTAATTATAAAATGTTTCATAATATAATGATTCCAGGAATCCATCTCTATGGAGTATTTATATGTGTTTATTGTTTATATTTTGAATTTGAAAACAAAATATAAGTGATTTTTAAATCAATATTACCTTCATATCTTGAATTTTTTATATAGGAATATCAATAATAAAAATATTGAAAACCATTTACCATGTTCAAAATTGCATAAAATATTTCATTAATGTTTTTTAAATTTTTTTTGATTTTAATAAAGAATGAACATCCTATATTCTCTAAATAAGATAAAGAAATAAAATTTCAAATTAGGGAATGAACATAATTATAGTATTCCAATATTATAACTAATCCAAAATGTAGACGTGGATGATAAGCTATACCCTAAAATATAGTAACTCTTACATTATTTTCAACACATAGATATAAGTTACCTTTCCTTAATTGTTACATATTTTTAAATATATATCTATAAATTTTAATGATTGATGCTCACCATGTATACATTAATATTGATTCAAAATTAGTGTAATTCATTTTTGTGAAATTCACATCTATATACTTAGAAATATTCAATTCGAGAATATTACTAAAAATTATATACCAATATATAATTATTTTTGTATTACATTATTATAAATTATTTCAAAATGATAATCACGTTTCATTCCATATTAAATATCAAGGACATATATATTGGTGTGTTTCATGTTTTGTATATAATAATCAAGTACTCAAAATAAAATTTTTACCCTATATATTATTACATTTAGTGGGATACGATTCATATCTCACTGATCTTGTAGTCTACTTTAGTGATAATATAAAATTTTATTTACATTGGTATGTCATCATGGTGGTTATTTCAAATATGATTCTAGGATTATTGAGTGGACAAAAAAGTTTCTAAATCCGTCACAATTATAATAATATAATATATTCTATAGGAATTCATTATCAAATGCATCTGCATCAATATTTCACCAAATTCATATTATATGATTTTCTTACCTAACTCAAAGGGTTATCCGTTTTCACTATTCCTTATATAATATAATCTATTGACAGCCCTCATTAACATGAAAAAACCTGGTTGGAAGATTAATTTATTAACTTTTATTTTCCAAAGAAGTAATTCCACAAAAAAAAATTCCTATAGGTTTTGTTAATACCAATATATATATAATGTATATTATTTTTAATTATTACAATTGATGTAGTTTTTTCATCTGCTATAATCATGTTATGTAATAATTCATAGAGAAATTTTGTTCTGGGATACACATTCCATTTAAATAATTAATAATTGAAAGTCCTATTAATTTATAACTCCTTACAAAATTCACAATTTTTATGACTAACTTGAATATATAATCCAAATATATATGCATATATGAAAATGAATCACATGTATAAGGTACATTAAAAACTATATTGAAAAGTATTATAATTAATTGTCTTCAATTATACCCATAATAGTAAAAATAGACTAATAGGTTGACAACTCTAAAATTTCTAGAAATAAATAACACTATAGGGTAATGATGAATTTTAGCATAATTACATAAAACAATGGTTCTTTACTCAAGAGGGTCCTCAATACAATCATAACTCTAACAACTAATATAAAAAAAGAAATATATATATATATATAATATTTTTATCCATTAAATTCAAGATCATAAATCCCCAAAAAAAAATTCAATGTAGATGAAAACTAAATCTTATCATTCCAAACCTATCTGGTAAATCTTATATTATTTGTATAATTATTTATAAAAAATTATTTAAATATGTTCAATAAAAGAAGAAAATATCTATATGACATAAAAATTATATACAAGAATATAAATATATTAATTTCATTAATAAATAAATAATTTAGATATTGGACATAATATGTAGACAATTTGGACAATCACAATAATAGAAACCACATTTGATAGAGTTTATAGTCACAAGGATATGGAACCAGCCATTTGGGCCAAATAAAGTCATTGGTTTTATCATTTTTTTATTTTTATAGGTGTTATTCAAACATTTATTTCAACCATGGTGTTGTGAAATAATATGGACCATTTTTAAATTTTAGTAACTCTAAAAAATAATTCCCATAACAAATCACCATAAAACATTACTATCCTTTGGTCTCTCCAAAGACCATGACATATTTGAAACCATTTTGGTTTCTATTTTAATTCATTGGTCTCACAAAAGAGTATGAAATATATTAATGAAACGTTCCAATTTCATATTTTAGTCCTAATATTAATTATAATAACTTTTTTATATCCAGAATGCAATGATTAGTACCCAAGAGTTTTTAGACCATGGCATAGTGGTTTGCTAACCAAATCACAGTTATGTTAAACATGATGCCCAAATATGATTTAGAAAAAACTACTTGAGTTTTTCCAAAATCCGTGATATTTTCCCTTATAATATTGATAATAATTATAATGGGGGAAGAGATTACTTTTTTTGTTTTTGTGGAAAATAATTTATATCATCACATAGTTTTAGGAGCATATCATAGTTCCTGGGAAAAATTCAGTTCTAGTTTTTTAAATACATATTCATTCAATTAATTAATTAATGGAAGATTTAATAACACTTATAATATGTTTATTTGGATATATATATATATATATGTCTATTAGTTACATATTAATACCAAATATTCATTCCAACATTGAGAAAGAGTATAATATGAATGATAAAATAAGGAAACCATAATACAATCAGACAAAACTATCTAAGAATACTATCAACATTATCAATGAATTATACTGAGTTCTATTGGGGGAAAATTATTTTTTACCTATAATGATATCCATAGACTCTTGTAATAACAAAATGATTTTCTAGGACCATTTCACCACAATGTTTTCATAGAAAATCATCCTCAATATAAAATGTATAGAAGAGAAATCGAGGGATAATTTCTTTCAATATATGATGATCTCTTATGTACCAATGAAGTCTTCCAAAAAAATTTATTATGATCCTTGCATAAATAGAAATTAATTTCTCCATTACAAACATTATAAATATTATAAAATGGATAATCATTTTATTACAAACTTTATTAATTAATTATAATATTTAATTTTTTTGACCTTATAATTTAATTTACACACCATGTCAAGATATGCCTCATGTAAAAGATGAGTTATAATCACAATGGTAAGAATTATTAGAAACTATCATATATAATCCTTTGGATTAATATTTCATGATCCTAACCACTAAGTTACATTATAGGTCATAATGTGGTATTAATAAACAATATTATGTAAAAGTAACATCATAACATTCACTATGAAATGGATTGTACTTTATTACATAATATTATGCACATGGGTTATGATAAAGGATCAAGAGTCATTACAAACTAGAAAAACCAAAAACACCTTTGCATATTGTTTTATATATAGTTTATAACATATGACATATATTAGTCTATGATTACAAAACTCAATGGTTTATTCCAACAATGTCATTATTTTGTGAAACTATTTTAACTCCTTGAAAATGAAATCATGATAGGTGGTTTATATCATTCCTTATACTGATTATGATTCATATTTGAGTTGATATATACTTGTTTTATTATTTTTATACTGATATGTGATTGACATATGATTTGAATTAGGTAACTAATTTTCATTAAAAAAATGGGTCAATTAATGAAATTTATTTTTTGTAAAAAATGGGTATTTATGATAACCTAAATTCTAGTATAATGTGGGCCCTAATCATTGCTGTGTGTTAGAAATCAATTTTTGTTATCTAATTTTTTTTCTGAGAAAATATGGTACTAGTTTTTATAAATGTTAGTTTAAAAAATAATGGAATTTATTATTTTTATAGATTTTAAATGATGAAATCCTAGTTTTGGAAGGTAACTATTTTTTGAATAACATTGTTTCAACTAAAAATTGTTCGTGTACGAGAATTATGGTAGTATAGGTTTCGTGTAACTATAGAGTATTGGGTAGAATAACAGTGTGGTGTTGTTTAGATGTAATAACAATCATGATATAGCAACCCTAACAAATTCATATGAATGTATAAATATTCATTTTTAGTTCAATACAATCCTGTTAAATTTGTTTACTTATACATGGTTTCTTAGTTACCTGATTCTTAGAACATTCAAAGTCTTATTAAGTTATAAAAATATGCATTTTTGAATTAGTTTTTTTTATTTAATATAGTTTGTTCTAATAATTCTTATAAAATTTTTAATATTTCTATGTGTTATAATGGAAGGGTTGTATAATCTTAATTGGAATTTTTTTAAGAAAATTTAGGTACTGTTTAGAGTTTCATATTATATATTTTTATAAAAATGTTTGCATTTTTAATGTAATTAAATTAGATTAGAAATACTAGATTAGTCAATATTTGAGAATTATGGGGGTATCATGGAATCAAAACTAGTATTATAATTACCCCCAACATGTTTCATTTGGTGTTCATTTAGACATTGTTCGTTATGATACTTATAAAATTAATAAATCATTCAGCGTTGATGGATAGTTAGAGCCCCATAATATTTTCAGTGATAGATTTTACAGTGGAGTATTTTTTTAATACTAATGTCTTTTATTAATAAATTTTTTTCAAATATTTTGAATTTTATCCTATATGGTTTTCATATAATTGCTTTCTTCTACTGTATAAAATATTTTAAAACTATAGCATGTTTATTAAAAAATTAAATCTAATACGGTTTTATTTTATTTTATCATCAAAAAATTATTTTCTATGTTTTATAACATTCCACAAAAATATTTTATAACCTATGGATATTAGAGATTGTTCAATAGGATATTCAGAACCCCTTATTTATTCTATAATTGATGTATCAATTTTAACAAACTATAGTTTATTCCATTCTCACTCAATAAATAAATAAATTTGAATTAGTACATATTATTATAGAGATATAATATAATAACATCTATCAGTAATGAAACTAGATGGAACCCTATAAAGCTATATGTGAGATGATTTTTTCAAATGCATATTATAGGGATACTTTTTATTAGATTAATTTTTGGTGACTTTATTTATTTTAAAAAAAATATAAGGTAAATTAAATAACACAACTAACCATAAAATACCTTAAAAGAAAAATATTTAAGGATATGTCAATTTTGGAATTTTAATGTTGGTGAGTTGGTGGTCCTAGAAATACCTCCCTGAAAAATAAAAATCATATTTTGAAGGAAGTGAAATCAAATCTAATGGTATTTTTTCACATTTAAAATGTTTTCTACATATTTTACATATGGATTATTGATTTAGTTTTCAACCAATCACATTCCAATTCCCTTATTTGTTCCATGATTCTCTATTAATAATTTATATTTCTAATTTACCAAAAATATTGATCAATGAAGGACTATAACTAGAGCATACCCAATCTTAAATGAGAAAATATCGCAAATTATTGATCAAATGTATTTAATTCTACAAAATTGTATAAACTAGCTGGTGATGGTACAATAGAGAAAACACAATATTTGTAAACCAAATTGGGGACTCAAATATGTCATGATGTGTATGTGCCAATATTTTTTATGTAATATTTTATGGTATGGAATTTTTATGGGTCAATTACACTTTGGGGAATAACATAAGAATTGAGATATATGAATATATTACCTATTATGTTTTTCACTACTGAATAATGATTTTTTAGTTTCAATACTAAAAATTGAAATATGTTGGTTTAAAATAAATAAATATATAAAATTCAATACTTAAAAATTCAAACATTATTTGGTTACATCATAATATAACATTACAATCCATGATATATATTAACATTAACAACTAAAATTATATCATGTTAAAAAATAATAATAAAACACACCGTCATTAATTAGAAATATATTCATTTGTTATCTCCTATAAATATTGTAGTTTTGGGAATCATTGTATAATGAATGAATAATATTAGAAATAACATTATAATATTAAAATAATAATTGAATACTTTTTGGGAGAATAATATAGTGGAATTTATAAGAATTATCTAAGGAAATGTTATTGTTATATTAGTACTGAAATAAGGTAAACTAATTATATTTAATATATATATTGTAATGGTAATATAGATCTTATAATAGAAATTTAATTATTTTGAACAACAAATGAAAATATTTAATTTAATGTTTAAGAATTTTTTTTAAATATTCTTAATATTGAATTATATTATATTTCATAGTAAAATTTGATAAAAATTCTTATAAATGGAAATGTAACATATTTTATCTCAAATATTTTTTTCCATGATATTTATATTTGTTTAATAAATCATATTCTTATGGAAAAATATCATATTTTAATAAATGGATTGGAAATTTGAAATCATCCTGTTGAAATTAAATAAGGGGATTGTTTTGAATTTTTTTTGATGTAAGATAATATTATAGTGATGAGTAAAGAATGATACTAATTATCGTCAAATTTTAATATAAAAATGAATAAATAATTTAAATAATGTTTCAAAAACATGAATTTATTTCATTAGTCAAATAATTTATATGAAATTATTAAATCATTATCCAACTATAAAATACTTTCAAAATCTTAAAAAAATATAATATTGTTAGAAACATTTTTTTAAAATAAATAAATTTCATGGAAATAATAATTAAAAATATGTAATGTAGGTATTTAAAAAATATAAAGGTAAAAATTCATTGTCTAAATTTCATAAGACATTAGGCTTAACATATATGTGAATAATTTTAACTTTATTTTAAGAAATCACTTTTTTGAAATTCAATGTTGATGTTTTATTAATGAATTATTTAATTTATATTATACATAGTCACCTCTCCATATCATTTATAATCACTCCAAATATATTGATAATGCTCTTCTTCTAGTTCAATATCTCATATTTCCCTCCATGGAGGACCATTTTGTTTATGGAATTACTTCTATAAAATGAACCAACTATTTTCAAAAGTTATTCAAAAATACATACGATATATATCTAGTGCACCTCACAATATATCATAGTCTACCAACATGTGGTGAGGTCCTTACCAAAAAACCCTGTGATATTATGTTATTGATTAATAAAGCATGTCTATGTAATTTCGTAATTCATTAAACATCCATCATGAGTTTCATACAAAGTGATACATTCACAGAGGAGAAGACTGTATAAATAAAATTCATTATATAAATTATTCATTGTATGTGACTAAAACCATTCCTCAGTTTATTCTTAGTGGTACATATAAAACAATCAACTAAATATATTTATGGTGAAAGGGATAAAATTATATGTAAAGGAATCCTTAATTTATTTGTGAAATGAATTACTTCCAGTTGAAAAATCATATATTTAAATATGAATTGTTCTTGAGGCATAATGACATAACCTAATCCACTTCACCAATCCATAAATCTAAATTAAATAAAAATGACTTCTATCCCAACTAAAGACAACTCTATTAGGTATTTGGGCCTCAATGACACTACTCCACAAATGATAAAATGTCCAACCGATAATCTTTACATTTACCTGCATAGACCAAAATATCAACTCAAAAATATGGGAAACCTTATCATGCATTTGAGTAGTGCGTAAGTCAATGGATATTGTGGGATTCCCCCATTGATCTCAACTTCCCTGACTAAAATTAAAAAATGTGAATTTGTATTTAATTTATGTTATTGAGTGTAAAATCCTAGACATAAGTATGAATTATATTCAGTATGTTAATTTTTTCTTACTAATGTAATATTGAGTATAAAATAAATCATAAAGATATGTATCCAATTAAAAAAAAATTAGTACATTATAACAAATGTTAATGAAATATTGTATTATATACAATGGATTATTATATTTCATCAATTAAAAAAACCCATATAATTGAATAAAATAAAATTGGTTCATCAATATAAATTCAAAATATTTTTATAATATTGAAATAACATAGAGATTCTCTATAATTATGAATCATTTTTTGAATTAAACATAAAACAAGAACAACCATCATTAACAAAGAATGAATTTTGATAAAATCTAAAATGAAACATTCTAAAATAACATGATTCATTTTTATTTTATAATTCAATGAATTTAAAAAATGTAATAGGGATAATATGGTCTTTAGTGGACCATTTTAAATGGGTATATAGTCATTGTGTATAATATTAGAAATCATATTATAGGATTGGAATTACCAGTATATAATTGATATAAATATAGTTTATTTAAATCATAATTATATATTTGTGTGTGTATTTATTATTCACAATTTATTTTAAATAAAATAATCCATTATTTAATATAAAATAATAATAATAAATCATTTGTGATATTTTTTTAAAGAAATTTTTTTTATGGATTATACAATTATATAAAAATTACTAATTTTAAAAAACAATTTCAATAAAATTTATTGATAATATTAACATAATAATTTTAAAAATAAATTGATAATGTCAGTCATATAATTAGTCAAGTATATGTTTTATGTATTTAATAATTCATGACCAATGAAACATGTCTTATTTAAAAACAATGTTTTTATTAAACATTATTATAAAAAAATTAACTCTTACTCATATATTTTTATATATATTGATATTAAATATATATATATATATATGAATAAAATTATTTTGATACAAAATAATTTGTTATAAATAATAATAAAATCATTTAACTATAAGAGGAGATATTTTTTGACGAATTATTTTTCTTTATTAATTGTATTTTTATCAAAAATTAAATTATATTTATCATAATTGGAAATTGATATCAATGAAATGTATTATATATATATATATGTATATAATTTAATAAACTATCAGTCAAATAATGATTAGTAATTTTATATAATTAGAGTAAATTCACTTTTGTGCTTAATATTGTATTTTTTTTGAAAATAGTTTTTTTGATTTGTGAATTTTATATTAAAGTTAAAATTATTAAATTTTATTAAATGAGTTATATAAAAAATAATTATATATCTAAAGGTATCATATAAAAATTACTTAATATGGTTAACTTTAATTTTTAGAAAAAAATTACTTATTGGGGTAAATGTGTGTCATAATGAGAAAAGGTAAAATGAGGTAAACATGTTAAAATGAGAGGTAAAGTCATAAAGTATAGAAAAAATATTTTTATGACTATATGGATAACAAGATTATAGACCTCCCTTGATCCCTTATTCATCATATCCATATTTTGTGTCTATATTCCATCTCAAAATATATTTCATATTAACTATATAATTGGTATTTTTTAATATTCCACTTAAGATTGCCTATAAATAGAACCCTACTTTACACACATATGTCCACATATTTCCTTCCATTTCATATTGGTTATATATCTATACTCTATCCCAAACAATACTCTCTAAATATTGGATCATATATTCAAAATTATGATCCTTAAATCATTCATTTGTAATAAGTTCTGTAATAGAATATTCGGGACTAATATGGAGTTAGAGCTTATCTAGAAATGTGGGAATATAAGGTAATGGTTTTTTCACAATTATTAGTATTATAGACATGAAAATTTACATTTAATACACTTATCATCATTTATATAATGTTTATACTACTCCATCCATATCTATTATCATGATATATTTGTGATTCCATGAAATTATTGTTCCATTTGTTTTCTTTGTTTCATGGAATTTTTATCCTTGCATCGCATACACCATAAGGGTCTGTTTCTTATTAGTATCATTTATTTGAGTCGTTTTTTACTCTGAAAATAATTCAATTTATATTTTTCATATAATCCCTCTTTGATATATTTTATCATAACTGTTTCATTATTCATGGGTATTGGAATTTTATTTAATCACCTATTTTTCATTTTCATTTGATCAATACATTACTAAAGTGGTAATTATTTTAAATTCATATTTTATATTACATTATGTTATATTATTTTTCTTTGATTACGCTCTTCTATGTTTGGTATAAACGAACCATTAATTATTATTTTTTTTACTCTTTTCTAAGGAAATTACATTTACATATCACGATCTTATTCATTAATTAAATTCTTAAATAATAAAAATATGATTCCATTAATAATAATTTTAATCTTCTATATAGGTATCTTCATCTATATCTATATTCTTTATTTCCATAAAAAATTTATTTCTTAATTTTAAATCTAAATATGTATTTTATTTTCTACCGGTTATAATTATGATTTTCAATATAAAAAATTAAAATTTCAAATATTTTTATTATTGTGGTTTTTTCATAAAATTGTTTATAAATGATAAAATGTATTTTATTTCCACTTCAATGAATTTATTTTCATTGAATCTAAATTTATTATTCATTAAAATTTTCTATTTTCAATGGTATTATTTTTATGACTTTTATTAAAAAATATTCTTCTATTTTTTTATTTTCATAAACCAACTTGGGTCAACTCAACACATCACCCAGGTCACTCCACGATAATCCTTGAATTTTGTTCCTGATCAACATAGGTTGGGAACTCATGCTATGGTATTAAAATGAACAATAATAGTAAGTATTTTTTTCAATATAAAATAAAAAATGTATGTTTCTTGTAGAATATCAACATTACCACATTTTCATTCGAATAACCACATATATAAAATAATTAGTGTATATAAAGAAGAAAAAATAGATAAGGGATATATGTAAAACAAATAAAAACAATAAAATAATAATTATAACCAATAAAAATCTGAAAAAAAACATGTCATAATCATTGTGTGAAAACATTAATAAAAACCCAAAATGAGTTTCAAAATGAATGGGGAGTTTGAAATCCAAAGTAGAATCATACCCACGATAAACATGAAACACGAATAAAACATGATCCAAAAGTTAATCCAAACACACAAATCCATGTGTCAATAGAATGTTCATCACATTACACCACCAAAATAGCACGACCACACAATCCAAAGAATATATATTAAATTCAAGAAGATCTATTATTGAACTGGAAATATATGATAGGTATGACAATAAAATTCTCGCAAAGTATCCCCCTAAATTAAATTTCATAACCATTAAATTTAAATCAATTTATTTAAATTTTTAAATATAATAATTAATTTACTATTTATATTTATGTTTAAAGTATGTAACATAGACAAATTACATGAAACAATTCTTTATATGTTTTTAAAATCACACATTTTAAAATGAAAATTATTTTTTAAAAATATCAAATTTCACAGATGTTAAATGATTATTATAATAAGTTTGGATATAATAATAATTAAGAAATAAAATAAATATCCCATGTTTAAATGAAGCATTAAAATTAATTAATTAAATACCAGTGGTATGTATTCATTCTTTCAATTGGTGAACACGTTTCATTAATATAAAATAAATTATAAAAGAAGAAGTTCTTAACCAAAAATAACATTTTAGTTTCTAAACACATTAATTTTCTGTAAGGTAATGGAAAAAATTTAAGTTATTATAAAAATACTACAAAATTATTTTCCACAAAATGAAGGGAAACATCAATTATAATAAATAATATGTGAAAAACAAATTAAGAGACTATAATAAAATAACCATTTATTAACCATTATAGTAATATTCTTATAAGAGTAATCATAGGAACACAAAGGTTCTCAAGATATGATCACAGAAATACCAAAATGGAATCTATATAAGTACTTCTTGTTGTGATTCAACTTCTTGAACACTTACTTTTATATTAACTAGATAGTCCAGGATGAAAATATGCTAAGAATATTATTGTTATACATGGGGTTACATTCTAGAGTTGAATAAAAAAACTAGAGCAGTACACATACCTATAAATCAAATATATCCACCATGGATTCCCATAATATATAATTGTGGTCCTCAATCAATATATATCATACATCACACACACACATATGTATATATATGCATGAAATCATAACACACCCTCAACTATAATAAATATTTATATAAGAATGTCCTTTTATGGTATTCGTTAAATTACCCTTATCATTTGACTAGGAAATTTCCATCAATATCATATGAAAAATATTAATTTTAACTTTTATCTAATGCACACAATGTGGGATTACTTCATGGGTATGAATTATTGATAAAAATAAAAAGTATATTAAAAGAGATATAAACATTTTGTAAATATAACTATCATCAGGTATCAAATTTTACATCACATTAAAAATAATTTTTTCTATTTAAATGTAAAACAACTCAAATATATTATACTAACTAAAGTGTTATTTTAAAAAAGAACAAACATGGAATTTTTATTGGTAAAAAATTAATAATGACTAATTTGAATTAATTTGATTTAAAAATAATTATACCAATGAATGAAATAAAAATTTATTCATTGGAAATATTATTTTGGAATAAAATGAAACACATAGTGCATATTTTTTATTTGAAAACATATTTCGAGTGTTGAATCCTTAGAAATCCATTTTATATCAAATCTATAACACCACCGGTTTTTATAGACATTTTTTGAATGAATTATTTTTCATTGATGTATTTAATTCCTCTATGTGAAATTTTCTTTTAACATGGAACCGTCTTTTCATACACTACACGCAATTCTGACTTTGCATACGTTCTAGGAAACCATGAGTTTCTACGAAACTTCATTTAATTATTATAATTATTTAAAAAATATAATAATGGCATATCCCTTAAAATTATAAATATTTATAGATGAAAATATGTATCATATATTATTTATAATGGTTTCCAATTATAAAAAGATATATATAATTAAATATATAATTTTTGGTAAATTCTATATATGCTAAAAAAAATTTCTCAAAATGAACTCCTTTTCATGTCCTTCTGTGAAAAAAGATAAAATTATTATTTCCACATATAGAAATTTTATTTGATAATATAAAATTAAATATGGATTTTTTAATTTCTTGAATAGATTAGAGTTTATTTTTTGGATTTTTTTGAGAAAAGTCATTTTTTATGAATATTGAAAAATACAGTATTTTAATTAAAAACAACCATTCCATTTTAAAAAATATGAGTATTAATTTATATTTTAATTTGTTTTTTAAAGTCACAATATATAAATTATACATAAATTAGACCAATTTAGTTTTTTGGAATTGTTTTTATATGGAAATTGGTTGTTAAAACTTATCGAAAAATTGAATGTTTTTACTTAAAAACATGTATTCTCTCTACGTCTGCAAGAGTAGCATTAAACTAAATTATTTCCAATTATATTATTTGAATTTTTTAGAAAAGAATTAAAAATTTATAATCAGTATAAAATTTTACTTCTAAAATGATAAACTAAATTTTTTCAAAAACTATTAGTGAAAATGATTAAAATTTGTTATGGTGGTTAAGAAATAATTAAGCTTAATAAGGGACTAAACCTTAATAATTAAGAACAAAATTACAAGGAAACTTTTCCAAAAGACATTTTATACCATTAATTCCACCATAATCTTTCTTGGTTCAAGTTTTATTGGATATTACGCTGTCATTAAATGGAACTGTACTATATTAATGGTTAAGTCTGGAAAAGGAAAAAAGAGAACTTTTAATAACTTTAAATTTTATAAGACATTGAGATATTTGAAAAACTACATATTTATAGTTATAGATATTATTGTTTTATATAAATGGAATATTTTTATCATAATAATTTATCAGTGATATTTATAAATGATTTAGTTATACAAAATGCTTACGAAACACCAACATAGTGATTATTTAGTTAATAACTTACTAAACTTAAGGACACTATAAATATTAAATGTGATGAAAATTGATATAATTATACTATTTAATGATTTTTATGTTAATATATCATTTTAAACATCTTTTAAATAAATATATTGTAATTTATATTAATTTTTTTATATATTAATATTTAAATTAAATAAACAATGACTAAATTGACATTATTTTTATTTTATAATAAATAACATTTTATTTATTCATTTTTAATTAATAAAATTTGTATAGTATTCCATTGACTTTTAAGTGTTTATAAATATTAAATATAGTCTATTAATGGACCAATTTATCTTTTATAATTATCATATTGACTAATATATTATAAAAACATTTTTAGTACGGTATGGGTTTAGGTAGTGTTTTTTCATGTCACTTATATTAGTTTTAAAAATAATTTCCAAAAAAATGATATTTTTAGTTTTTAAATTGGGTATAATGTTTATAATTAATTACATATATATTGTTTAAAAATAAATTAATTTAATTTATTCATTACGTTTTAACTACATAGTTTGGAATACAATTGTCTTTTTATTGAAACCAAAATTATAAAGTTGATGAAACATAGTAGTTAAGGAATAAAATTATTAAAATTCATATATATGTGTCTGTTAGAGGTTTTTATCCAAAATTATTCCAATTTAATTTGTTATTTTTCAATTTTTGAGACACATTATATATGGTATACCTCCCATTAATGAATTCCTTTTCTTATTTAGAAGTGTCAGTCCCCTTCACATATAAAAAAGAAAGCACTCTCCTACTTCTTCACACCTATAAAACCACTTAGTCACGTAATGAATCTTCCCAATACCCTTACCAACATCCAAAAATTCCACATTTAATCCTATATTTTTGTATACAACAATCCAAGGAACCCCTTTGGTGGAAACCTAAAGGAGTTCCCCCAAATAAGAGGTAACATCGTTCTTCGTGCCCCATTATTTTATTCTCATTCCCCACCACCTCAACTATACTAATACCATTATTATATAATAAAATCCATTTAATAAATATAATAAAATTCTATTATAGTAATGATTTTATTAATATTTACATTGACATACATCTAAGGGGTAACGAACATACTGTTTAATTGTACATTGAACTACCACATCACAAAATGATGATTGATCATTTTTACATTTACCTAATCTAATGGATGTGCATTAAAATGGAAACCCTATATATAAATTATATATATAAGAATTATTATGTATTTAATCTTATTAAAGTTTTTTAGAACACATATCTCTATACTTTTCATTTTATGTAAATATTATTATTTTATTTCAGCAAGTGTGGACTACCACCCCCTCAAAGCGATGTTATTCTTTCACACACTACATGAAATGTTTTAAGGATGTGTTTAGTGAACATATATAATATATATTAAATAATAATTCTACAATTCATATTTAATACATGTATCTACATATATTTTTTATCCTTTCATTCTTTCAAAATGACACTAAAATGGAAATAATGATTATTCGAACGAATGGTCTACCATCTCTATGAATGGTGTATTATAGTTAATACATATATATATTATAGATTATTATAATGAAAATATAAAAAATATAAATGATATTTATATCATATTTGACATTATATAATTCATTATATATATATAACAACCAAAGATATAAAAAATTGAGACAAATGCAAAAAAATAAAGAGAATAATATCTGAAGCGTAACCTTAACATGAAATTGTTTAAAAGAATGAAATATGAAGTCATAATATATAAATATGTGGTATTAGATATAAAAAGTATGCTTTTGTTGTAGATTTATAATAAAATAATATTTAGTATACTTTATTTTTGAATGATTACAATGATATTCAAGAAAACAAATTGCAGAATTTCCTTACACATTTTATATCGACGAGACATATTCTAGGTTCACCACACTATTCATTTTAATTGAGTATAAAAATCCAATGAACGTATCATATGATTATTATTATTTAATTTAGGGGTATTTATAGGTCCATTTTATGATATTTTTTTCTTGAGGTTATTGTTTCAAAAGTTACCAAATCGACAAGAATGTTTTGTCTTAATTTTCCATTGTTGAGACACATATTTAATTATAAACCAAAATTCTTTTTTAAGGGAAATATAATTCCATTTTAATTGTTATATCATGGATATAAATCTTTTAATGGCATTTTATACTGAACGAATTTTCAATTTCTTATATGGAGATTATGATTTGACGATACCATGTGGTAAGAGTTTATTGTAACAACATCGTTGATTATCAAGATGGTTTATGATTATGATATCAGTGATGAAATAGTATAAAAAATATGTCAAGAAATATTATTAGTTTTCTTACACTCTAATTATACATGTTATTTCAAATTAATGGTCCCATTTTTTAACTATTCAGTACATAAGTTGAAAAAAAGTGATTTTATGAAATTCTAACATTACATCTCACTTCAGTCATAAATTTATGTGTCTTAAAAACCATTCTTTCTAAAAGGATACAAAAAATATTCTAATATTTTTCAGTGATATTTAAATTAAATTATTAACCATGATTAATAATTTTTGAACAAATTTGTTTAAAAAAATGGAATGTTCTTTTTATTTTCTAGTTGAGGCGCCTTTCTAAACATTCTTCAGTGTAAAATAAATTATCATCATGTATAGAATTACCCACCTTCGTGAACATAATTACATTAATGATCTCATTACAATATTACAATGTGGTTTTTTATGGAAAACTTTGTCACAATATTCTGGAAATCATTTGATTTAAACTAGGTTACAAGAAAAACGTTTCCAAAATGTTTTTATGATTACTTTTTAATTTTTCATGGATAAAATGTTTTCAAATTTTTTTTTCTATATTATTTAATATGTTTCTAGTGGAAATGGGATTTTTTAAAAAAAATTGATGCTTCTTTTATATGTTTTCAGGGAAAATACTGTTAAAAGTTTTTCAATATTCTTTTATAAGATTTCATTTTTTTCATAAATATGGATCTTAAAAGGTTTTGTGTTTTAAAAAGATTTTTTAATTAGAAAAAGGACAATTTATTCATGAAATGTTTTTACAATATATTTTCAAATTATTTCTCATCTAATATGACATCTTTTGGTCTTAATCATACCATTATAGGGGAATGATCAAAAGGTTACATTTATATTATTTCTCAAGATGCGTTTTTTTAGGGAATTTTGTTTATGAAACATATTTCGCTTTCACAAGTTATAATATATTGAAGCCTGCTTTTTATTAAGGGTTGTTATTATGATGAAATGATTATGAAACTGTTATTTTTTTCACAGTTTATGATATGATTACATGTTTATGACACCGATTTCATTTCATATGTTATGATTTTATTTTCTATTATTTTGTGGCACATGAATTTTTGATTCCATTATGAGATGTGTGGGACCAGTATTATCTTATAATTAATTGTGTAAATATTTATATCTCATAATATATATTAAGATTGTCTTGGGAGTGATCCTTGACAAATTAGATGGCCATGTGAGTGATCCATTACTAAAATCATGGCAGGAATATTGAAATAATACTACTAATATGGACATGGGAGTAAACCATGATTACTCAGATAATATGTGGAGTGAACCTATGATACATATATTTCCCTAGGAGCTATTCGTTGACAACTATGGAAATAATTTTTATATGCTTATGGGTCTCAAAACAATCAATTTCTTATAATTATGTTATTGTTTCATGTCTTATGTTCTCTCAATACATATGATTTATGTAATATGACCTTTGAATTTTTATTCCATGATTCGTTTTTATGATATTTGATGTTTATGGTATGAACTTCTAATGTTATGACCATGTTCTCTTACAATTATTATCATCTTTATTCATACATGTCTCCCTTGTATACCCTTACTGAGCATCTGAGATCACCCATTTTTATATTCCCTTTCCCACGTTATGAAGAGATGTATGGAGTACAATTTTTCTAATAAGGGTTTTGGTATTGAAAAACCTAGTGGGAGATAATGTATCTCTCTTGTATACCAATATTTATGTCACCATGTATTCAATGGAACTAAAATCATATGGTCTTTTCAAATCTGTTAGTATAATGTTTTATGTATTCCTCAAAAGTGATGTAATGTATATGTACATTATGATTTGGTTGATATAATTGGAATCAAGGATAAGTTTAAGTCAAAATTTTGAAATTAGGATGAGAAAACATTAGTGATATCTGTCGGTATAATTATAAGGATATTCCTAGGGAAGTATCATAGGTATGTATAAGGATGAATTAACATTTAGAAACATGTCCATGAATTTTAGTAAAGGATAGATTGAGTGTGTTGGTCTTAGTGGATACTAAAGAGGGAGGTGAATTGAGTTCTAATTAAAATTTATATTAAAACTTTTAGTATTAAAATCCCCCAAATAAAAATAGCCCAGATAATTAAGGTAGTAGAGATATAAGTGACTTATTGTTCAATAGGTTTCTCAAAGGTTGATTAGTCCTTAGTTGAATTAGTATGAGTACTAATTCGACTTTTGAAACAAGTTTACTAAAAGTATCACATATACACACTAACCAAATCTACCTATCAGAGTGAATGTAAAAACATATTTATGTCTTTGAAAACATAAGCAGTGAATAAATGTAAAACAAAGTAATTGAAAATTTGAACACAAAAATTTCAAAAAGAGTTTCAGTCTTAAGCCAAGACTAAATCTTCTCCACATTGGGATCTTCTACCACCACGTAGTTATATTTAAAGAATGATACATAGCCTATATCGGGCTTTACAACAGTTTTAAAACTGTCCAGGTTTGGCAACCTCTACCACAATTATAGATGGGAAAATATACTACCAAGCCACAATAGGCTTCTTCCACAGATTTTCGTGGGAAACAAATATAAAGAGAGTTTAGTATGGTGATTTTCAGTATCCCTCAATTCAAGAACAGGAGCCAGTGTGTGTATGACATACAAACTACTCACAAATGTAAAATACTTAAACACAGTAGAGCTAAAGATATTAAGAAGAAGATTAGAATGCTCTGTCTGTTGGCATGTCAGCTCTTGACTCCTTGAAATGAAGGAAATGATGTTTTGGTCTTTCCCTGCAAGTTGCCTCTAAAACAGAGTGTCACGAAATCCAGGTTCTAACTTCCAGATGTAAATATGATCATATTCATGGGTCAGAATCTCTTTAATTAACACTACCATAGCTTTTGAAAATGTTCTTTAAACAGATCTTTGTGAAGCTCTAGATCTTCAGAATGAGTGCTTGAGTGCTCTTCTTATTTCTTCGCATTTCATGATCTGTATGTGTCTCTCTTATGTTTGTATATTCAACATATTCAATATAATTATGTCTGTCTCTAATCATATATAGATACACTTTTCTAGCTCAACTCTTTCTTATTTCATTTAGTAGGGGCCAGCAATATTAATTATTCAACCACGTGTGGTCTTCCTCGTACCTCGTACTGTTTCCTGGTATGCGTGTAAATATCACTAAATAATGTCAGGTGCATTAAATTGTCTATACGTGAACACTATGATAGTATTAATAAAATTGGTAAAGATAATAATAGGTTATCATTAGACTGGTAGCAGATGTATGTCACACGGTATACTTCGACAGTAGACTCTTCAACTATGGAATTTATCGGTAGGCTTATATATACCTTTAACAGTAGGCTTTATTCAGTAATATTGATCAGCAATAGACATCAATCAAGGAACTTCTAATGGTATCTATGTAACATTAGACTACTTCAATGGTGACATTTCCCGTGGTATACCATCTTAACAGTTGACTTCATCAACGGTGGAGATTTCTATCAGCATACTTCTTCTAACAATAGAATTGAACTGTGAAATTCTTAAGAAAAGACATGGGAAGGATTCTGAAAGTGGACTTCTAATAGAATCTTTGTCACAGTAGTGACCTTGTAACGGTGACTCATTGTCTATATGCTTTGATAAGTAGAGAAACAGTAGACTTTTGATAGGGACCTTGTACTAGTATCTTATAATAGTGGTAGTAGATCTTCAACAGGTACCTTTTAGAAACAGTGAACCAGAGTGACAGTGAGCTATAACGGTGACCTTTAACAGAAGGATCTTACTAGTAGCCTTAAACAGCGAACATGTACTTAGAGAAATGTAAACCGTAAGTTGATGCAAAAAATTCATGAGACTAGAAATATAAACTGTTTAGGATAAATAATATAAATACAGATTAAAAAGGATTAGAAAATGATTTATTATATCATGATCAATATTTAACCATGATTTGGGATTATCAAAACAGGTGAGTCCAACAATCTCCCCCTTTTTGATAATCACAAATTATGTCAGTGTGTATTAATTATAGGTATCACAGATAAGCATATAGTACAGTTACTAAATAGAGAAGGTCCATTAAAGTGTAATAAAATCACAACATTTGGTACCATTTCCCCCCTTTGTAATTAGCAAAAATAAACACAAATAGAGATAATAGATAAAGCTTGTATTAATGAAAGTACATTACATGACCCAAAAAGAATACACAATACCTATTAAAAGACATAAACAAACTCAATCCACATAATCCTTAGGCACGTTTTCATTCCCATTGGAAGAAGAAGATGGAGGATGAGTTGGTGGATTAGTAGGTTTAGGAATTGCAGCAGGAATGACTGGAGGGGAAGCAACAGAAGCACATGTTGGTCTGTAGTGGGTAGCTCTCTGAGATATCAGTGGAGTAAGGCTTATGATGGCCTCAGCAGGAGACATCATGGAAGAACTAGTAGGTTGAGATGCAGGTAAGTCATGAGGGATTATGACAGGGGTACAGTCCACATGAATAAAGGGTAGGAGAAGGTTTGTGAAGTCCATAATAATGCTTTCTCCTCTTTCCATAGCCGATATGAAATCATCCTTGTTATCCATAAATTTCTCTAAGGCTGGAGCCAAATTTCCCAACTGAGTGACTTGTTCCTTGAAGGCTTTGGTGACTGGTGGAATCTTGAGGTTTTCCAGCAGAAGATTGAAATGAGCATCCATCTGATGCTTTGAGTAAATATATTTATAATAGAAATTAATATGTTCCTTTATACTCTTCTGGTCCTAGGAAGCCTCTCTCATGAATTCACTAACAACGTTCAGATGTTCTTTGGTAGTGGAGATAATCTGAGTCATAGATTAAGAGTCAGGTGCACTGACACTAGAAATATTTGCTATCTCTTCACTGACCACTATCCTGAAAGTTGAAAAGTCCACAGGTAGTTCAGTGGAGGTGGAAGTACAGGAAGAGGAAGTCAAATGATTTATAGAGAAAGTAACAGTTTCCTTAAAATACATGGTCAACCCACTGATAAGTTTCTTCACATATTCATCCTGGCACTTCACATGAGCTTTCATGGATTCCTTAAAACTTTCAAATACTGCAACCATATGTTGCACCACACTTCTGATGTAGTGAATTTCTTTGTCAGATTGTCCCCTAGAAGCCATTAGAGCAGTCAAGCTCACCACTGATTGTCTTAGAAGTTCCACAGACTGAGACATATCCTTGAGTTGATTTTGGCATTGAGAAGTTTCTTAGGATAAACTGGCTTGAATGGAGGATTGAACTTTATCCATCTTAGAGGCAGTCATCTATTGAATTAAGCCCATTCCCTTTTCCATTTCGGATGCCATGTTATCATACATATGGTGCGGATCTGTTTTCAGTGATTCTAGATCATCCTTAGTGGAAAGGTTCTAAGGAATGGTAACCACTGGAGGTACTACTGCAGGTTCTAAAACAGAAGGTACAAGTTGTCTTTTGCTTGACATATCACAATCTGAATCATCATTATGCATCCCAAGTATGAAGTATCCAGGGTCTTCTGACCATTCTTCAATGCCATGCAAAACATATACAGAACCAAAATTCTCCCCCTCACTTGGATCCCTCTCCTAATTATTCTCCTCTACTGGTTCTGCTCCAGGTAATTCCAAAACCTCCTATTCAACTATAGCAGATTCAATCTCTGTTTTCTCCATTTTTTTCACCAGTGGGGTGAGTCACAGCCTCCACTGAGTCATCAATGAACTCTATTTCAATGGCAGTAGATGCCACTCCTTCTTCTTGATGAGATACTTTCCTGTCTATATAATCTATCATAGGGCTCAAACTAAGCACTTCCTCATTGTCCTCATCATCAGCTTTATTAATAGCAGCCTCCTTTGCTTCATTTGTATCACTAGTTGCATCCTCTTCAGAGGTGTCTTTTAAAATGTTTTGAGATACTTCTTCTTCTTCACTGGTCTTAGTATCACTGTCTGTTAGAATAGCTTCTCTTCTTGGCAATTCTTTAGGAGGTCTAGGTGCTCTGAAAGCTACTGTCCTGACAGAATTCTTAGGTAAATTAGGATCACTCCCATCATCAATGGGTGTGTTCTATTTTTCATGTTCCATAGCTCCTTCATCTTCCTCTTCATCATCTGAATAAGCCGGTTTTTTCTCATCAGGATTCTGTCATGGGTCTCTCTTGTCTTTTAGCCTAGATGGGTTAGTGGTCAGGTCAATATTTTCATACAACTTTCCTTCACCACTCACCAATTCCTTCTTCTAGGGATTTCAGCTAATTTTCAAGGATTTTCAAATAACCTTGGATATAAAAACATAGTTCTTAGCTGCTATCATTTCCTCTTTATTTACAGCCACACCCTTTACCTTTATCATTACTGAAATTAGCTTGGTGTGGAATAGGGCATTAGACATAGATCTTGGCTTAGTCATATCCACCAATTGTGCCATCAGTAACCTACATAGGTTGACCTTTTCCCCATGCTTCAGCAAGTACATCAGGAATATGTCCTGATACTTCAACACTACAAAATTCCCTCTCCTGGGACTAATCACATGATGAATGAATTTAACCAATATCATATCTTCTACATTCATCTCAGCTTCAATAATCATCCTTGATTTTCCATTTCCAGTCATTTCTTCCAGAGGTATTTCAAACACATAAATTTCACTGTCTGGAGGAGCTACTCCAGAATAGTAATCATAAACTCATTCATGGGGAACTCTTAAACAGGCAGCCCACTCAGCAGACAAAAAATAGACTTCATATCCATTGACTCTAGATACCAGCCAATGCACATAATCTTCCTCTTCAAACTTCAGGTATTCATATAATTCCTTCACAAGATTCGGGTAGTATGGCCCATTGTTGATGGAAAAACATTTCGTCCATCCTTGGGCTTCTAGTGCTTCCAGCACTAAGGACTTGCTCAACAGCAGCCATTTTTCACTCAGCTCCTTCGCAACAAAGATTTCTCTCTTGGTCAGATGCGGGTTGGCGGGTCCTTTCGGGGTACTACAGGTGCCACTGGATTCAACTCGAGTCCTCTTTTTCCTTGGCGCATCTTCATTTATTGTAGGGGGTCGCTTGGTTCTAGCCATAGAGATTGAGAGGGGTTCGACAGTTCAAACGGATAGTTAGGGTTTAAGGATTTTGAGAGTTAAGGTTCAAGATTGATAAAGAAGGTGGGTTGAGATATGTCATAGCCTTTAGTTATATCATTTAGAGATTAAAACAAAATAAAATAGAAATAATGAGTAAGAATAAAAATGGTTTAGATTCCCACATAAAATAAACGGTAGACATCAAATAGCGAGGTATCCAACAATGAGGTTCTTAACAGTGTGGTCCAACCGTGAGGTTTATTAGTGAGGTACAATGATGAGGTGTATCACTTAGGTCCAATGGTGAGGTGTATCAGTGATGTCCAATGGTGAGGTGTATTAGTGTGGTCCAACGTTGAGGTTTATCAGTGAGGTCCAACAGTGAGGTGTATCAGTGAGGTCCAATAGTGAGGTGTAATAGTGAGGTCCAACGGTGAGGTGTCCTATACTGAAATTATTCATACTTAACTCATGTTTGATATAATTTAACATCCTAGAATTCAAAAGATCTGTGAATATATTAGTCAATTGATGTTCAGTAACAATGAATTCAAGAGTGATATCACCCTTTTGATAATGATCCCTCAAAAAGTGATGTCTCACATCAATATGCTTTGTCCTCGCATGAGATACCGGATTTTTTGAAATTTTAATAGCACTTCTATTATCACACATTATAGAGACATGTTTGAATTGATATACATAGCCTAGTAAAGTGTTTTTCATCTACAAAATTTGAGCACAAAAACTACCAGCAGCTATGTATTCATCTTCGG
The DNA here is from genome assembly GCA_963277665.1 of Viscum album. Taxonomy (NCBI): domain Eukaryota; kingdom Viridiplantae; phylum Streptophyta; class Magnoliopsida; order Santalales; family Viscaceae; genus Viscum; species Viscum album. The sequence goes on along the minus strand of OY728164.1, from coordinate 1,520,811,209 downwards.
CAGTGGATAATGTAACAGAATTCTGTTTCTTTCTACACCATGATACTAGTGCATTTCCTAAAATGTGACATGTCCCAGACGTGCTTTTTCCATCTAACTTGCAACCGGTAAATTTAGCATCAGAATAACTCATCAAATCAACTGATTGTCCTTTCGGATAAAATAGTCCTAAGTTGGTAGTATATTTGAGATATTTAAAAATCCTTTTTACAGTAGTTAAATGAGACTCTTTTGGATTGTCTTGAAAGAGACAACACATGCATACACTAATCATAATGTCAGTTCTGCTAGCTGTAAGATATAGTAGACTCCCTATCATACCTCTGTAGTTGGTTTGATCCACTAGTTCTCCAGATTCATCAGCATACAACATACAAGTGGTACTCATAGGTGTGTTACTACCTTTAATACCATCCAAAGTAAAACGTTTTAAAATATCCTTAATATATTTACTTTGATTCCAAACAATGCCATTTTTATTTTGAAATATCTGAAATCCATGGAAAATTTTGAGTTCCCCCATTAAACTCATTTCAAACTCATTTTGCATCATTTTTTGAAAAATCAACACATAAATAATTTCTAGAAGATCCAAAAATAATATCATCCACATAAATTTGAACTATCAAAACATCTTTGGGAATACTTTTGGTAAAATGAGTTGTATAATCTATCCCTTTGGTAAAACCTTTTGAAATAAGAAAAGAGATGAGCCTTTCATACCATGCTCTTGGAGCTTGTTTTAAACCATATAAAGCTTTATAAAGTTTAAAAACATGATTTGAAAAATGGGGATTTTTAAAACTAGGGGGTTGTTCAACAAACACATCCTCAACTATATACCCAATTTGAAAAGTGCATTTAACATCAATCTGATAAAGTTTCAAATTAAGATGAGTTGCATAAGCAAATAGTATCCTAATGGCTTCTATTGTAGCTATAGGTGAAAAGGTCTCCTCATATTCTATTCCTTCATCTTTACTATATACTTGTGAAACTAACCTAGCCTTATTTCTAAAAATATTTCCAAACTCATAAGCTTTGTTCCTAAACACCCATTTACTGCCTATTGTCATAGTGTCCTTAGTTCTTTCCGCTAATTCCCAGACTTTTTTTCATTTGAACTAATTTAATTCTTATTTTATAGCCATAACCAAAAATTCATCATTGATAGAATCATTAATATTCTTGGGTTTAAGCTATGAAAGAAAATCTTGATGTTCAAAATGGTTTCTTAGAGAAGCTCTTGTTTGTGTTCCTCTATTTAAACCACCTACAACAACATCTAAAGGATGATTCGTAAGAGTCCAAATACCTCTAGGAAGGGTTGAACTAAATTATTCATTATTGTCTTTTGGTTCAGAATCAACAGGTGCAGATTCTGGAAAAATTTCAGAAATGGACACTTTTACAGGGGATTCACTATTGAGGTCCAGAATTGACAAATATTCCTCCAGGTGTTCCAGAGAGGTTTTAGGCTCATGTGGATCTGTCACATAAAATTTGACATGAACTGATTCTACCACACATTTGGTTTTCTTATTAAACACTCTATAGACTTTACTTGAGATAGAATAACCCAGTAAAATTCCTTCATCACTTATGGGAGAAAATTTGTCAAGATTATCCATAGTATTAAGAATAAAGACTTTGCAACCAAAAACTCTAAAGTAATTAACCTTAGGCTTTATATTGTTCCAAATCTCATAATGGGTTTTCTTTAGAAAGTGCATAATAAAAACTCTATTAATGATATAACAGGATATATTTATAGCTTGAGCCCAAAAATAAACAGGGGATTTATACTCATTAAGCATAGTCATAGCTATTTCTTGAAGGGTCCTATTTTTTCTTTCTACAACTCCATTTTGTTGAGGTGTCCTAGGAGCAGAAAAGTTGTGACTATAGCCATTATGTGAGCAGTAGGATTCTAACTCATGATTATCAAACTCACGACCATGATCACATCTTAGGGTCTTAATTCTAAGTCCACTATGATTTTCTACAGACTTGGAATATTTGATAAAAGAGGAACAAGCTTCAATTTTGTGAGCTTGAAAGTATACCCAAGTATTCCTAGAAAAGTCATCTATAAGAACCAAAATATAGTGCATCCAATTTACACTTGAAACTCTCTATGGTCTAAAAAAATCCATGCGAACCAACTCAAGTGGTTTAGAAGTTGAAACTTCTTTCTTTGGATTGAAAGAAAATTTGTGTTGTTTTCCCTTTTGACAGGGATTACATACATTGTCAAGTGGGAATTCTAATTTAGGTAAGACTATAACTAAACTTTTCTTAGATATATTCCAAATTTAGTGCACATTCCAGTGTTTTAACCTTATATGTCACAACCAAGATTCTTTATGAAAAGAATTTAAGCAGGAAACATTATGTTTGGCTAAAAAATATAGATCAACAGCATATAAATTCTCATTTCTACATGCAGTAGAAACTAAATCATTTTTTGAGTTACAACCATTGCATGCATAATTTTCAAAAATAACAATAAAGCCTTCATCACATAACTGTGATATTCTTTGTAAATTGTACTTTAATCTATCAACAAAAATCACTTTGGAAATTAATATTGTATCAGGGTTACCAATTTGGCCTAAGCCGATGATTTTTCCTTTTGGATTGTCACCAAAGGAACCATACCCACCATCATCTTTAATTATAATCTTGAAGCATGAATAGTCTTCTGTCATATGTCATGAATATCCACTGTCCAAGTACTAAAAGGTCTTACAGGAACTCTTTAAACATATTCCCTACAAAAAAGATTAAACATGGGATAATTTTGGTACCCATATCTTCTTGGATACAGAGAGGTTAGAAAGTAAAACATTGGGAACCCATATTTTCTTTATAGGTTTTATTAAATTAACAAACACATTTTGAGACATAAATAATTAGTTAGGTACTTTAGAAAATTGTTTCTCAAAAGATGGTTAAGAACAAGAACTAGCAGCGAACTGTCCAGTTCTTGGAACAAATTTGGATTTTCTAATTTGTATCTTTCCAGGTTGATATCCTAGACCAGTTGTATACTTTGGAGCAATATCTTTTCCTAGAAAATTGTCAAGGTATCCCTACCAGTAGTGAGTTTCTCAATTTCCTTTCATAATTGTTCATTAGACAATTTTAACTTTGTATTTTCCTTTAGAAGCTTAGCATATTTTTCTTTTTCTATATCCAAATTTGAATTGTAATTTTCATTTAAAGCATGTTGTCTTTTTAATGACTTATACTTGTCCTGGAGTTCATTAAAATATCCTCATGAATTACAAAATATTAAAATAATTTTTCTTTAGTCATATCTTCATCATCGTGAGAGTCACATTCATTCCCAGAATAATAAGTATTATGCACAGGGGAATTAGTTTTTACCTCAGATGTCTCTGTCATAATGCTTAGATTGGCTGGTTTGTTTTTTTCTCAGTCTGAAGCATTAGATCCAGTCGAACTGTCTTCTGAAGCACTCTAAGTTTCATTCATATCCTTTTTATACTTATTGTCCTTGTAGTCATATTTCGTCTTGAACTTTAATTTCGGGCAGTCTGCTTTAATGTGACCTTTTCTTTTTCATTCATAGTAGAAAAAATCATCACTCTTATCCTAATTTTTTCCAGTCCTTATTTCAATAACATCTATTGTCATACTTTCTTTTATAATTTGATTTTATGAATAATTTCTTCTTCATATATAACTTCTTAAATATCCTGGCTATTTGAGCCATCTTAGCATCACTATCAGAATCATAACTTTCACTTGTTAAGCTTTCAGTAGGTATGTGTACTTTCTCTTTTCCCTTTCTCTTTGAAGCAGATGTCTTGAAGGCTACTAACTTATTCTTTGGTTCATCATATTCTTCCTTGTTTACCTTATGTTCTTCTTCATACATCATAATCACACTAATTAATTCCATAACAGGTAAAGCACCAATATCACTATATTCCCTAATTGAAACTGAAGTGCCTCTCCATCTGTCTGGAAGACATCTTAATATTATCATGATCTATTCTATTGCAGGAACAGCTTTTCCAAGTGAGCTCATAGTGTTGAAAATTTCATTAAACCTGAGATACATGTTATAAATGGGTTCATCATGTGTCATTTTAAAATTATCATAAATAATATTATAGGTATTCAATATCATTTCATTAACATTAGTTTTTCCCTCATTGGAAAAAACCAAACTATCCCAGATTACATAAGAATTTTTACAAGAAGATATGTGAATAAATTCTTCATCCCATAAATCACATTATAGGGCATTCATTGTTTTATATTTATTATTGTAGGAAGTTTTAGTAGGTTCATCCCAATAAGTTCTTTCAATTTTAGGAATCATATATTGAATTTATATAGCAGTCTAGATATAAAATCCAATACTCTCTAAATGAATTTTTATTTTAAGCTTCCACTGATAATAATTGATCCCATTAAAGAACAGTGGTATGTTTGTAGCAGCACCATCAACTTGGTTATCTATATTAAACTAAAATATTAATGAACTGAAAATTTAGATATAACAGAAATTTTAGATCTTTACGATACAAATAAAATTATAGTTGAAATGAAATTTAAAATATTGAAAAACTGGTTTGATGGTATAAATAAAGAAACCCTATGATAAAAAATGATCATCGTAGTGGATACTCAAGTGGTGGTGAATTTTGTTCAAATTAAAATTTCTGTCAAAACTTTTAGGATTAAAATCCCCAAATAAAAATATCTCAGTTAATTAAGGTAGTAGAGATATAAGTGACTTATTGTTCAATAGGTTTATCAAAGGTTTATTAATCCTCAGTTGAATCAGTATGAGTACTAATTTGACTTTTGAAACATGTTTACTAAAAAAATAACATATACACACTAACCAAAACTAACTATCAGAGTGAATGTAAAAACATATTTATGTATTTGAATATATAAGCAGTGAATAAATGTAAAACAGTGTAATTGAAAGTTTGAACACAATAATTTAAGCAAAAGTTTCAGCCTTAAGCCAAGACCTAATACTCTCCACTAGGTGATCACCTTCCACAAAGCAGTTATATTTAAAGAATGATACAAATCATGTATCGGTCTATACAAAAAATTTTAAACTATCCATGTTTGGAAACCTCTAACACAGTTATAGGTGGGAAAATAAACTACCATTCCACAATAGGCTTCTTTGACAGTTATGTATGGGAAACAAATGTAAAGAGAGATTAGTATGGGGATTTTATGCATCCCTTAGTTCAAGCACAAGATTCATTGTGTGTATGAAATACACACTACTCACAATTGTAAAATACTTAAACATAGTAGAGATAAAGATATTAGGAAGAAGTTTAGAATGCTCTGTGTGTTGGAAGATTAGCTTTGGACTCCCGGAAATAAAGGAAATGAAGTTTTGGTCCTTCTCTGCAAGTTGGCTCTAAAACCGAGTGTTGAAACTTCCAGGTTCTGACTTCTAGATGTAGAGATGATCATCTTCTTAGGTCAGAATCTCTTTGTAGCAAACTACCATAGATTTTGAAAATGTTCTTTCAGTAGATCTTTGTGAAGCTATAGATCTTCAGAATGACTTCTTGAGTGCACTTCATCTTTCTTCGTATTTCAGGTTCTGTATGTGTCTCTCTTATGTGTGTATTTTAAATATATTCAATATATTGATGTCTGACTCTACTCATATATATATATATATACACACACTTTTCCAGTTCATATTTTTCTCATTTGGTTCTGTAGGGGCCAATAAGAGAAATGATTCAACCACCTGTGGTATTCCTTGTACCTCATACTGTCTCTTGATATGCCTAATAATATCATTAAATAATGTCAGGTAAATAAAATTTTCGATACATGATTGTTATGATAGTATTAAGAAAATTTTGTAAGGAAAAGAATATTTAATCATTAGACTGGTAGCAGATGCCTGTCACACGAGTAGACTTTGACAATAGGACCTTCAACCGTGGACTTCATCGGTAGGCTCATTGTATACCATTAACAGTAGGCTTCAGTCAGTAAGATTGATCAGTGGTAGACTTCAATCAATGTACATATAACGATAGCTCTGTAATATCACACTACTTCAACAGTGACATTTCTAGAGGTATTCTATCTTAACATTTGACTTCATCAACGGTGGAGTTTGTCTATCAGCAGACTTCTTCTATCAGTAGACTTGAAATGTGAAGTTCTTAATAGAAAACTTGAGAAAGAGTATGACAGTGGACTTCTAAAAGAATCTTTGTCATAGTAGTGACCTTCTAACTATGACTCTTTGTCTATAAGCTTTGATAAGTAGAGCAATGGTAGACTTGTTACAGGGACCTTGTACCAATATCTTATAACAGTGAAAGTAGATCTCCAACAGTGACCTTTTAGAAATGGTGACTCAGAGTGACAATGAGCTATAACAGTGACCTTTAACAGAAGCCTCTTACCAGTAGCCTTTATCAGCGAACTTTTACGTAGAGAAATGTGAATTGTAAGCTGATGAAAAAAAGTTATGAGACTAAAAATATGAATTTTTCAGGATAAATAATATAAATAGAGATTAAAAAGGATTAGTAAATGAACTAATATATCATGATCAGTATTTAAACATGATTTGGTATTATCAAAACAGCTGAGTCGAACAGATTGGTTTCCTTGAAATGCATCCCCTTCGAGATACTATAAGTGAATGTGTCTATGGAAAAATTTTATTTAGTAGTAACACCTATAACAAGGTGTGTCGGGCAAGATTCGGTTAATCCTTTTACCCAAAAATGTGGCCTTGCAGCACACCTATTTTGAAAATGTAGTTTGATATGTTTTGGGAGTTGAAAAACTCATCACAAACCATCATGAAAGATTTAAATGTTAGTTGGATATGAATAACTGTGGGTAATTCTAAGGTTTCATCGATTAAAAAGTATGTGTAATGATTTAGAAATCATATAGGTATATTTTAATGATTATGTGGTTTTTTTCTATGATATGTGTTTCTCACGATGTGCCTTCTAGTTTTAGTCAATAGATAGAAAAAAAAAGTAACATATTTAATATTTAATGTTTCAAATGATGAAATTATGGTCATTATTAACAGTATTTCCCTAGTTTTCTCAAAAGTTGAATCAGATTCTGAGATCCTGATTCGGGTCCTATATGGGAAAGTGAAGGTGTCGTGGGCCTATACCTACACTGTTCATAGATGTGCTGCTATGATTCCTCAAGATTGTACTACACGACATATTCTGAGAGAATCTAATTTTGTGGTGGATGGTTTATCTAGAGAGATCGGTCCGTAGGATCCTCAAAGGGTGTTCTGGAATGTGGGTTCCTTACCCCTGGTATGTAAGACCTTTTTCCAAGGGGATGCCCTTGGGCTCCATCACATTAGGCCTCCCTGAACTCTTCGGAGATGGAGATTGTTACCTTTTTGAGCATTAAATAAATAAAAATGCAATTTTCAGTCGTTATACTTATGAATATATACACTGAAAATGAAAAGGTAAAGGTATGTGATGTTCGTAGAATATTTTTCACATAAGAAGCATTAAAATATTCAGGTTGAGGAGACATAAATCGTTATTGATATTTAATATTCTAGGAAAGAGGTATTGAATAATAAATTAATGAATACAATGTAATGGGTAAACAATGTTTTTGGTTGAATAAATTATTTATTTGATGGAATTCAAGGATTATGTTATATCAATCATGAAATATATTTGTATTATCTATATAATTTTTCATTGATTATTGAAAAAAATATACTGAACAATGATGATGATATAGAATATTATTTTTATGGAAATGAGATATTTTTATTAGGGGAAGTTATCTAATAATTAATGTGTGACATTTAGATAATGATGTTGTGATAAATATATGTTTGATATGAATATGTTGATTAGACTTTATAGATTACCCTAGAATTGAATTTTGATAAATTTTTCTATTTCATCATGGTTAAAGTTAAATTTTTTTTATTTAATTAATAAATCCAATATAGTTTGGAATAAAGAGACATTCTTGTTGTCAATATAGATGAATTGTAATTCCAGTTATTAACAAATTTTTATAGAATACATGATAAACTTATTCACATGTTTGGATTGTGAAAACTAAGAGATAGATTGTGTTATATCAGGGATCAATTTCAAACTGGCTTCATGACATTCTTTCTAATATTTTGGATTTTTATCATCTGTAAGTGTAATAAGTTTAACTATTTATGAAAAGTTCAATTTAAAAATCAGATGATATCAGTAGGATTAATGTGTTATATAACCTCATTTGGATTCATGAATATTGAATAATCTATTCTATCAACATTGTGTTGATGATAACTGATAAAAAATATGATAATATATCGTTCATCTAATGATCTGTTAAAACATTAAGAATGAAAAATTCAACTTCATTTTTTAAGAAAGTGGTGAATTTGATAATGGAATAACATAGGGGGTGGTTTTCCAGAAATCATTCAAGAATATATTTTCATTAAACATCTTCAACTTTGGAAAAAAGGATCTTGAAAGAAAAATAATTTCATAGAACCTTCATATCTAATGAAGAAGTTGTTCCCTTAGTTCATCATATATTTATCAATATGGGATTTTTATCTTTCTCCTGACCTTGTTCTCTATCACTCTCCATCAAAATGTGATAGTTATATTTCTCTCCCATGACAATGTTTTCACTTAATACATATGTTCTCCTTTTTGGGAATCTAGTTATGAGTTACATTATGTCACAATTATGGTCCCAACCTTAATTTATAAAGTATGTTTTTGTATTCATTTTTATGATGTAGGTTTCTACGAAAGAAACATTGAAGTATTAAAACATTGGTAACCTAGATGAAATTGGAGTGAAAAATTCTCATTATGGGGGGTAGAATATAACAGCCTTGTATTTATAGGCATTTTTTAAAATTTATTAATTTTTATTGATTTATTTCATTCCAATAATTCAAATAATCCTTTCATGTGGAACATACCTGTCTTGTACTATATGCAATAATGACTTGGCGTGGGTTACATGGAACATTGATTATCTACAAAACATCATTTTATTGTTATAATTATTTAAATGTGATAATTATAACCAAAAAATTAAACAAAAAAATTATGTATAGTAATATCTAATTTTGATACATTATTTATAATGGTTTCAAAAAAATAAAACATATTTAAAATAAAATATATAATTTTTGGTAATGTCTTTATATTTTTAAAAATGTTGTTTTATCAAATTAACACATTTTTAAGTCGTATGAAAAATAATAAAATTAATTTTTAACACTTATAGAAATTAAATTTTATTATATAATTTTAATTTTTGAATTCATAATGTTGAAATTATCTTTGTGTTAATTTTTCGTATTTTTCTGATAAACATCATATTTTGATGAATAGTGAAAATTTGGTATTTTAGTTAAAAATTGTATTTCTGTTTAAATAATAATTTATAATAATTTGAAATATAATCTGGTTTTTAAAGATACAATATATCACATATATATATATATATATATATTAAAACAATTTAGTTAATTGGATTCTTTTTAATATGGATATTGGTCATAGAATCTTATCAAACTTTTGAACATTTTTACATACAAAACCCACGTTCTTACCATGTTTGCAAGACTAGTGTTAATCATAATTTTCCGAGTAACATGATTTGAATTTCAAAAAATGGAAATAAACTAGTTTTAATCATAATAATATTTTTTTCCTAATGATATGTACATATTAGTTGACAAAAATGATTAGTGAATGTGATTAAAATTAATTACGGTGATTAAGGTAAAATTTAGCTTAATATGGGACTAAACATTAATCATAATCACCAAAATTACCTATAATATTGAACAAATCCATTGGAATCATTTAATTTAACCATATACCATCTTGTTCATAATTTTATAGGTTATTGTGATATTATAAAATGGAATTTCCCTACATAAAAGTTTAACTAATGAAAAAAAACAAAAGGGAACTTTCATTACATTTATATTTTATAAAACATTGAGATATTTAAAAAACAACTTATTTTTAGTTATATATATAATTTTGAAATATTAAATTGTTATTTATATGATAATAATTTAAAATTAATTTTTATAGATGTTCTGTTTCTTAAAATTCTTATGAAACACCAACATAGTGATTATTTAGTTAATAATTAACAGAAGTAAATAATACAATAAATATTTAATGTTAAGTAAATATATTTACTTATTTTTTATTATTATTATTCATAGAAGAATATGTCATGTTACTTAGCTTTTGACTCAATATATTTTAATTCCAATATTATTTTGTTATTTAAAAAATTAAAATTAAATAAAGAATGTCATAATTTACATTAATGATATTTTATAATAAATGTTATTTAATAAAATGATTTTAAATTAAAAAATATATTCTGATCTACCATGTCTCTTGTATTTGTTAATTAACAGTATACAAATTTTATTAATTGACCAATTTATCCTTTATAATGTAAATATTGACCCATGGACTGTAAAAATAGATTTAGCAAGGTCCATGTTTAGGTAATGTTTTTGCACATCATATGCGACAGTTTTAAATTTAATTTTCAAAAAACATTATATTTTAATTTTATAAATTAGGTATCATATTTATAATTATGTCGATCTATGTGGTCAAAAAAAATATAACTTTAATTTATTGTCAATGGTTAAACTACATAGGTTAAAAACATGTTACATTAATAGAAACCAAAATGATAAAATTGGAGAAACATTGATGTTACATAGCTAATTTATTAAAATGCACATATTTTTGTGTGTTGGTGGGTTTTCCGAACAATTATGGACATTTAATTCATTATTTTTTAATTTTTTTGAGGCACATTATATAATTTAAACCTCCCATTAAAAAATACCTTTTGGTATATACAATAGCTCCACTCCCATTCAACTATAAATGGAAAAAACTATCCCACGTCCTCACACCTATCTATCCACATTGGTTCATCCAGGATCTTTCTGATCTACATTCCAACATCCATGCCTTCTTTTTTGTGTTCTTCCATTTGGAAGACATCAATCCAAGGACTCTCATTAGTGGAAACCAAAAATGTTACCCAAAGAAGCTGTAACATCTTTCCTCAAGCTCCTTTCTTTTTTTCCTTCTATAATCACTTAAATATCTTTATTCCACGCATATTTAAGAACATAATTTATGACACCCTGATATTATTAAAATATTTGTTTTATTTACCTTAATATTTTAGATATTTTGTGTCTCACGCATTAATAAATATATTATATTTTATATTAAAGCCTTATGTTTGGTTTTACTTATACACAACACCAAGTTATTCAAGAACAATACATAACATAATGTTTATACATCCATGTATTGAAAATCATTTTTATATTGTGTTACCTAAAATAAGGACTTTCCTTAATAGCTTGCATAACATGCAAGGCTAAGTTTTACTGTTAAATAATATAATATTATAGTGTTATTATTAGATATAATAATATGTAACTTATCCAGTAAATTAGTGGTAATTGGAATGGTTTATCTATCATGTGAAAATATATGTTTTACGCAAATATAAAATAAATTTTTAGCTTTCAATTAATTATAAATAAATATGAAATCTAGTTGAATATAAAATAAAATATTTTTATTTGTTTTCCCACTAAGCTATTTTTGCCTAATAAATATACATAATCACAAATAATGATTGATATTTATGTTATAATATATATATATATATATTAAATAAAATATGTTTTATATTCATCAAACTATTTTTATAGGCTTCATATATGTACAACCCAAATTTTATGCATATAAACCTATAAATTTATATTGGTAGATTTACCACCTTATATTAGAGAACCTATTATACAACCAATTTTATTAAAATTATATGGATTATATATTTCAAAATGAAATTTATATTTTAAATAGAAACATAAAAATTATATTTGGGTAATATTTTGATATTTATTTTCAGTTTCTTTTTTTAATGAATAATGAAAAATAATAAATTTTCATTTGAAAAGTTTTTTTCATCTAATTTATTTGTAAAGAAAAATAATATTATTATTTTTTTTCATAGTTTAATTGGATAATGTTTTTATCATTTAATACAATTTAGGTAATTATATCCAATTTTACATTGAAATTGGAAATAAAAACGTAGAAAACTTGTGATCATTTTTTATTTAAAACCCTATAGTGTCATCGTGTTAGTAGGATTATTTTGGTAACATCCTATCCCAAATCACCTCTAAGATAGTGGTTGGACCGGTGAGTCACATTGCCTAAAGAGAATATCCAAAAATTCCAATGGTTGCGGACTAGAAGCGAGGGACTAATTTGTGTCCTTTAGGAGACTATTCCATCTTATATTAGAGTACCCAAATTAATTAAAAATATATTTGATAGTGGAAGCATAAAAAATAGCAAAAGAAACAGTAATAAATAATTGACATGAAATTGAAGACAATAATTTAAATTTTAATAAATGTTTCCAATGCCATATTATACAACATATTAATTCATTCCAGGGGGATGATATATAAATTAATGTAGTAAACGATACAACATTCTTTATAACAAGTTACAATAATAATGAAAATACACCAAAGCGCTAAGGGTGATCTCCATGAGCATCTTGAGCTCCAACTCAATCCTGTGTTCCTAACATCTAGTTATCGATTCTATATCATAAGTAATCAATCATGGTCTGTAGTCCAACGAACAAAAATTGTCTACTCATGCCCCACTATGGAATGACAACTCGAGTAGGGTGTGAAATATAAGTATTAATAGGTCGGAATCACTGATGACTGTCCCAATATAGAAAATGAAATATAAATTAAGGGGTATTCCATATAAAATATATGATGGATGATAACAATTTATTAATAAAAACATGGTCCAGGTTCCTAAACAAACACCACTCCAATATCACCTCCTTCATCCTAAGCCAGAACTTAGAAGAAGGTACATGTTCTTGCAAAAAGATGTTTACCTATTCCAAAAGTACCAAGTAAACTAAAATAGGTTCACCCATGAGGTTTTTCTTAGTGTTTGGGTTTAATTCCCATGACATCACATAATTATGCTAAAAACAAAGAGAGAAAAGTCACCAGTGTATGATCTAATTTAAATATAAGATACAAATTATATCACAATAAATTCAATCAGAGTATTCATTCAATGCAATTCAATCAAATATACAGTTGGAGTCTGAGCCCATCAAAAATGTATCACAAAAATAAATCCTTCAATTTTATTTAATACCATCGATCTTGTCTATGAAAATACTCCAAATGACCAAGTATCCCACAAGGCATGGTGACTCCGAGTCCATCCTCGGTATCTCACTACAGGGCCGATTATCAACAATATGATGGTGTATCCATATTTCCAATGGGTCCATCCATGGTTACATACCAAATTAATCAGTATCTCTCAGGATTATATTAAACAAACTGGGAATCCCTCAGCCGGTTAGTGAAAGAATCACCCTAGGCGCATCCTGGTATAACCCACCAATCACGGGAGTTCATCCATGTGTCCTTTATACTAAACCTATGTTCTCACCCGACCTACAACAAGTGAACCATAATAGCGTTAACAAATATCATTGAAACCTCAAAACACATTTCACATGGATTGAATATATATATATAAATCATGATAATAAAATAACTATTGTGACCCGAATTCTTTCCAAGCTATCTTGTAAAATTATCCAATCCATCAGCATCGAATAAGGCATTTAGAACAAAAGTAATCACGTAAAAATTACATGTAAAAGTTATAATTTTAATATCTCATACTAACAACCATATAATATAGATCAAACAACTAAAATAAGGCATAATAATTTTGATCTTTCATGAGCAATAGAATTTAAACACAAGAAATATCATCAAAAAGCCTCCAACCATAGGTTATAAATGATGTTAAATGATACATGTTAACATGCTTGTTAAAGTATGACATTCAATTTATACCATATCATTTCATTTATAATATAATCGATAAGTAAAAATGCCATTTTTTCTTGGCACACCAAAAAGGGTGGACAAGAGGCAAGGTGAACACCCAGAATGGTTTTCTTCTTAAGCGAATGCCACATCGGGCACTATAGAACAAACCAAATAGTTTAATAATAATAACAAGGCATATCTAGAAGGTATTGGTGAGAATCACAAAGGGGAGACATGAAATAAGTGATGAAGGGGTAGAGTAGATTCCCTGCACTAGGAATTATAATAAAAATTTGAGACACACACTTAGGATGTGTGTTATATCATATAGCATTTTCCAAGGAAGCAAAGGCGTATAGAAATAACCAAGAAGGGTCATATACAAAAATGACAATTAATAATTATACCCTCAATAATAATGATACACAAATTCATTAGATAAGTAAAGAATAAAATTATCACTAAAGTTTTAGATTGAAAGTAGTGCACCTCAATGGAGGGGTTTTGTTATAAAACCACAACTGTTCTTATCAAACATTCATTTATCACATTTCATCTATTCATCATCTTTATCAAAGGAAACATTTTATATAAAAACCATAATGCATTAATTTAAAAACTAATAATGGTGTGATATGAATGTAATTAATGAATTACAAAAACTATAGTGGTGGAAAAGGAACCTACCTCAAAGAGAAACTAGTTTAATACATAGTACCTTGATATAAGAAGTCAAAACCTAACTAAATCAGTCTTCAGTCACATTCAAAAAACATGATATATATATATGTGTGTGTGTGTGTGTGTGTGTGTGTGTGTTCCCTCTACATTGATCAGAAATAACTATATCATAAAAAGGAACCCAAAAACAACACGTAAATTACCAACACATGTCTACATAAAAACTAGGGACTCATATATAACAATAGACCCTAAATTTGATAATTCAATACCAAATAGAAAGCGTATAACCTTACAAAAAACAATGGCAATAGAGTGAATAGAGTCCATCTACCTCACCCTTTTCAGAGGATACTAGAACATTGACCAATGGGTCACAAGACATTATATTCACACCCTATAAAAGGATGAAACAAAATAATTGGGTATTAGAGTAACATTTGGGTTTCGTCTGAATCCATACCTGGTGCCTAAAGAGATTATAATATCTTAAGTGGTGGATGGGGATTTGGGAGAGGATCTTAGCTTCACAAATCGAAAAAAAAATTTGTGGAGGATTAAGAATAAATAAATTCAGGAAGGTTAATCTAGGGAGAGTCATCACACACTATACGGGGTTCACCAAGGGGTCACATACATACTAGAAAACCTGGACAAGGATGGGACATGTGAGGGATGATGCCCACTAGAGGTGGTGCGCACAAGAGGTAGGTCACACAAAGGGACGTATAGACATGAAGAGGCATTGTAGAGGGGGATATCAACCTTGTAGAGGGGGAGTTTTCTCTTTAGGTGTCATCTAGGGTGTGCTTGCGTTTTTTGGAAGGATCCCCCATTTTGGTATAACAAAAATATTTCTAATATAAATAATAATTACAATAATAATTAACATAATAATAATAAGTGAATTATTATTATTATTATCAAAAAAAATTCATTTTGTTCATCATTCTCCATTATCTTTTAATTCACATTTATTTTAATTTGATATTTATCATTTAAATTCCATTAAAAATAATTCATCGCTTTGAGTTGTTCCATCTTCCGAAATTTCATTCTGACACTGGGTTTTAAAAACACCCCACAAAATAAATTATTTTTTAAATTCCCTCTTGTTTTTGTCTGGTACAAAATGAGAGACGCTAAAACCCTCTCACCATAGAACTATTATTTCCCAAGAATCCATCTGAAAAAATGTAAATGTCACCTCACATAGAAGGGTTGTGATGTCTGGTACAAAGGTCATGTTGCATCTCCAAATGCCCAATTCATGCTCAATCAACGGTTCGACAGGCAGCATAGAAGCCATTAAGATCTTGCAAAACACTCATTTTACAACTATTAAATCACAACAGTACATATCCAAACCCATTTAGCTAGAGACATGACCATGTCATCTTCTCATTAATCATTTTGGCAAATTAAAATCCCAATTTAGGATTTACCATTGGAAAGGGAAAATTCCAAGTCAAGTAATCTCCCATTGACTTAAAGGCCTATGTTTACCAAGAATTTCATGAAAATCATTTGCTATCCCAAACTGAACATGTCTCCACCTAAAAACATGATCAAATATAGTCTTTCACATATCATTACATCAAGAAAAATGGATGGTAGTTGAGAAACTAAGGCTGAACATTATGGAATACACTCTTCATAGACATACAACATTTTACAAATTGAACATGGGTGTCTTCTTTAATGGTATCTCACATTTACCATGAACATGTCCACTGATGTACATACCAGACATCCAATGAAAATCCAGAATTTAAGAATCACTATGCCTAAAAACAACTCTGGGGTAAAAATAGATAGACATGATAGTAGTATAAGTAACTAAGCTATGGTAATCCATACTTCATGTTTATGAGTGAGATGTTGGTACAAGGATAAGATGCACACAATAGAACCTTGACTGAGCACATAGTAGCATTAGTATGGAGATCAAGTTAGGAAAAATAATTGGTGTACACGATATTATCCAAGGCATTCATTCATAGGTATCCAAGGGTCACTCATATATAACCAAGCCCTAGAAAGAACCTTACATCACCATGATACACAATGAATACTGCACTAAACATGACAAAAATTTATTCAAGACATAGCATGAAATAAGTTCGATGATCTCTTAGTGTACCTAGACAATGTAAAGATACGGGACATGCTTATTGCAAAGTAGTATACACTAAGATATTTTAAAATAATTCCAATTGAACATACCCATTTAATAGAGAGTGGAATAGTCAAACCGTAATTTGTTTACTCGAATTGATGGGAACTCAGCTTAACCTACCAATTCACCATCATTATCTGATAACTGATCCTTTTCCACCTCAAGCATCCCATGACTGTTTAATATTAACCAATGTAGTCCACCTATGACAAACGGTGTTACTAAAAGGATTCAAAAACCTCCAATAACACCATCATCATGTTTCTGAGAAAGAAATGAAACAATTCGGACAAATATAATTTTTTTAGTGTCATCTCACTCTACTCTAGAGATGACCCAAGACTACACTGATCAATATTAAGTTGTCCATCTCTGAGGAAGAATAACAATACCACCCATCCCAACAAGGGAGTAATTTCTTATTAGGGGTATGTCTAGGTCCAATGACACTCGAAAGACACTAAAAATGAAGAAAGAACATGGAAACAACAAGGTGTTTATCTACTAAGGGTGATACCTACCATAAGATAGTCGTTTATTAGGAACAAGTGTCCCCCTAACATTGGGTAACACTATAAGAAGTTATTAGGATTGGAATCTGATCATATAAGCCATCAATAAATGAAAGAGTGCCTACAAAAATCACACATTCTTTCATTCCAAGTAAACTCAAAGAATCTTTATCTACCCTTACAGAAGAGTCTTAAATAGAGGAATCCCATACATGTTCCATTTTAAAAGCCTTTTAATTTTTTAAAAAATAAAAATATAATATGTTAAAATTCAATAGTCCAGTCAAATGGGAAGCCATCTACCAATACATGAAGTTCCCATACAATTGATAGGTATCATTAGGATACCATTTAATTGAATCCAACAAATTTAAGAAAATGAAACCAATTACTTATCAAAGTAGCTATAATGTAACTATAAGTAGTGAATGGATAGAAACATGTTGTAATCAAAGAAGCATGAAATTTTAATAATATAGAAAATATAATAATAATATAAGCATGATATAAGGAAAACATTATAGTAAACATGCATCATGGAAACCGTCCGTCATACAAAATAAATCAATAAATCATGGAATCTAAATAGGCATAATAATTTAAAATAATAAATGGAATGGAATGGCATTCAGTTCACTCAATAATATAAAAACGAAACCTACACTATAACTACATTACATGTAACTATCAATGGAATGTGAATTTTGATGTTTCTAATATGATACATGACTTGTATCATTCTCACAATACCAAGTCAGTGTAAATTTCCATAAATTCAAAAAATCATAACTAGTAGAATTTACACCTATCACTCAATGTGAAATCGAATCTACAATAATATTGAAAATGACGAATATCAATTCCAAGTCATGTCCACTTTAGTAATTTCTTGTAAAAGGGGTGATCAGTTCCCAGAATGGTTTTTAATAAACCACTAACACATTTATATTATCCTGTCTAACAATCCAAAATAGTAAAATAATGTAAAAATAACCACATTTGATACCACTTTGTATCATCTCGACCCAGTTCTCATATAAGGATGTGGAAGACCTAGTGGGTCACATGACCTTAAGCACATATCCCCAAATGAATGCGGTTATTGATGAGTAGTAAGGGCATAAATTATGTCTATGGGGAGACTATTCCCTCATAGATCAGAGTATACACATTAATTAACAATATACTAGATAGAAGAGTCATAATAAGAGCAAACAACAAAAGAAATGGTAATAAATATTTCACGATGTATTGAAAGAAAATAATTAACAATTTAATAAAAGTGTCCAAAAACGATTATACAATAGAAGAATGCATGTTATGGTAATTATACTTAACTGAATAAGTAAACAATAAAATATTTTTTAGAACACATTGCAATAACTATGAAAATATAATAAATTCTCAAAGGGAAATCTCCATGAGCATCCTGAGATCCATCTTAGTCCATTGTTTTTAACTTCTTTGTAAAAACATTACATCATAAGAAATCAATCACGGTCCCCATTCCTGTTAACAGGAAATGTATACTCGGGTACCCTAGTGTAATGGTGGCTTGAGTATAGTGTGAGATATAAATATCAGTAGGATAGCACCACCAGTGTTTATCCCAAATTAGAAAATGGAATATAAATGTAAGAGTTAACCATATAAAATAAATGGTGGGTAATAAAAAGTTAGTAAGATCTACATGCTCTAGGTTTTAAAATAGACTACCTTCCCATACCACCCACTTTTTCCTAAGATGGAATTTAGAAGAAGGTATATGTTCCAGAATAATATGATTACTAGTGCTAAATATAATAAGGAAACTCAATGTTGGGTATCCACAAACTTCTATATAGGCTCTGGGTTGAATTCCAATGTCATCACAGAAGGATGATAACAATAAAGAGAGAATAGTCACAAGTGCATGCTCTAATATAAACAGAAACAACAAGTATTGCATTATAAATTCAAGATACCAGTAATTCAATGCACTTAAATAAAATCTAAAGTTGGATTCTGGGCCCATTACAAAGGTATTTCTAAGGTACCTTCTTCAATATAACCAATTCCAATAGGTTTTTCTGGTGAATTATTCATAAAGACCAAGTATTACTCTAGGCATGGTGACTCTGAGTCCATCCCATTTATCTCACTAGAGGACCAAGCATCACTGAAGGCATGGAGTATCTATTTTTCCAGTGGGTCCATCCAGAGATTTTGTAGTGGGGAAACAGTATCACTCATGAGTATTTTAAAATTATTGGGAATCGCTCATTTTACAAGACAAACCATCATCCCCAACACATTATGGTATAATCACTCAAGCGCGAGAGTTCAACCACAAGTCCATAATATGGAACCCATTTTATCTCTAGTCCCGCATCAACTTAACAATAATAACCAAAACATATTCCAAGGAAAACCTCAATACATGTGTCATGTGGTTAGAATATACATAAATCATTCTAATTAAACAAGCATCATAATCCATATGGAAATCCATCTATTAAAACAATCCAAGCCATCAGCATGGGATAAGGAATTTATCACAAAATTAAGCACATAGAAATTACACAATAATGTAATAATTTTAATATGTCAAGCTAAAACGCTTCGAATATAGATCCAACCACTAAAACAGGGCTTAAAAATTTGGAACTTTCTAGAGAAGCAAAATATAAACCAAATCACATGGCATTAACATTCCTCTAAACAGAGGTTATAAATAAAATTAAATGATACAAGCTAATAAGATTGTACATGCATGGAATTCAATTCAATCAATCTCATTGAATTTATAAAATAATGCATAAGTAAAAAAGTCCTTTTAGGATAGGAACAACCAAAGGGGTTTCCAACAGACATGGTGAACAACCTAGTTATGTTTCACCAATAGCTATGTCTACATCAGGAATGATATAAGAAACAAAACAATTTAATAAGTGATAAGAAGGCATCGCTAGAAGGTAGTGATGAGAAACAAAAAGCTGTCAAATAACATATGAAACCAATGGGGAGAGGTTAGATTACCTACATAGAGAATTCAAATTCAATGTTGAGCCACACAATTTGGATGTGTTTTGGTTCATCTATCATTCCCAAGGAAGAAACACCATTTAGAAATAACCAAGAAGCTTTAAGTACAAGTATTCCATTTAACAATTACAATCTCAATCATAAATAGACACTATTGCATTAAGTAAGGCAATCATAAATGTCTATCACTACATTTTTATGTTGAATTTACCACCCCTCAACATAGGGGTTTTATTATAAAACCATGACATTTCATGTCATAAAATACTTTATTACATTTAATTAGTTCATCAACATTATCAATGTAAATATTTAGTCTAAAACCCATAATGCAATAATTTAAAATCTAATATTATTGTGATTAGAAAATTAATTAATGCTTTACTAATACTAAAGGGGAATGGAAAGGGACCCTAACTATTGGTGGAAACAGTTTAATACTTTGAATTTTGATATAAGAGGTGGAAACCAAACGCAACGATCCCACTATCTCTTCGACACACCATTATATATATGGATATATATATATATATATATATCTGGGTGTGTGTGTGTGTGTGTTCCCTATACATTGATAATAATTCACTATATCCTAAAAAAGGGGGACGATGGAAAAACATGGACCATTATTTCATGATATATCATTCTCACACCCTATTGAACGAAAAAACATAATAATTGGGTATTATCTTAACCTTAAAGGTTTTATATGAATCCATACTAGGTGCCGAAGGAGAATAAAACATCAAATGTTATGGAGGAGACCATGGTATATGTTCTTACCTTGTCGAATTGTATAAGAATCCATAAGGAATGAAAATAAAGTAAGTGAAGAAGGAGAATTCTGGGTGAGGCGTCACAAACTACATGAGGTTCGCTATGGGGTTAGGCACCTACTCGAAAATACAGCCAATGAGGGGTCTCATGAGGGGTGATGTGTTCTAGAGGTGGTGCGCACTAGAGAGAGGTCACATAGAGGGATTTGGAGATATATAGTGGTGTTTTAGAGGGGAGGCTCAGCCATGGAGAGGGGGATGTCTTGTTATAAGGGTCATCCATTGGGTGTTTTCATGAGTAGTAAAGGGACCCCCTATTAGGTCTACTACAAAAATATCTTAACTAAATAATAATTATAATATTAATATTGATAATAATCATCATCATCATCATTATAATAATATTATTTTTATATTTATTATTTTTTATTATCATTTAAAATCTCTATATTTTCTTCATTTTCATTTATCATTTAAGTCAAAATTATAAAATATGAAATAAATCATTTAAATTTATTTAAAAACAATACTTCAAGTTTAATTTTTCCAACTTAAAAAGTTTTTTTTCTGACACTTGGTCATAAAAATAGCACCTATATTAAATTATTTTTTAAAAAAACCATAAATTTTAATCTGGATTAAAGCACAAGATGTCACACATTTTAAATTTATTTTGGTAACTTCTACCATTAGAATTTGTATAAATGGGTTCCATATTAATAATCATCTTATTTTATTATATCTATTAATTTTAGCATAATATTTTACAAGAATTATTAGTGAATGTAGTTAATATTAATTACATTGACGTGGGTAAAATTATTCTTAACTAAAAACTAAGCCTTAAATTTTAAACCCAAAATGACATAAAAACATGTAAAAAATCCATTTTAACACCATATGTTGACCCTATCCTACCATGTATCTAATAGGATTCATTATTAGATCCACTTAACTTGTGAAAAAAATGTATGGAATTTCCTTTGTCAAAATATTACAAGAGTGGTACTCATCCTCTACAATAAAAAGGCCTTATATCCTCCCACTTCATAACACCTCTAAAACCACTTAGGTTACCCCAACGACAACATAAATATACTACTAAAAAACATTACATTATCCTTGAATCCATAATTTGGGATGAAAGTATTCAACAGAATCCCTTTGGTGCAAACCAAAAATTATTTACCTGATTAAGAGGTAACACCCTCCCTCAAACTCCTTTCTATTTTTTTCTTTCTTGACTCCCTCCATGACACTTATTCAATAATCATAAAAAAGAGTAATGATACTAAATATAGTAGTATTTTTTTGATAATGTTCCAATTTATGTTTATACCCACATCAATCTAATGGGTAACTAACATACTAATTTTGTTTACGGTGAATGAATGCCTCATTAAATGATGATTATTAATTTTTCCTTCACTTCCTCTAATGTTGGAAATTATTATGGTGGAAATATTTATATATGTCATATAATATATATTATTTCCTTATTCTTATGTATTATTTTTACAATAGATATTTTTATACTTTTGATTTGGCGTAAATACAATAATTTTGTTTGAGGAAGTGTGGACTAATACCCCTCAAAGCAATGTGATTTGTTCACAAACTACTTGGAATGTATTAAGAATGGTATTAATTAAATTATATGACATATATATTATAATAATTATATTGTTATTATAATATATAAATATATAGATAATTTCACTAACTTTAATTCATTGTATACATTAGTAAAACAGAAGCAACATCCATGCGTGTGTACGAGTTACCGTCTTTATGAACTGTGTATTCCATTTCATACTTCTATATACTATATATTATGATAATACAAATATAATGAAGATCAATGATATTTATATCATGGATTAAATTCATTATATAATTATATATGTATAATTACTAGTGTCATAACAAATTAAGACACATGCTTAAAATAATAAACATATAACCCATAGTGAGAACATACCATAGTATTGTGAACAACAGAGAAATATAAAGTCATAATAAAATAATATTTGATATTAGAAACAAGAATATTTATATATATATATATATTATAAATTTATATTTTTTTATATAGGTGGTATGTATGAGTATGATGAGAGTCAAGACACAAGGTAATGGAAATTAAATCTCTTTTTTTATTTCATTGATATTAATGCCTTATTCACCGGTGAATTATTTTGTGTGGTGTATGTATTGATAATGAATATATAATATTTATTTTTTAGTTAAATTTATTTATATTTAAATATCCTTTTATGAACGTTATTTCATGAGTTATATGTATAAAAATTTACCAATTCAGTAAGATTGTTTTGCCTCAATATTTATTCTTGGAGACTTTTGTTTTTTTATGCACCTAAATTAATTTTTCATGCTATATATACATCCATTTTACATAATATAGAATTAATATAAATATTTTCATGATTTAAAAATCTTCATTTAATTTTCTTTCCCAACATGGATAGTTTGATGACACATTACCAATAAGTAAGTGTTCATTGAAACAATCTTATTACTTTTTGAGATTATTAATGATTATTATTCCCCTGACAAAATCTTGTGATCCATCTCTCAATAGCACTCATGAGTTTCCTTATACTATATTTAATAAATATTTATCCATGTATTATTTAATTTTTTATACTCGTTTGTACTTAATATAAATACATGAATTATTTTAGGGAAAAACTGATCGTATTTTTCTCTTCGGATGAAAATATTTTTTATTTCAAAATCCCGATTTTCAAAAATATTTTAAATTTTTTAAATGATCCTAGAAGATAATTTTCAAGTAAAATTGATTTTAAATTTGTTTTTTAATTTTCAATTATTTCATTATTTGTTTTTAAATATAATTTCAAAGAAAAATGTTTTCAAAAATGTTTTCTATTTTAAAATTATTTTTTCAATGTAGAATGAATATTTTCCTTAAAAAATATTTATAATGGATCTTCAAAAATTATTTCAAATACATTATATATTCTTTTGGTCTGACTCATAATATTCGAGTAAAATTAATAAATGTTTCCATTAATTTTCTTTCAATTTGTTTTTATGCATTAATGGTATGATGTTTAGGAAACTCATCAATCATTCATGGGATATATACTTTTAAAAAAATGATTTTTTCCATGTCTTATTATTTTGATGAAAGGATTATTTGACCAATATATTTTACATAGGTTATGATATGTTTACATTTTTATTATACACCTTTCATTTCATGGGTTATGATATGATTGTTTATTATTTTTTTAGAACATGTAGGTATGATTTCATAATGAGATTAGTGGGACCTATATCTTCCACCATTTCATTTCGTAAAGATTTATATGTAATGAGATATACATCGTTTGAATAAGGAGTGAACATGGTTTAGTATTATAAGGATGGAATGAGGAGTGAGCTCTGTTCCGTAATATAGTGGTGGAATGTGGAGTGAACCTAGTTCCATAAAGGAATTTATCCACTACGATGGCCTTAAAAGTAATTCAATGATTACTAAGAAAATAATATTATATTCTTATGGTTTTTCCATAATTCTTTGTTTTATTCCTATATATTTATTTCATGTATTATGTTTTTTATTTCCTTATGATTTGTGTTTTATGAACTACCAAGAATTATTTCATGATTTCTATTTATGGTCTTCGATATTTAGGGTATTATCTTCAATGTAAATGATCACATTCTCAGACACCTATATTTATGTTTATAGTTACATGCCTCCATTATTAACCCTTTCTGAGAAGCTGAGATCACTTTTTTTATTTTTCATTCACTATGTTATATTGATACGTATAATGTTTGATGTCTTTAATAAGGGTTCTCGTAAAGAAAAACCAAGTGAATGATTATGTATCTCACTTATGTACCAGTGTAAATGTTTCCTTGTTTCTAAAAAAACAAGACTCATACTGTCTTTGTCTGTTAGTTTGTATAAAGTTTTATGTATTCCAAAAATAAAAAATATTGTCTCTGTATTTCAATTTTGGGTCTCTATAGTTAGTATCAAACTGAACGTTTAGTTAACCTATGTATCCTATAATGAGAAAAAATTAGGGAGAACCCTTTGTATATTTCAACAGATATTTCTAGGGATGTATCTATGGATATGTAAAATAATGAGTTAACATTTAGAGAAATTTCAAGGAATTTTGGTAAAGGATATCGTAAGTAGTTTTTTATAAATACATCATTATCTAGATACTACAAGTGGATGGGGATCTGGAATAAAAGTACCTTTGGGTAACCACTCTGAAAGGATTTTCTACTCCTTAATCCGGGTAATCCAGTACATGAAAACAAGAATTGCTGCACATCTATTTTGACAATCCTGAGGGATATTCCTTTAGAATTCATGAACCATCATGACAGATTTAAATATATTTTCTCTATTAATAATAGAGGTTAAACATAAAGTGTCATAGATTACGTAAGGTGTCATAACACTGACATCCTATATGTGAATTTTCATGATTATATGGTTACTCACTATGATAATCTTTTCTTATTCAATGAATTGTGGTTTTATTCAATTGATAGGAATCATAAGGAACATTATTGAAATTGAATTTATAAGAAATCATCAGATGAGAAGTAAAATTAAATGAAAAATAGATTGAGGAATGTTATGATCATTCCAAATCAGTTTTCAAGTAACATGATCAACAATGATTATGTTAACCAACTCTTGGACAAACCAAGGAATAGATAAAAGGGTTTCATTGATAGTTCAGGTAATGGAGACCATGTATAAAAAATATTTGGTTTCCTTTATCTCAGTGATGAAGATAGAATCGTATATGTGAATGTCTTAGACGAATAAGAAGGTGTTTTGACTCTGGAAAATGACACAAAGTAAGTAACTATAAAAGACTAAGTATACAGCTTAAGAGGTGGATGAAAATATTGTCCTCTCTAAGACATCATCATATTTTAAATGATTTAACTATGGAATTAATTGTCATTTTTAAAATCCATGTCATAATTGGAAATATACAGAAGAGAATAAGCATGGTGGTATGAGCAATGGTTACATTACTGATGATGATGAGACTAGAGAGGAAATATAAATGTAAATAGGTACTATGTAATAGGATGATATATCATTTTTAATGGATCATGGATAAATTAGAATAATAGACGTTTTTATGTATATGTATTGAAGAATTATGTTATTTGGGTTAATAAATAAATAAGGATTGTCTATTTTATTATTTTCACATCAGATTTACAAGAACACATTGATTGGTTTCGAGGGAATATGAATGTGATTTAAAAGAAATGTTATGTCTATGTAAAACACATGATTAAGTGAAATATTACCCTTAATATTTTCTTTATGTTAAGATATTGTTGTTTGAATAAATATATATGGGATTTGAAAAAGTAAATTATAAAGCATTGATTACCTAGGAACTAAATAATGACTAGTTGAGAGGTGGTTTATGATATCATTGAAAAAGTTTACAAAATCATTATATTTATGTAACATATCTACTATAAATTGGAATAAGGAAAAATGAATGTTTTCAATGAGAATTTACGGTATTTTAATACATTACCACGTTTCAATATAAATTAAAATGTGGTTATTTGCAAGTTTGGAATGTGACAACCAAATGGCTCCTTGTGAAATATAGGAGATCAATGTGAAGATGATTTATGAATTTCATTAAAAATAATTGTATTTTCATCTTTCATAAGGGTTATATGGTAAATGATCCATTGAAATTTAATGTTTCACATCAAATAAGGTATTTATGTATAGAGATTGTATTGGAAACCTTGATTAAAAGTCTATTTATTGATTAAAATTATTTCAAGGATATTCATATTATTTATTCATAATATTATAATAATATTATTAAAGAAGAGGAAAACATGTATGTTGTGTGACAATGAATCTTTCCTGGAATGGTTGTGGGTCTTGAACACATGATCGAATAACAATAAGGGTTTCATTCCTACCACATGTTGATGTGATGTCCTGATTAGTGTATAATTATTTTTTATGAAATTATATTAATGAATAATAATTATTTCCACTTTTTATTAATATATATTAATTCATATTAATTTTAATGTGACAAATAGTTAGACATTTCATTTTTTGATGGACCTTAAGATCTATGAAAAGTGTATTTTAGGTCATTATGCTACAAAGTTAATTTCTGTACATTCATTCCTTGAGGTAAGGGATGTATTAAAAATTAATCAAAGGACAAACAAAGAATTATAATTTGATTATCAAAATATATCCGGAATTAACCAACATTTTGAACATGTTAATAAAATAATGTTTGTCTAATACCTTATATTTTTTTACCAGTGGCATTTGAAATCATCACATATTTTTGACTCTGAGTTCCTTATCAGTTCATTAACCATTTACACGTTTTTGATTGATCAACTCAATCACTCACAAAAAATATTTATCATATTCATCCATGTCCAGGTTTTAACTTTCATCCTATGTTTTCTTATGTGTAATCCAAGTTTTATGTTACATTTGGAAACAATTATCATTCCATCTTTACATTTTTAGGGAAATTTTTAGTATTTATATTTACCTTGTGGTTTTCTATGAATAAAACATTAAAGAATTAAAACATTGTTAAACTAAATGAATTATAATGAAGAAAATCATTTTATGTGGGTACAATTCAACACTCATATATATTGTGAAATATTTTTATCAAATAACTTAAAATTATTTTATATATTAATTTCACACAACACTAAAAATATTTGATTTTATATTAAAGCACTACGTGTTTTTGGTGTTGTGTGCAACAGAAATTAAATAATTCACTATACATAAAATAATTTTTAACTTTCCATATTCATATCTCTTTTTCTATCTATCATTACATGAAACAATGGCATTCCACGATGGCTGGCATAACACGCAAGACAAAGTTTTACAAAACAATAGTATATTATTAAAATATTTTTATTTTATATAATAATAAATAACAAAGGAATAAAATTAGTTTCTATAAAAATGGTTAAATAAAATATGAAAATATATGGTTTACAAAAATATTAAATGAATTCCTTGGATAAAATTAATTAAAAATGATTATGAAAACCAGTTGAATATACATGAAAATATTATTATTTTTAAGCGCATGTAGCATATTTTAATTTATAAATTAAATTAATTAATCTTAATGAATGATATTAATTTGATATAAATAATATTTTCAATAAAATATGTTTGATATTAATTCAATATTTTTTATTGGCATAATATATGAATAAATCAAATTTTATTCATGAAAACTGATATTTTTACAAATGTAGATTACCACATTTTAATGGAGAAACTATATTAAATCAAATTTTAGTAACATTTATTGATTATATATCTAAAAAAACCTCACCATTAAAATTGAAATAGAAAAATTTGGTTATAAATTATATTTTATGTGTTTGTGAATATTCATTTTTAATTGAAAAGTTGAAAATAAAAAATTTAAATTTAAAAGT
Organism: Viscum album; assembly: GCA_963277665.1. NCBI lineage: Eukaryota > Viridiplantae > Streptophyta > Magnoliopsida > Santalales > Viscaceae > Viscum > Viscum album. Next base: position 1,520,782,529 of record OY728164.1, on the reverse strand, counting down.
GATTTTTCATCTATTTTATTTATAAAGATAAATTATATTTTAATTTGGTTTAAATGTTTAATTTGAAAATATTTTTAACAATTAATGTCATTGAGTTCATTGAAAAAAAATTACATTGAAATTGGATATGAAAACGTATCAAACTTTGGATCATTTTTACTTTAAAACCCTATAGTATCTTCCCCTATGTGAGATTTATTATAAATTAATTTCTACCATTTCTATTATTTTAATTAAGAAAAATTGATTCAATATTTTTAATCATAATATTTAATAATTTATAAAAACTATGTCTTTTTTTTACAAAATAAATTCGTGATGGTAATCTAAATTAATTACACTGATTAAGGTAAGATTTACCTTAACTAACGACTAAACCTTAATATTAAAACACAAATAAAGTAATAAACATATAAAATATCCATTGGATGGATGTATTTTTACTCTATACACACTTGGATCTAATTATGTCTGTTACTGGATTCACATGAAAAGTGAAAACATGTATGAAAATTCCTTTGTCAAAATTTTACAAGAGTGGCATTCATCCTCCAATATATAAAAAAATCTCCTTTTCTCCAAATTCTTCACACTTATCAAACCACTTAGGATCAGACACAATTTATGGATATAACCTCCTAAAAACCCAACCATACTCTATAATTTCATTATTTTTGAATAAATTCATCCAATGATGCCCCTTGGTACAAACCAAAATCATTTACTCGATTAAGAGATAACACCCTCTCTCAAAATCCTTTCTTTTATTTTCTTTCTCCAATACTTCATCTATTCTTAATCCATGATTTTATAAAAAAAATATTTAAAATAATATAATATTATTTTTTATGCTACGGTTTTTACTTACACTTATACACAAAACCATCTAGTGGGTTACAAACATACTGTTTATGTATATCATGAACTACCGCCTCACTAAATTATGATTTTTCATTTTCTACATACCGTTTATCATAGTGGAAATTATGATGAAAAATATATTTATATATTTCATACATAATATATATTATTTCTTTATTATTCTCTATTACTTTTAAGGCACATATCTACATACATTCTATTTTGTTCTAATACAATAATTTCTTTTGAGGAAGTGTGGACTTCCACCCCATGAAAGAAATATAATTCAATCACAAAGTACATTGAATTTATTAATTATGGGTTTAGTGACATTATATTATATATATTATATTATAATTATAATATAAATGTAATATATACACATATATATGTATTTCATTTACTAAATTTCATTCAATACGTTAATAAAATTGGAGCAGCGTTCATGCGAATGTATAGCTTACCATCTCCAAGAATGATTTATTCAATTTCACACTTATATTTTATATGAATTATTATAATAAAAATTAAATGAATATATATTATATTTATATAATTTCTTATATTATATAAATCATGATATAAGTATAATGACCGAAGCTATAACAAATTAAGAAACATATGATGAACAAAGCATACATTACCCAAAGTGAAAGCCTAACCAAGAATTTTTAACGAGATGGTCAGATAATAACATAATAAAACCATATATGATATTAGAAATAATAATTTGTTACATTCATATATTTATAATAAATTTATATTTATTAAAACATAGGTCTTATTGAGTATGATCCGAGTCAAGACACACGATAAGGCAAATTTCATCTCACCTTTATGTTCTGTGAGATACATGACTTATTCGCCACTCTATTATTTTTTGTGTCATATATAATTACCATGATTTATTATATTAATATTAAAAATAAATTTATGTGAATTTACATATTCATTTTATTTCCTTTCTTTCATGGGGTTTATTTTTCAAATTATTCCAAATTGATATGATAGTTTTCTCTTAATTTTCTTCTTTGAGACGCTTGTTTTGTTATAAAACTAAAATACTTTTCTGAGGTATATATTCATCCATTTTAAATTTTATATCACAAATTTACATATTATAATGATATTATAAATTTCAAGTAATTTCCCTTTTCTATATGTAGACACTGATCCCAAGTTACCAAGTAGTACGAGTTTCTTGAAACAATCTCATCCTTTTTTGAGAGGGTTAATGATTATTCTTCCCTTAATGACATATTATAATCTATATCTCTTGGAAGCTCTTGTTTTTACATCTATTATGTTTATTAATGATATAACTATTTATTATTACAATTTTTCACTCTATTTTAATTATGATAATTAATAAAACGTGTTTATGAAAAATCTCCCCATATTTCTCTCTTCAATTGGCAATCAGTTTTGTTTCAAAAATAATGTTATTCAATTTTTTTTCAAATGATCCTTGAATATAATTTTGAAGGAAGAATTATTTTTAAAAAATTATGATTTTTAGTGTTTTATTTTTTATTTTTCATTTCTAATTTAAAATATACATTTTTTCTAATGTGTTTTCTATTTTAAAAATTGATTTTCAATATAGAAAGGATATTTTCATCAAGAAATGTTTTTAAAAGATGTTAAAATATTATATTACATCCAATATGAAATCCTTTGGTGTCACTCATCCATTTCTGAGAAAATTATTTAATGTTTTTATTCATTTTATTTTAATGAATGCTTAATTATTTGATGGCATGATGTTTAAGAAACTCATTTCTCTTTAATGGGTTATATTCTTTTGAACCCTGATTTTTCCATGGGTTATTTGTTTTATAAAATGATTATGAAATATTTATCATTTCCATTTATTAGGAAATGTTTACATTTTTATTATACTTATATCATTTAATTGGTCATTATATTTTTTATTATGATTATTTGGGTGATGTATGAATGAGATGGGTGGGACCTATATCTCTCTTTAAGGCACTGGATAATGAATTATGACTCATGAGATAGAAAAAATGGAATGATTAGTGATCATGGTTCAATATTATAGGGGTGTAATGTGGTGGTAATAGAGTTCGGTAATACAGGGCTAGAACAGGGAGTGAACATGGTTCAATAAAGGATTTATTCATCTAAGATTCCCTTAGTAGTGATGCCTTGGCTACTATAGAAATAATATTATATGATTATTTGTTTTCCACAACCTCAGGTTTTATTCCTATGTTGTGATTTCATGTCTTATGAATTGGTAATATTTAAAAATTATTTTTTAGGATATCTGATATTTAGGGTATGATATTCTATTTTCATGACCACATTCTCATACACTTATGCTCATGTTTGTGATTACATGTCTCACTTATCCACCCTTACTGAGTATTTAAGCACACACCCTTTTATGTTTTCCTCCATATGTTTTGAATATATATATATTATATGATGTGTATGAAAATGGTTATTGTCATGGAGATCCTGGTGGAAGATAATTTAGATCACTTTTATACCTGGATTCAGGTTTCCATGATTCCAAAGGCATTTTACTAGTATGGTCTTTGTGCGTCGGTTTGTATGATGTTTTAAGTATTACTCAAATGCAATGTAAGGTATATGTAATTTAAGACTAGTTCATTATACCATTATCGTCAATATATTGAGATGTTACTATACAAAGTTATTGATCAATAGTTACACAAACATCCATATAATGGGTAACAAATATACTTTTATAGTGTACAATGAACTACCACCTCCTGAAATGATGATTGATCATTTCCTCCATTACTCATTTCATGGTAGGTAATTATAATGGAAATTATTTTTATATATGATATAAATGATACATATTATGTTTGTATGATTTTATAATGCTATTAAAACACATATATTTACACATTCCAAATTTTGTAATTATGATAATTTCATTTCCAGAAGTGCGGACTACAACCCCCTCAAAGTGATGGGATTTGTTCACAAAGTTCATAGAATGTATTAAGGATTTTTTTAGTGAACATATATGATTCATATGACATAATAATTCTACTATAATTATATTATATAGATATATAGATATATGTATTTTTCATTCCCTCTTTCAATGTGTTAATAAAATGGGAACATCATTCATTCGTTCGTACGACATACCATTTCCATAAATGGTGTATATCATGTCATACATATATGTTATATAAAATATTATAATACAAATATACTGAATATAAATTTTATTTATATCATGTTTTAAATTTTCTTAATCATGATATAGATATATATGGACCAAAAATATAAGAAATTAGGCGACATGAAAAATATAAAGGGAATATTGCCTGATGTGTAACCTTAACATCAAATTGTAGATACATATAGTAATATAAAGTCACAATAAAAACATATATAGTATTAGATATAATATTTCTGTGATTTTAATGATTTATAATAAAATTTTATATAGTAATCATGAGTTTTGAATGAGTGCAACGAGATTCATAACACATGGTAAGGAAATTTAATCTCACTTTTTATATCTGCGATATACATGGAATATTCCCCAATGTATTCTTTTTTATGGAATATATATTTCCCATGAATGAATTAAATTATTACTCTTATTACTAAATTTAAAGGTATTAAAAAATACATTCTATTATATTTATTTCATCAGGTTAATGTTTCAAAAGTTACCAAAACAGTAAAACAGTTTGCTCTCAATTTTACATCTTTGAGACACATGTTTCGTTATACACCTATTTTATCGTTATATGTGTATATAATTCAATTTTACAATTAATATCATGAATATAATTATTCTCATTTTATTTTATGATTCTTGTAATTTTATATTCTTAATAGGAGATTATTATTTAAATTAAGCAAGTGGTAGGTGTTTATAAAATCAATCTCATCATTTATTGATATTGTTTATGATTATTCTTTCATTGTTATAATATAACGAAAACTATCTCAAGAAAACTAATGAATTTTATTAAACTATGTTAATTCATGTTATATAATGTTAACTGTAATTTTTTCATAATTTATTAGATAATATTATGGAAAATTTTTTATTAAGAAATTCTGAATTTACCTCTCACTTTTGACAAAAAATTATATTTCATCAAAATGATGATTTCAAAAAGGATTCATAAAATATTCCACAATTTTAATTTTATTTTTATATGAAATTATTACCAATTTTTTATCTTTTTTAAAGAAATTTTTATATAAATGTTAATTATTTTGTTGTTTTCTGGTCAAGGAACCTTTTTAATCAATTTACAGTACAAAAGGAACGTTCGACATGTATGGATGTACCTAACGTCATGAATTAAATTCAATTAAATATTCACATTAAAGACTAAAAATTTATTCTTATAAGGATAATTTTTTCCCTAATATTCTATAAATTCAATATTTTAAAGTGGTTTTCATGAAAAAGGTTTTCAAATTTCTTTCAATCATTGTATATATGTTTTTATGGGGAAAAGGTAATCAAAATTTTGTCAAAAATATTTTATATGTTTCCATAAAGAGGGTTTTCAACCTGCATTAATCATATTTTATAGTTTTTAATGTAAAATAATTTTTAAAAAATTACAAGATTCATGTATATGTTTACAATTTTTTTCAAGAAAATTATTGTAAAAATTTTATTTTTAAAAAATAAATTTTTAAAGGAAAAAGGATAATACAGTCAGGAAATTTAATTAAACTAATATTCTAAATTATTAACCATATAAGATGACATCTTTTGGTGTTACTCATGTCATTCTAGAGAATGAATCCAATGGTTACATTCATATTATATCTCTGAATGGTTTATGTTTTAATGGAATTATGTTTATAATGACCATTCCTCTTTCATGGGTTATATTCTTCCGATACCCAATTCTTCTCACAACTTTTTTTTGATTAAATTTTTATGAATCATATATCATATTCTATATGTCAAGATATGATTACATGTGTGTGGAACCCATTTAGTTTAATGTGTTATGATATGATTGTTTATGCCTTTGTGGAACATGTATTTATTATATAATTATGAGATGAGTGGGACCTATATACCCTATAATTATTTGGGTAATGATTTAAATTTCATGAGATAGACTAAGATGGTATTAGGAGTAAACATTTACTAATATGATGGCCATTAGAGTAAAGAAGTACTACAATGTTTTTATGAAGAGTATACTCATACTACTTAGATTTCCATGGGATTGAACCATGACTACCAAGAGAGTATGAAGAGTGAACCCATACTACTAATATTGCATGGGATTTGATTCTTTAAATACTATAAAAATCATTTTTATATGCTTATATGTCGGCCAAAAATTCCATTTCTTATTTATTTGTTATTATACAATGGATTATGTTCTTTATTATATTATGATTCGAAACATATAAAAAAATTCTCTATGAAATTATTTATTTTTATGATCTTTGATATGCAAGGTTTTATCTTCTAATAATATAACTGTGTTATCATACCCTTATGAGCATGTTTATACTTAAATGTCTTCCTTTTTTACCCTTACAAAGCATATGATCTCAACCATTTTTATTATTCCTTCCCTAGTTTATTAACACATGTATTTAGTATGAGGTATATAATAAATGTGACATGCATGAAAAACATAGTGGAATATAATGTAGCTCGCATATATACCAGTGTTTATGTTCTCATGGTTATAAAGAACCTAAAGTAAAAATATATTTGGGTTTCTGTTTGTATAATTTTTTATGTATTCTACCAGAAGTGATAATATGTCTATGTACATTAAGACTGGGTTTTTCTAAAATAAGTACATAAATTGAAAACAAATACACTTTGAAAAGGACTGACATATATGGATAATATAATTTTCAATGTTTTCAAAACCTAGGTAAGAAATATAAAATAAAACATGATATTAGAATTAAATAAGTATACATGGATAACATTATTTCAAATAATTTAGTCTATAATAAATGGTTATAATCCATTTCCAATATGTATGAATGACTATAGGAGTTCCACTTTTAACCATAACATAGAGAAACCCCCGTTAAAAAATGCAACATCAACTACTGGGACACCATGCCAATAATTGTTCTAGAAAACATTGAAGATATTGGAGAACAAGTATAATTAAGAATCACAGAAATAATTATAGAAGAAACATGAATATATAATGAAGGAATCCCATGAAGTCAACCCATGGAGTTTGGGAGAGAAATTTGTGGTGTCTTGAGCATTTACAATCAAATGGGAACTATGTGGAGGCCAATTGAGGTAAAACCTGGAGATGGGATGTAATTGGAATATTATGATTTTAAAACTTGGTAGATCACATAGCTGGGTCACAAGGATTGGTAACTTATATACCAATACTTTAGAATATACATTATTTAATATAAGAATATTTCATCGGTAGACTACATTATTACTCCTAACATTGTATCAATAATGAGGTAACCTTTTGGATAGAAACCAATGTAAAAAGAACCACATGGGGTTGATAGGACATGTCACCTAAACAGAATATCTTCTTGTTTTGAAGAGTGTTTCCAATCATTATAATTTGGGAAAATATCTATAGTATCAAAGTATAACCATTAGTATTGATTTCAAAATCTAATAACAAACAACCACATCGTATAATCTATATAAAGATCCAAAATTACCCTTTAATATATTAGAAGGGAATGCCCAAAATAATTTTTTTCTATATTAATGAAAAGGATATTATAATAAGTATAGAAAAATAGAAAAATCCCATAAACAAAAATGTCACAGTAACTCAATAATATGTAATAAAAAATTGATGTACATAATAATCCAAGAAAGGGTTATAGGAAAAAATGCTGATACATAAACATAAGAATGTAAAATTAATCATAATCCATAACCAACTAACTCTTTACAACCCACCACCACTTACTAAATCTCATAATAAACATCACTATACCAACCCTAACATATGTTTAAAATGAAACCATAACATATGAACCTAGAAAAAATCATGAGATCTACAAACACCCAATGGTGTATGAAGGGTGTGTGGAAAACGTTTTTCAGGAGGATTTCACCATAATGTTTTTGAAATTCTTTTCAAAATAATTTTTAGTAACACTCGTCTAAAAGATAATTAGAATATATGTTTTATCTTGAGAAATCATCTTGAATTTTTTTCCCATTCAATAACTGTATTTATTATTAAATCGACCATTTAACTTTTATAGAAAAAAATTTCAACCAACGAATAATGATGTTTAATTTCATAGAAAAAATATATTCCCCTCCCACCCTTTTAAAAACCATTTATTAAAAAATAACTTCTATAAGAGATCACTTTTTGAATAGAATGATAACATTGAAACCAATTTCTATTCAGTTTATATATAAACCAAAATAAAATAAAATATAGAATATAAGCACACAAATTCAAAAAACTATTTGCGGGGATGGTATGAAAATAAGAAATAATAAATATATTTTTTTTATTTAATAAATTCATGAATAGGGTGATAAAAATAATATATGTGATGGGATCCCTAGAAATTACCAATATAATTCGTGTTTAAAATGAATATGAATATGTTAAAACATAGATGATATAAGACATAGATAATTGGATCACTCACCTAGAAACAACCAAAAACTAGAACATCCCATTTAGCTTTTTCATTTTCGTCTGGTCGAGTGATATATGAACCACTATACAAGACCTACTATACTAGGGAGCTATATTGATAAATAATATATAGAAATGTAACATTCATCCACACTATTTATTACATACCGGGGATCCCATAATAAATTCATGCATTTAGGGTGCGAAAAAACAATCCAAAAGATCAATATATGATCAATAATTTACCATTTAATGTAAACCACACCTCACATACCACTCCCAGAAAATAACTAAAAAACATCAAATCAAAAAAATAATCAAATAATTGGTATCTAATTAATTATAAATTAATAGAAAATCAAATTTAATATAAAAGAAATGATTTTATAAAATAATATTTTTATAGGCCCAAAGGATTTTTATAATTACGAACTAAATTAATTACTATTAGAGAATTATATTAATGAAATTAATATATTATATAATCAATAAAATGTTTTTAATTATCTATAATAAATTTTATATACATACGACAAGTACAAATAAAATTCAATTCATAAAAAGAAGTATTTTCACAAAAGTGGGTTTTCTCATTTTAGTGGTGCGCATGAAATAAATCTATATTTTGAAGAAAATATATAATTTATATTTAAAGAAAATAATTTTTAATTAATTTTTGTCGAAATTTTATTTCTGTTACTTTTTCAAATATTTTTGAGATGTTTCATTTTCTAATGAATAGAGAAATAAATATAGAATATTAATTGATAATTTAATTTTAATATATATAATTAATAATGATTGTAAAGACCGTAAAATTCAAGGGAAATTTTTTCTTAATTTTCTTTGGATTTTTACAAGAGCGCGGTTTCAGACGGCACCTGATTCCGAGGGCCGGAGTGCCCGGAATTAATTTCCGAAGTTTGGCTCGGGTACGTTCAGTGAACGAACGAGCGGGAATTCCTAACTTTTGATCCGGTGCTCGGAATTGAAATCCGAGGGCACCGATGAACTCGCAGCGCCGATATTCGCTTAATGAGACCTTTTCGGGAGTTGCGTTTGTTGCGGGTTGAAAGTTACGTTTTGGGGTTTTTCAGTTAAGTTAAATAAAATTGTGTAAAACAAATTTTATTTAAACTTTAAAAAAAAAGAACCTACCTAAGGGGGTTGGAAGTGGGACCCACACCCACTTAACCTCCCTTGGGAGGATTAAGTGTGGTGGGGCCCACACGAACCCCTAAATCTTTTAATAACCTCTCAACTTCCCCCTTAAACTCATCTTTTAATAACATGACAACTTTGTTAATTAATGGAGTTGAATTGTTTGAATTGTTTGAATTTCAAACCTTTGAAATTCAAATTGATAATTGTGTGAATAAAATAAGTCTTTAGCTTATTTTATTTGGGTGAGAATTCTCTAGCCACCTTGAGAGAATTTGGAGCCTTCATCTTCTTCTTCTTCAAGCTCTGACGAAGAACGAAGAACGTCTTCATCCTCGACGAAGAACGACAACACTTCGTCAAGGATCATCGACTCAGAGACCTAGTATCTTCGGACCTCTGCTTCCTCTTCGGACCTTCTTCGTCGGCAAACGAAGATCCGCCAACAACGTGTCGCATCGGACGTAAATCTTCGTCAACGGATTTGACGAACGACGACCGCGACGCCTGAATTCCGCGACGCCGTCTTCCGCGGAACGTAGAGGATTTCTTTGAATCTCAAACCCGAGGTAGGGGATGTTTTTATTAATTATTTTATTCCATTCCTGAATCGTGGATTTTAGCATGACTAAACGTGAGACTTTTTAGTTATGTTATTTGTTAACGCGAGGGGAGTCGGACCGCACGAACACGGCCGAAACCCCCTCCTTCGTTCATGTTGATTCATGCGGGTGGAAGCAAGAGGCGTGGTGCCGTCGCACCACGCGGATGAACATGCTTATGATTTCCGCAATACCGTCGCGCTTCGCCGAGGAGAGATTTCAAGAACGCGACGCCGTCGCGCCGCGTTGGGAGGATTCATGGCACGACGAAAGGGGCGCGGTGCCGTCGCACCGCGCCGGACGACGAACACCGCGGCCGGTTCCGGGCCGCGGTGAGACGAGGAGACCGCGGCCGGTTCCGGGCCGCGGCGGAAGGAAAGACCGGCGGCCGTGCCGCCGGCGTCGGGAGTCGAGGGCGGGACCGGAAATTCCGGTCCCGTTGGTAAAAACCGGCCGGCCAGCGGCCGGCCGGATGTCATAAAAGCCGGGGGATTAAACCCCCGGCCGGTTCTTCAAGACCCCCCTCTTAATGAGGGGGGCGGTTCATTAAAGGAGGGGGGGCAAAGCCCCCCCGGTTTTTGTCCAGCCGGCCCCCATCCGCGGGGGCCGTTTTTTAATTCAAGGCACGGCTTTAAGCCGTGCCGTTTTGTGAAACGCGGGGCTTAGCCCCCGCGTGCCTCCCGCGTGCGCCGCGGCACCCCGCCGCCAGCGCGGCACGCCGCCGCCGCCTCCACGCGGCCCGCCGCCGCCGCCACGCGGCCCGCCGCCGCCACGCGGCCCGCCGCCGCCGCCACGCGGCCAGCCGCCGCCGCCGCCACGCGGCCCGCCGCCGCCGCCACGCGGCCAGCCGCCGCCGCCGCCCGCCGCCGTCCGCCGCCGCCGTCCGCCGCCGTCGGCCGCCGCGCCGTCCAGAGGGGGGGGGGGGTCGGGCCGGGTCGGCCCGGACCCGGACCCCCCGTTTCGGACCAGATTCGGTTCTTGGCTCATAACTTGAGCCTCGGACCTCCGAATGACGAACCGTCTGCGGCAACGCGATCCTTGGATCGAGACGGTCGTTTCGGTATATCGCACTCAAGGTTTCGGGTTACTTTGAGTTCGGCCGGGTTGGTTCGTTCACGAAACCAACCGGGCCTTCGGAGCGGAAACACTCATATCTTGAGCTACGGACGTCCGATTGACGTGCCGTCAGTCGCGTAATGTTCCTCTTAGTGAGACGGATCTTTTGGCATACTCCGCCCGAGGTTTGGACGCAGGTGGAGTACGGTCGGGTTGGTTTTGCCTTAAAAACCAACCGGGCCCCGGAGACGAAAATGCCTATAACTCTCAGACCGGGCGTCCGATCGACGCGCCGTCTGTTGCGTTGAGTTCCTTTTGTCGATACGGAACTTTTGGATACATCAACTTCGGTCTTCGTGACAGTTGATGTATCAGCCTCTCGGCTCGTGGAGCGGACCCTCCGTACGAGCTTGCTGTGTGCGGGAACCCTAGTGCTGGTTGCGACTGTTCTACTGCGACGACGACAGTACAGAGATCCTGTGTGGATTCGACGACGACAGTACAGAGATCCTGTGTGGATTCGACGACGACGACTACAGCACTCAGCGATCCTACGTGGATCAGTGCTTCAGGTTCTGTGTGAGCCCGATCCTGTGTGGGTCCTTGCGCTCAGCGGTTCTGTGTGAGCCAGCGCCTACAGGTTCTGTGTGAGCCCGATCCTGTGTGGGTCTTCTGCGGGGGTTAGTTACCTATCGATCCTTCGTGGGTCCGACGACTTAGATGGATCAGTGATCATCTTTATCGTCCTTGAAGAAGTATACCTGTGTGAGCTGAATCCTGTTACTTTCCTTTGTGGAATACGTATACTTTCCTGCGTGGACTGAGTTATACTTGAGCTCGGAGGTTGGAGCGTATTTGAATTGATGACTTAGGTATATGTATGGGCATATACCTAAGCAGTGTTGGTTGTTACTTCGTGATTGTACTTTGCTTCGTGGTTTATCCTTTGTGGATTTTGAGAGACCTTCAGGGGTCTCGGGGTCCCTACTGAGTAGCTTATACTCACCCCTGCACGGGCTTCGCCCGCACTACGTTGTGTTGGTTGCAGACAACGGACAGCGTTGACCTTAGCTGAGGTTCGCGGAGCGGGACGGTACCCGGAGGTGGACCACTGGGCGGGACGAGCACGGAGCGGACGGTGGGACCCGTGGAGCAGAGGAGCTATCTGTACCCACCCTTCAGGTGGGATTTCCGGTGGACAGCTCGGAGTAGCGGCCTTTACTTTACAGTTGCTGTTTTTTTTCCTTTTTGAGTTGTACTTTACTTTCAGTTTGGGTTTGTATTCTGGCCCATTTACTTTTCCGCACTTTCAGTTGTTCTCTGCTTTCTTAGTGATTACCTTCCGCTTGTTTACTCTGTGGTGTGTGTTTTCTTTTCAAAGGCAATGCCTTCCCTTTTTACCGGGATTTACGCCTTGGTGCTAGTCGCCAGCCCCTGGCCTATGGAAGGCGGGCTTGGGGTAGTCACGGCTCGGACCCCGAGGGCGGGTCGTGACAAATTGGTATCAAAGGAGTTCGGTTCTACCGCGAACTCTGATCTTTTCTATGTGAAGCAATAATGTTTAGCGTATTGAGTGTGGTTATCAGTCCAGGGAGTCCAGTGTTGGTGCGGCGGCCGACGTATCCATACACCAGGACCCTGACGTCTGATTTCCGACTTAATGCACGAAAACATTGATTGCGTGTGTGTTTCAAGTTTTCTTTGTGATTACTTATATCAGCTCACCAGGTATACTGTTCTAACCGTGGCGCACCTGTTTCCTTTTCAGGATGGCCCCACGACGGCAGCCAGCTAGGGTTCCGATGGTCGAGCGAGACGACAGCCCACCGAGCGACGAGGCTTCGGTGCAGGGCCCTTTTCCAGTAGTGGCACCGGCGGTAGCTTTACCCGCCGAGCCCCCGATGCTTCCAGCAGCAGCCGCTGACGATGCACGTCGCCTCAGCGCACTGCATGAGTTTCAGCGACAGCGACCGCCCAGGTTTCGCGGGGAGACGGATCCCCAGGCAGCAGAGGACTGGCTGGAGGCAGTGGTTCGAGTGTTTAGGCTAGTGAGGACACCAGCAGACCTCATGGTGATCCTCGCTGCGAGCCTACTACACGCAGCAGCAGGACGATGGTGGAGCTTGATGCTCCAGGTGCACGACGAGGCATCTCTACTCTGGACGGACTTCGAGAGCCTCTTCCGCTCTGAGTTCGTCCCGGCCACCCTTCGAGCGGTGCGCATCCAGGAGCTTCTACAGCTGCGGCAGGGCAGCATGACGGTCGCCCAGTACTCGGCGAGGTTTACCGATCTCTCGCGCTACTCGACCGACATGGTACGGGATCCATTCTTCCGGGCCCGGACCTTCGAGCAGGGTTTGAGACACGAGATCAGGGCATCGCTGATCTCCCTCAGCATACCGACTCAGACAGGAGTACTGGAGCGGGCTCTTCTGATCGAGAGCTTCCTTGCTGAGTCTACACCAGCACAGCGACCCACCGCAGGGCGGCACGTGGCAGAGTCATCTGCAGCAGGCAGTCGACGGATGACTCAGGGGTCCAGGCAGACCAGACCTTCAGGCCGACGATCTCAGGGCACTGGCTCAGCAGTGCGGGGCACACAGCGCGGAGCCAGTCTTCCGAGAGGCAGGCAGTGCTACTCGTGCGGCGGGCAGGGCCACATGGCTCGCGACTGCCCGACCCGCCGTGCCGAGGAGCAGCAGTCAGTTGATGGACCACCGAGGCAGAGGCAGAGGGTCGACCGTGGCGGTCCGCAGGGAGGAGGCGGACGAGGCAGAGGAGCTGGACGAGCAGCTGGTGGTGGCCGACGCTTTGAGGCTCTACCACCACCACCACCAGGAGGTCCACCCCGACCACAGGGAGATGGCGGGCAGCGACAGGCACAGCTCCAGGCAGCAGAGGCCTACGACCACGGCGCACCTGAGATGATTCGAGGTACTATCTGTGTCTATTCCACCCTTGCTGCAGTTCTTATAGACACAGGAGCGAGTCACTCTTTCATAGCCGCTGCCCTTGTTCGGAGCTCGGAGATTCCGACAGAGCCGTTGGCTCGATCCTTACGGCTAGAGACTCCTACGGGAGCAGACTCGACGATTACGCACTGGTGCCGGCAGTGTGAGCTTACTCTAGGAGGCGAGAGCTTCGGCTGGGATCTTCTTGTAGCAGCGTCGAGGCCTTACGACGTCATCTTGGGCATGGATTGGCTGTCTACGGTCCATGCTCAGATTGACTGTTTTAGGCGCAAGGTGCGATGTGTACGCACCGACGGGAGCAGGTTCACCTTCACCGGCGAGAAGGGAGCCTTAGCAGCACAGGATGGACTTCCGCGGAGGAGAGGACAGCCCATCACTCATCAGTTGGCTAGCCTTATCCTTGGAGCAGTTGACGTGCGGAGTCCTGGTTTTCCTGCAGTGGTGGATCAGTATGCGGACGTTTTTCCCGACGATGTTCCAGGGCTACCTCCTCGCAGAGAGGTAGACTTTTATATTGACTTGTACCCCGGGACAGCCCCGATATCCACTCCAGCATATCGGATGGCCCCCTCCGAGCTTCGAGAGCTACGGGTACAGTTGGAGGACTTACAGGGCAAGGGATTCATCCGACCCAGTGTTTCACCCTGGGCTTCCCCGATATTGTTCGCCAAGAAGGCGGACGGAAGCTTGCGACTTTGTGTTGACTATCGTCGCCTGAACCAGGTGACAGTGAGGAACAAGTATCCGCTACCGAGGATTGATGACCTATTTGATCAGCTCAAGGGAGCACGGTGGTTCTCGAAGATAGACCTCCGGTCAGGCTATCATCAGCTCAGAGTCAGAGACGAGGATGTGCAGAAGACGGCCTTCAGATGTCGGTATGGCCACTATGAGTTCTTGGTTATGCCTTTCGGTGTAACCAATGCTCCAGCAGTGTTCATGGCTCTCATGAACAGGATCTTTCAGCCATACCTCGATCGGTTTGTCGTGGTCTTCATCGACGACATTCTGATTTACTCTACGACAGAGGAGGAGCACGCCTATCACTTGCGAGTTGTCCTTGACACACTCCGAGAGCACCAGCTTTATGGTAAGCTCTCGAAGTGCCAGTTCTGGATACGTGAGGTCCACTTTTTGGGACACGTTATCTCTGAGGCGGGAGTTGCAGTAGATCCCGCGAAGATTGAGGCTGTGTTAGCATGGGAGCCACCCAGGAGCGTGACTGAGGTTCGGAGTTTCTTGGGACTAGCTGGATACTATCGGAGATTCGTTCCAGACTTCTCCAGAGTTGCGGCATCACTCACGGCTTTGACGAAGAAGGGGAAACCCTTCGTGTGGACTGACAGATGTCAGCAGAGCTTCCAGGAGCTGAGACAGAGATTGACTAGCGCACCTATCTTGAGGTTGCCTGAGGAGGGAGTAGGGTACGTAGTCTACTGCGATGCATCAGGGACCGGACTCGGATGTGTTCTGATGCAGGAGCGGGCCGTGATCGCCTATGGATCACGTCAGTTGAGGCCGCATGAGCAGAACTACGCTACCCATGACCTGGAGTTAGCAGCAGTGGTCTTCGCTCTGAAGACATGGCGACACTATCTGATGGGCGAGCGCTTTACAGTCTTTTCCGATCATCAGAGTCTCAGGTATATCTTCTCGCAGAAGGATCTGAATCTGAGACAACGGCGATGGCTCGAGTTCCTCCAGGACTATGACTTTGAGATAGTCTATACTCCAGGGAAGGGGAACGTAGTAGCCGATGCCCTCAGCAGGAGGACGGGCATTCAGCTACTCGAGGAGGCGACGGAGCAGCTAGCCTCTTTGCAGATATCCTTCGTGGATAGAGATGGAGCAGCCTTTCTTCAGTCTCTCACAGTCACTCCTCCACTACTGCAGCGAGTCAGGGAGGCACAGCGCGGGGACGCTGACTGTGAGACACAGCGTGCACAGATATCCTCGGGACAGGCACCTGATGGTTTCTCCCTTGGAGCAGAGCACGACATCCTTTTCAGAGGACGTGCCTTGGTACCAGTCACATTGCGAGAGGAAGTGCTGAGGGAGTTTCACACTTCTCCTTTAGCAGTACATCCTGGAGTGGCGAAGATGTACCAGGACCTCAGACGACAGCATTGGTGGCCGGGCATGAAGAAGGCTGTAGCAGAGTTCGTTTCTCGATGCCTTACCTGTCAGCAGGTGAAGGCAGAGCATCAGGTACCAGCAGGCTTGGTACAGCCCTTGGAGGTTCCGGAGTGGAAGTGGGACGGCATATCTATGGACTTCGTGACTGGACTTCCACGCACTTCCAGAGGTCACGACTCCATCTGGGTGATTGTTGACCGACTCACCAAGTCGGCACACTTCTTACCCATCAGAGAGCAGGGCTCGGTGGAGAGCTTGGGACGTCTCTACGTTCAGGAGATTGTGCGGCTCCACGGCGTGCCATCATCTATCGTTTCCGATCGTGATGCCCGCTTTACTTCCCGGCTTTGGAAGGGGTTACAGGAGGCGTTCGGGACGCATCTACGTCTTAGCACAGCTTTTCACCCTCAGACGGATGGTCAGACGGAGAGGACCATTCAGACTCTCGAGGACATGCTCCGCGCATGTGTCCTCGACTTTGGTCGTAGCTGGGAGGACCACCTACCCTTGGTGGAGTTCGCATACAACAACAGCTACCACTCCACCATCGGGATGGCACCGTACGAGGCGTTGTACGGCCGACCATGTAGATCTCCTTTGTGCTGGACAGACCCTGGGGAATCAGCACTGGTGGGACCGGAGATGGTCCAGGCCACGACAGAGAAGGTCCAGGTCATCCAGGAGCGGATGAGGACAGCTCAGAGCCGGCAGAAGTCATACGCTGACAGAAGGCGGAGGCCACTGGAGTTCGAGGATGGCGACCACGTCTTCTTGCGGGTCTCACCTCGACGTGGTATTCGGAGATTTGGCCGAGGCGGCAAGTTATCTCCGCGCTTCATCGGACCTTTCCAGATTCTCAGCAGGATTGGCGAGGTGGCTTATCGCCTGGCTCTACCACCTCAGTTGCACCGGGTGCACGACGTCTTTCACGTATCCCAGCTGAGGAGATACGTGCACGACCCGACGCACATCATTGACCATGGGGAGCTTGACGTTGACGATGGGGCGACTTTTACGGAGGTCCCGGTGGAGATAGAGGATCGACAGGAGCGGGTCCTACGTGGGCGATCGATTCCTCTTGTGCGCATCAGATGGCAGCACGGGAATCTCCAGGAGAGCACTTGGGAGCGGGAGGCTCAGATGCGTGCTCAGTACCCTCTTTTGTTCCCCTAGTTTTTGTTGTATCTTTACGGGGACGTAAAGCCCTGAGGTGGGAGTAATGTAAAGACCGTAAAATTCAAGGGAAATTTTTTCTTAATTTTCTTTGGATTTTTACAAGAGCGCGGTTTCAGACGGCACCTGATTCCGAGGGCCGGAGTGCCCGGAATTAATTTCCGAAGTTTGGCTCGGGTACGTTCAGTGAACGAACGAGCGGGAATTCCTAACTTTTGATCCGGTGCTCGGAATTGAAATCCGAGGGCACCGATGAACTCGCAGCGCCGATATTCGCTTAATGAGACCTTTTCGGGAGTTGCGTTTGTTGCGGGTTGAAAGTTACGTTTTGGGGTTTTTCAGTTAAGTTAAATAAAATTGTGTAAAACAAATTTTATTTAAACTTTAAAAAAAAAGAACCTACCTAAGGGGGTTGGAAGTGGGACCCACACCCACTTAACCTCCCTTGGGAGGATTAAGTGTGGTGGGGCCCACACGAACCCCTAAATCTTTTAATAACCTCTCAACTTCCCCCTTAAACTCCTCTTTTAATAACATGACAACTTTGTTAATTAATGGAGTTGAATTGTTTGAATTGTTTGAATTTCAAACCTTTGAAATTCAAATTGATAATTGTGTGAATAAAATAAGTCTTTAGCTTATTTTATTTGGGTGAGAATTCTCTAGCCACCTTGAGAGAATTTGGAGCCTTCATCTTCTTCTTCTTCAAGCTCTGACGAAGAACGAAGAACGTCTTCATCCTCGACGAAGAACGACAACACTTCGTCAAGGATCATCGACTCAGAGACCTAGTATCTTCGGACCTCTGCTTCCTCTTCGGACCTTCTTCGTCGGCAAACGAAGATCCGCCAGCAACGTGTCGCATCGGACGTAAATCTTCGTCAACGGATTTGACGAACGACGACCGCGACGCCTGAATTCCGCGACGCCGTCTTCCGCGGAACGTAGAGGATTTCTTTGAATCTCAAACCCGAGGTAGGGGATGTTTTTATTAATTATTTTATTCCATTCCTGAATCGTGGATTTTAGCATGACTAAACGTGAGACTTTTTAGTTATGTTATTTGTTAACGCGAGGGGAGTCGGACCGCACGAACACGGCCGAAACCCCCTCCTTCGTTCATGTTGATTCATGCGGGTGGAAGCAAGAGGCGTGGTGCCGTCGCACCACGCGGATGAACATGCTTATGATTTCCGCAATACCGTCGCGCTTCGCCGAGGAGAGATTTCAAGAACGCGACGCCGTCGCGCCGCGTTGGGAGGATTCATGGCACGACGAAAGGGGCGCGGTGCCGTCGCACCGCGCCGGACGACGAACACCGCGGCCGGTTCCGGGCCGCGGTGAGACGAGGAGACCGCGGCCGGTTCCGGGCCGCGGCGGAAGGAAAGACCGGCGGCCGTGCCGCCGGCGTCGGGAGTCGAGGGCGGGACCGGAAATTCCGGTCCCGTTGGTAAAAACCGGCCGGCCAGCGGCCGGCCGGATGTCATAAAAGCCGGGGGATTAAACCCCCGGCCGGTTCTTCAAGACCCCCCTCTTAATGAGGGGGGCGGTTCATTAAAGGAGGGGGGGCAAAGCCCCCCCGGTTTTTGTCCAGCCGGCCCCCATCCGCGGGGGCCGTTTTTTAATTCAAGGCACGGCTTTAAGCCGTGCCGTTTTGTGAAACGCGGGGCTTAGCCCCCGCGTGCCTCCCGCGTGCGCCGCGGCACCCCGCCGCCAGCGCGGCACGCCGCCGCCGCCTCCACGCGGCCCGCCGCCGCCGCCACGCGGCCCGCCGCCGCCACGCGGCCCGCCGCCGCCGCCACGCGGCCAGCCGCCGCCGCCGCCCGCCGCCGTCCGCCGCCGCCGTCCGCCGCCGTCGGCCGCCGCGCCGTCCAGAGGGGGGGGGGGTCGGGCCGGGTCGGCCCGGACCCGGACCCCCCGTTTCGGACCAGATTCGGTTCTTGGCTCATAACTTGAGCCTCGGACCTCCGAATGACGAACCGTCTGCGGCAACGCGATCCTTGGATCGAGACGGTCGTTTCGGTATATCGCACTCAAGGTTTCGGGTTACTTTGAGTTCGGCCGGGTTGGTTCGTTCACGAAACCAACCGGGCCTTCGGAGCGGAAACACTCATATCTTGAGCTACGGACGTCCGATTGACGTGCCGTCAGTCGCGTAATGTTCCTCTTAGTGAGACGGATCTTTTGGCATACTCCGCCCGAGGTTTGGACGCAGGTGGAGTACGGTCGGGTTGGTTTTGCCTTAAAAACCAACCGGGCCCCGGAGACGAAAATGCCTATAACTCTCAGACCGGGCGTCCGATCGACGCGCCGTCTGTTGCGTTGAGTTCCTTTTGTCGATACGGAACTTTTGGATACATCAACTTCGGTCTTCGTGACAGTTGATGTATCAGCCTCTCGGCTCGTGGAGCGGACCCTCCGTACGAGCTTGCTGTGTGCGGGAACCCTAGTGCTGGTTGCGACTGTTCTACTGCGACGACGACAGTACAGAGATCCTGTGTGGATTCGACGACGACAGTACAGAGATCCTGTGTGGATTCGACGACGACGACTACAGCACTCAGCGATCCTACGTGGATCAGTGCTTCAGGTTCTGTGTGAGCCCGATCCTGTGTGGGTCCTTGCGCTCAGCGGTTCTGTGTGAGCCAGCGCCTACAGGTTCTGTGTGAGCCCGATCCTGTGTGGGTCTTCTGCGGGGGTTAGTTACCTATCGATCCTTCGTGGGTCCGACGACTTAGATGGATCAGTGATCATCTTTATCGTCCTTGAAGAAGTATACCTGTGTGAGCTGAATCCTGTTACTTTCCTTTGTGGAATACGTATACTTTCCTGCGTGGACTGAGTTATACTTGAGCTCGGAGGTTGGAGCGTATTTGAATTGATGACTTAGGTATATGTATGGGCATATACCTAAGCAGTGTTGGTTGTTACTTCGTGATTGTACTTTGCTTCGTGGTTTATCCTTTGTGGATTTTGAGAGACCTTCAGGGGTCTCGGGGTCCCTACTGAGTAGCTTATACTCACCCCTGCACGGGCTTCGCCCGCACTACGTTGTGTTGGTTGCAGACAACGGACAGCGTTGACCTTAGCTGAGGTTCGCGGAGCGGGACGGTACCCGGAGGTGGACCACTGGGCGGGACGAGCACGGAGCGGACGGTGGGACCCGTGGAGCAGAGGAGCTATCTGTACCCACCCTTCAGGTGGGATTTCCGGTGGACAGCTCGGAGTAGCGGCCTTTACTTTACAGTTGCTGTTTTTTTTCCTTTTTGAGTTGTACTTTACTTTCAGTTTGGGTTTGTATTCTGGCCCATTTACTTTTCCGCACTTTCAGTTGTTCTCTGCTTTCTTAGTGATTACCTTCCGCTTGTTTACTCTGTGGTGTGTGTTTTCTTTTCAAAGGCAATGCCTTCCCTTTTTACCGGGATTTACGCCTTGGTGCTAGTCGCCAGCCCCTGGCCTATGGAAGGCGGGCTTGGGGTAGTCACGGCTCGGACCCCGAGGGCGGGTCGTGACAATGATATATATTAATTTAATTTTCATTTAATGTTTAATTAGTTCAATTATACATATATTAATCCAATTTAGGTTATTAGAATAAATTATAAATTAAAATTATATATAAATGTTTTTGAAACAAACGTTGTTTTTTGCATGAAATGGAGCATAGTTACTGTCTATTGTCAATTCCCACATGGAAGATCGTTGATTTTTTAAAGAATGAGATCATACAGTTCTGGATAACAATAATATTCAAGGTGGAATCATTTCCCAGTGTTTGAAAAATTCTTGGGGAAAAAATTTGGAGAATGGAGAAATGTGTTTTTTGAAATGGAAGTTTTATGCATGTTTGAATGTGGTTTGGAAAATTGGGCAAAAAGAATGTTTCTGGATAATCACAAACAAATTAAGAAAATGGAAGAATAATGTGAAATATTTTAATGTGTATGAAATGAAATGTTGTGGGGAAGAAACATACATGAAAAATGAGACATCAAAATGGGATTTCATGCTTGTAGAGAATCATATTCCCATAGAGGAAGTTGTGACAAAAAATTGAACACATGGATATAGATCCTTATAAATAAGAAGCTACACCCTTTCACAACATTGAAATTTCTCCAACAACTATTTAGTGTATATTTTGTGCCAAATATTTATGCACATAAGAATTACATATAGAATGTTCCTTCTATCCATCAAAACCGAGTAAATCTAATTGTTTTTTTTTTTGAAAGATAAGGGTTGGGTGAAAGACATCTTGTGAAATAATCTAAAAACTTGCGCACAAGTTCGAATTTCTAATTCTATCAGGTTTTGAACATCTATTTTTTTGATCATTGATTTCAAGTTAATCAATTTAATACATTGATGCAAGATGAGTCTCCTAATACATAAAGATGAATACTTCAATACCAATCTATTAAAGCAACCTTCATGTTGTTAAATTGAGTATGACATCAACCAAGGTAGTGAGTTAGGGGGAGTCTATAGAATTGTTCCGTAGGATAGAGTGATTTATCTCTATTATCTTATAATTACATTGTTCCTAAAACATAGTGATTGTTTTTGAAATTATCTATTCCACAATATGTGATGATTAGTGGATTTAGGAATGACTGAAAAAACCTCATCATATGCTCTGTGGACAATCCCTTAGTGGTGAACAATGAAAAATTACTGTGTCGTCTCTTTGAATGTGATTTTTTACAATACATTCTCATCATACTAGTTTAGCAGTTTCCTACCAGAATGGGAATAAGTATCGTCACTTTAATAAGAAAAATTTGACCACCGAATTCTCCCCTCCCCTCTTAGGATGTTTTGGGTTACATCAAAAACATTGTATACATTTGAACATTTTCACATTAAAAACCCTCTTTATTGATTCATATTTTGGATTAATTTTAAATAAATTTTATCAAATCCTAAAAATATAATTTTTAAAAATGGAATAAATATTTGGAATCAAAATAATTTATAACATCTAATATGAGTAATTTAATTATTTACCAAATTTATTTGTGGAAAAGCTAAAAATTGTTATAGTGATAAAGAGAAAAAAGTGTTTACAATGGGACTAAACATTAAAATTAAGGGTATAAATGACCAATAAACATGTCTAACAGACCTTCTTTGAACATATTTATACTATTAATACTTTTGAATATTGTTTTATGGGTTTTTATGATAATTATTAAAGAATTTTACCAAGCAATAAAATTGATATATAAAAATAAAAAAAGTTTTGTTTCATACATTTAATTTCAATGAAGTATATGGATAGGGAAATATCAAATATATTTGCTTATATATAGACCTTTGAAATATAAAATATTTTTTCCTATCATGATATCTTATTTTAATTATATATATATATATATTAATTAGTTACTTACAATTATTATGAAATTCCAACCAACTAATTCAATAAATAATAATTTAACTAAAATAATTGATAATAAACACATTAAAAGTGATGTAAATGGAATAAATTGTTGTGTTAAATTATTTTTATAGTTAAATATATTATTTTAAATGGTTTTTAACATAATTAATTTTAAATTTAGAAATTTATTTAAATTTTTAAATTCAAATAAAATTAACAATGTCAAAATTGTCATTAATGTTATTTTATAAGGAATAATAATTTATTAATTGACTAAAAATTTAATAAAAAAAAAACCTTTACGGTGCATTTTAATATTATTAAAGGTAAAATAAGGTCCATTAATTGAAATTAATTTATTATAATGATTATATTGTCCAATAAATTTTAATAAACTCAGTCAGAGTGGTTACAAATAAAGTAATGTTTTTTCACATTACTTGCGCTTGTGTTGAAAATAGTTTCCAACACAACTAGTTTTTTTTATAATTTCAAAATTATATTTTTAATAATTGTTACAAAATTATCTAATAAATATTACTTAATATTATTTTAATGTATAAATTACATAGGTTTAAAAACTAGTTAACATAATAAAAGACCAAAATTCTAAAATAATGAAATATTGGAGTTAATGAACATAATGTTCAAAACATGTGTTATATTATGAATTGGAGGATTTTATTTACTATATAATCCTTAAACCCCATTAATTATCAATATTATATCACCATTAGATAATGTACTCCCCCTAATAATTAATATGATTAAGTATTTAAATGAATTTCACTCTTCTTCAACATTAAAGAGGGAGTCACCCCCCCCCCCCACTAATTCACACCTCTCAAGCCCTTTGGTGTGACAATGGTCTAGAAAAAACTCATCATATTCCACCCCCTCAACCTATGGGCCTTATTTTTTATTTTAAATAATCATTATATTCTTTTAGTGAAAACCTAATGAGGTTACCCAAAGAATTGTTAACATTATTCAAAAAGTGTATTTATTTTATTTACTCATACTACTTCAATAATTATTATTCCATGATTAAATAATGATCTCAGAAAAATTTTATATATTGATATTTTTTATTTAATGGTTAAAACCTACAACCACACACAAATATATCAAATTAATTATTAAATCATTGCTTGTTGTTATGGAGGACTACCACATTGTGAATTGATGATGTTCGTTTTTAAATTACAACCATTTTGGGTTGGGAATAATGATAGACTTGCTATTTATATATAACATTTATTATATTTATTATATTATTATAATTTTTTAATTTTTACATAACTCAAACCATAATGGTTTTAATTTTATGGGAATATGATAACATTGTTCATGTGTATGGTGTAATGCAGCCTCACGAAGCAATGTAATTCTTTCGAGATTTACATGGAATATATTATCAATGGATTTATAAACATATCAGATATATATGAAAAATAAATTATAAAATAATTATAACATATATATATATATATATCATTTAATTTTAATTGTTTCTATATGAATAGTAAATAGAAACAATGTTCATTCATATGTACGACCTACTGTCTCCATGAACGGTTTATTTTATTTCTTATCATCAAATTTTATAGATTACAGTAAAGAAATATATACTGAGTATATATGATATTTAAATCACGTATAAATTTTTTTATGATTATATCATTATCATAGTAATAGTAAAAAATTATAACGAAAAATCATACTTCAAAAGAAGGCAATTAACACAAAAAAATGAAAATAATTTTAGATTATTGAGATATCAATGATAAGATGTTATAAAAAATCATATATGATATCATAAATAGTAATATGGTTTGGTTACAAGTTAATAACATCTTTAAAACCTATATTCATTTTTTAAAAAAATATAAGACCAAAATGAAAATGTGAGGTATGGAATTTGTCTCAATTTTATTTCATTAGGGAATATTAAAATGTTATGAACATATATTCTTGTTATGGAGTATATAGTGTACCTTTGAAATGAAATTTCATTAATAAATTCTTTTTAATGTCATTTTAATTTTCAATTTGAATTATTTCATCTATTTGTATTTTTTTAATAGATAACATGTGGTAAAAAATTGTATAACTCAATTTATTTTTTATTAAGTTCTGTTACTTAATTATTATAATTAATAATCTATTAATATGTGAAATGATTTTTTACTATATATTAATTTATTATTAACATTTGTATTTTTATTTAAATATGATTCACATAATATATTCATTTCTTTATTCTCACTTCATCATTATGATCATTCCAAGGATTTACATTAAAATATCATATTATTTGGGATTTTTTAAACATTAATTTACATTCAAAGGAATTAAATGATAATTATATAATAAAGAATTTTATTTTCATATTTTATTTTATTCAATATTTTTTTTATGTAATAGTAATACTTCCCCACAATTCCAAACTCAAAATAATTTAGGAACTTTTTTATGAAAACCCACCTTCATTTCTCTCTTGTTTCAGAAACTTGTTGTCTTCCAAAACCACATTTTGTAAACCTATTTTTATAAATGTTCGTAAAAATTTCAATTTGAATTATTAAACAGATTTTCTCCCATTTTCTACTTTCTATCAAATTTTATCCAAAGGAATCTTCTTTTCATTTTCTGAATATAGATTTTTCAATAATTTTTACTCAAAAAATGAATGTTCTTTTTTACCTTATATGAAATGTACAAAATTTACCCTATATAATTTATTTGATTCTTTATTTTAATATTTTTATGGGTATTTTTAAATTAACTTTTTGTAAAATTATTAATAAAGAAAATTATTTTCAAATTGTGGTATTTTTTTTAAAGTTAATTACAAAAAGAAAAGGATATTTTCATCAAGATTTTTTTTAAATCTCTCTATATTTCTTCAATGAAAACATCCATTGTTTTTAATTGTGATGATATACATCATATGGATATTATCCCTATACATCCTTGGATGGTTATTAATTATTTTTACAATGGGTAGTATTGACATTCAATTCCATGAATCATTTTTATATTCATTGACTTCCCCTCTAGTTCTCCACATTCCTGTGATCATTAAAAATTAAATTTTACCACATTATCCATATCATTTATCATCTAAATTATAAATAACCAAAACGTAAAAAAATTATTCATATGGGTTATACATTAAAAGATATTTTATTTATTGGGGAAATATTGATAAATCAATATCTTTTACTCAATAATGATATTTGATCATGTACATTTTTAGTTATTGATTTAATTAATCCATGTATATGTGGAATGAATTAGACACATATATATAGATTAGGGACCAATTAATGAATGACCATAGATGCATCACCAGTCTAATGAGATGAATAATCTTATATGTAAACTCTTAAAATTTGAAATAAAGAAGTTTTAAATGTTTTCTAGGATAAAACTATGCAGTATGTTTCTTGTGAAAGTTCATTACACAAATCAGACAGATTTCATTGCACATACATAATCTATCTTGAGGATAGATCGTAATGAGAGTAGATCGTGTTCTAGATACATTAAATCTAATAAAAAATCACATCATTCATATATTATTAAATTATT
The DNA here is from genome assembly GCA_963277665.1 of Viscum album. Classification (NCBI taxonomy): domain Eukaryota; kingdom Viridiplantae; phylum Streptophyta; class Magnoliopsida; order Santalales; family Viscaceae; genus Viscum; species Viscum album. The sequence goes on along the minus strand of OY728164.1, from coordinate 1,520,755,957 downwards.
AGTATTATCGATGATATTTTCTCTATTTTATAATATATTTATGCAATTCATCATCATCTTACAAATTTAATGCAATCTGTGTTTAGTAATAAACATTACTATATTGATTTTCCATTACCAGATTTTTAAATGGAAGTTGTTTTTAGTTATTTACCTTTACATATGGTTTATTCCTTATTTATTCATTATAGATTATGTGGTACATAATACCTTCTGAGCAATTCATCTCACCATTTTTTCCCATTCCCCATGAATCCAAAAATTGTAATAGGAAAGAATAATGGGTTATTCTAAGAGTGAATAATGTTATTCTTGTAAAAGAAATAAATAAATATGTTTTAGTTATTATATTCAATTGTAATTCAAGAATCGTGTATGTATTTATTTTACAAATACTACTGAACTATTTATTCCTTTGTGATGTCATACCTAGTATCTTATGAAAATTTAATGGTAGTAGGAAGTAGTTACCAGGATAATGGGTTCAGGGTTAATACAATTATCATCAAATCAATTTTTTCCGAATCCTTGTAAAAAATATTAAGAAATACATATATTATAGAACATAATCTTATGAAATTATTTGAGGATAAGTATTTATGAACATCGAAAATATTTTTTAAGGTATATATTATGAAGTTTTATATGGAAATACAACCATATCTGGATACTAAAAGAGGATGTTGTTGTGATGTAGATGTACCTGAGGGAAATAACTCTTAAAATTTAATTCTTTTCTTGACATGAATGTAAACTAGTACACATAAATAAGTCTTAATGTTCACATAGTTTGACAGCAATGTTGGATATTTTATGAAAATTTAGATTTTTTTACAACACATTATGAAGGATTTAAATAGATGATGATAATTAATGACCATGGTTAATAATTTGAAAAATGAGTGACCAATATGGAAATCTAATGGATGAATGATTGGGATTTGGGGAAAATTATAGAATTATTTTACCATTGGTATATTACTAGGAGAATAATTATTTATATAAGGACTCTTATAAATTGTAGAATGGAATTTTTATTCAATTAAGATATATTGAAACCATCATGCGGTTATGAGTTTAAGATTGATCATATGTTAAATTTCATAAACACATATTTTTCAATTTTACGTAATGTGGGTCTATAAACGAAAAGGTCATTATATAAAATTTTATGGAAAGTAAATTTTTTAATGGAAAATATATTTGGAAAACAATGATTTTATATTTTTTGATATTAAAGTTATCTATAGGTATTAGTGTTAGTATGATAATTTAAGAAATTTTTATACTAGGAAAATAAGATTATTAAACTCTGTAAAAAAATATTGTATTAAAATTACTTGTCAAAATTTTCTTTAATAGTTATTTGTATTTCAATGATGTAAATAATATTTTGGTAACTTTTAAAGAATTATAATATTGTTTATAAAATTAAAAAGTCGCATATCGGATGAAACCCCATCACCTCTGGAATATTGGTGGGGCTTGATCTCATGACTTAAGGATGATAATGGTTTTTTGCTTACCACCGGCCTATACAATTTCCTGATTATAATTTCATTTCTTTTAGGTAAAAAATATGAAAAATTAATATTAACTTTGAAAAAATGGTGTAAATATTTTATTTTAGAGATTAATTTATTATATATTAGAACATTTTATTACCATATGTGGTTTAGAAAAAAAGTTTGACACAAACATAAAGCCATGTTTTATGGATGTTGAGATCCATTAAAATTAACTTTTTGTGCTTCAAGAATATAAAATTACTTATTGTGAATTCATTTAATTGAGTAAGTGATAATTCAAAACCTAATGATGAAATTTATCTTAATGAAATATATCATGTAATTATATTTCCTAATATTAATAAATATTAAACTAATTTCTCAACATTAAAAAATTATGTTGAAATAAAATTCCATCCTATTACCATCATTTTTGATGATATTTTTGACCTTTTCATAGCTATAATATTTATGGATTTGAGGCCCCTAACATTTATATGATCATTCCATTTCTTATGATCAATTACCTCAATCACTCCCAATAATTATATACGCATTTCAGCCATGTACATATCCTCACATTCAACTAATTTTCTCTTACATGTAATCCTAGTTATATGATTTTCCATAAGACCAATGTAATTCCATTTATCACCTATCAAGTGGATTCTTTATCAATAAATATCATGATGTGTGGTATCAAGAATGGGTATATAAAAATATTAATTACTGAGATCAAGATTAAATTATGTCGACACTTGTTTTTAATGGGGGGATAATGTAATAATATAAATTTATAAAATATAAATACGTGTTTGATAGTGTGTTTGACATGAAACCCCTAACAAAGAGGGAAATATATCATAGTGATAATTTATATTTTATTTTCTATTTTCAATATATTATATATCTTTTAATGCACAAAATATCGATTTATCTTTTATTTCACCCAAAAACATGTTTCTTCGATAGCTTGTGTTACCAGCAAGATTGTGTTTTAATTAAAACAATATATAACTAATATTATTATTTTCACAATATTTATCACTTATGAATTATAATGGAGGTTTTGAATATTGTAAAATAACTTTTGAAAATTTATGGTTTATACAAATATAAAATAAATCAACAGTTTTCCAATCAATTTTAAATGAACATAAAAACCTATATAATATAACGGAATTTTTTTGTTTAAACTATTTATATACACCAAAAATGAATTGATAATAATTAATTAAATTAATTACTATCATTGAATTATATTGATTAAATTTATATATTATATATTCAATAAATTTTATTAGCATTCATCAAATATATTTAGTATGAAGTAGATAATAACTAATCCAATTTAACACATAAAAATATTTATTTTCTAAAGGTAATTTTCCAATAGTTTAATTGTGAAATTGATTTAAGAATAAATTATAAAAAAGTGTATATATTTTATTTTAAAATATAAATAATTTGTTTTTAAAACATAATATGAATATTTTATTAGGGTGAGTTCTTTTTATTTTTTGGAGGAGTTTTATTTTCTAATAAATTGTGAAAAAATATTGAACATTAATTAAAAGCTAAATTTTCATCTAAATTATATTGAATTAGTTCAATAAAACATCTAATAATCCATCTAGGTCATTTTATTCAATTCTATATTGAAATTGGATTTAGTAACTTTGTGAAAATTTGAACACATTCTCTTTGACGAAGCCAAATAAATAATTTCTATTTGAAAATAACATTTATGCAAGAAAGTGGGAAACCAATAATGTTCAGAATACATAGAAATTTGGACCTAATCAAAAATTATCAAACCATTCCAAAACAATTTAAAGCGGATAGAATTTTTTACGTCAAATAAAAGCCATTCCAAAGAGGTAACCTCCATATCTGGGTTATACTTGCCGAGATCCTCAAAGTGGAAATCCATTATGTACCATGTATACAAATTTTCCTCAATATGTTTTCCTCTTATTGAAACCATGTATCAAGACCTTGTTCAATTTATCAATCCATGATGCTTTTTCTCCATTCAAATCAATATTTGATGGTCTTTCGAAAATTATTTGATCATCCTACTCTGATACCATGATAAAGAAATAATCCTCTAACATTTATTTATTAGAGTGGATAAGAATCCATTGGGTGTAGTCTCTGTCAATGATCTCATTTTCTGCATACAATAGATTAGAGGTAGTTGGTTCCTCTAATTTCGTATTAGATACCTCATCAGCTCCTATCTACAGAAGCATAATATGACCCTTGTAACTACTGTTTAGGTTGTCAACATCACCATTTGAACTTTTCTGGGGGGTTTAACATTTCATGAGGACTTTAAAATAGAAGGAATAGTAAAATATGATTAGTCCTTCTATCTTCAAAACCTGCACATATACTGAAAAAAAACCATCTGAATCAATAAGTGTGCTTATTTCCTTTCATTGAAGAGGATCAAAGATAATCTTCCATGACTTCCGATTATATGGGATCTGAGGACTATTGTTTTGAGGATGAATCCTTATCCAATAATTTTTTATCCATCCAATCTAGATGTGGATTATTGTATTTAAACCCTTCTACCACAGCACACCCTTTTTTAAAAGGGGGTATGTCACCCTCACTAAGAACCAAAAAATAGTTCTGAGAACCATTTCTAGGAACTCTATCCTTACCATAGCTAGAATTAGAAGTAGACTTGTGGGTCTCACTAAGATCATATGACCTTGCTAAACCTCAAAGGAATTTATGTCACTGACATTGGATTTCAGAAAATCCATTCTCACCTATTTCCTATAACCTAGCCTCTTGGGGAGAACTTTAGACAGATCTCATGACATCTGGAAATGAAGGAGTATTTCATGAGTATCTTATAGAAACTACATTCATCCCCTCGTTCTCTCATGTTCCTACATGGACCTACCTTGATGTTGTAGCGACACCCAAATTATACCTTAATTGAGAAAAAACATCATTAAATCATTGTTCAGAGTCTACAGGTCTTCCCCCCTTTGTTGATATTATAGTATGCCTAATCACCCCAGATTATAGATGATCCACCTAAGAGACTTTGAAACATGCATCATATATGGGATGATTTAATTCCAAGGGAGGAGTAATCTCACAAATAATGTCAAACTATTTCATATTGACAAGATCCTTCTATATTAACGTAACCACATTTAATGAATTTAAATAAGAATAATGTTACCTCTCCAACATCTCTCGGTACAGTTCCCTTGGAGGGATTAGGATGAGAGGTAATGAGTCCACGAACTATAAACAACATGTTTCTTAAGCTCTTATTCTCCTTCAATCTCAATCGAGACAAAATATGGAGGAGGTTTTGCAAATATTGTCCTGTACACAGATTTTAGGTTAAATGGGGTAGAAATGTTCTTTGATCCTTGAGTCTTCAACCATGAAATATCCTGCAAGATTTCCTAGCATCTGAAATATAGATTGATTCTGAAAAGAGAGTGTAAAACCTTGATGATGAACCCAAACCACTATTATATCTAGGTAATAATTCATCTACAAATTGAAAGACTAATGAATGAGGAAGAAACAATTTTTGTTTAATGGAACGTGAACAGCTGGACCACGTAAGAGCTAGTTATTCATCAGAGGAAAATCGAACCATAAATTTCCGAGAGTTCAGAAAACTGACCATAGAATGATGGAAAATACCACACCATTTATTGACGAATCTATCTATGGTATCCACCGAAGGCCTCTACCAACCAAATCGAGAAACCAAAGTAAGTTTGTTCATAGAAGAGGGTCTTAAAAACACCACCAGGTAAATCGGACAATAAGGGGTTCCCAGAGCAATGTTAGGAACATTTGGATCATTCTCAATACCAAGGAAAATATGGATTAACCCTGGGGTGGTGATGGGAAAAAATTAGAGGAAAGAGAAATAGTAGGATGATGAAACAGATCCATTACCTCCCTCCCCATTAAATACAAGAGGGTCTGATGGATTGGCCCATCCCATAGAAACCCTAGCGCTTTCGGAGTTAAGACAATGCCCACTTGAAATATATGATAATTTTCTCTATTAAAAAACAATTTTTCAGTTGATCTACAAGACTAATTTACACTATTTTTTTCATGTTATGAAATTTTAATTCAGAAAAATAGAATATATATTTTTATTAAACATAAATTATAATTAAAAATAAGGTCAAAATATATTTTTTAAAATGTGACTAGTGAAAATAGTAAAAAATAATTATTTCAATTAATATAAAAAACTAGTTTATTGGTGGGATAAACATTATGCATAATAATCCCAATGATCTAGAAACTAGTTGAATATCCATTTTCCCAAAATATTTATGCTACTATAGATTTAATCTCGAATTTAATGATTTATTGAAACACTTTTCCCTAAATGTGACCCATATAATAAGGTATGTAAGTAAAAAAAATGCTTATTTTCTTATTTTAAATTTCTATAAAGCATTAGTTTATTAGAATAAAAAATCTATTTTTTCTTATTTATATAATTTTAAAATATAAATATTTTTTTATTTAATGATAATTTTTTTAATTTTTGAGTTCAATTATTGACATAATATTCTTGTGAATCACCAACATAGTAATTATTTAGTTAATAATTTCTAAAATAAATGACACTAAAAACATTAAAAGTGATGTATATTGATTGAATTATCATTTTAACATATTTTTTAGGTGAACGTTTCATGAAAAATAGTGGTTAAATTTATATATTTTGATTTAATAATTTTATTTATCTTTTTGAATTTGAATTAAATTAGTAATGTCAAAATAGACATTAATGTTATTTTATTTTAAATGATATTTAATTGTTTTATTTAAATTTACTACAAATTATATTTTGTGTAAATTTATAATTAAATATTATTAAATATAAAATAGTTTCCATCCATGGATTATTTTTTTATTATAATGACTATATTCACCATTAAATATTAAAAAATTCAGTTTGAGCAGTTATAGTTGAAAGGGTGTTTTTTCACATGACATGTGCATGTGTTAAAACTAACATCCAACACAAATACGATTTTTATTTTGATAATTAGATATTATATTTAAAATACATTGGTATATATTATCTAATAAGGATCAATTAATTTTATTCTTAAATTTTGAAACTACTTATATTAGTAAACTTTTCAATGTAATGAAAAAATGGTAATATCAGAAATCATAAGAATTAAATAACAAAATTTTTAGAAAATGTGATATATTTTGGTTTGATGGTGTTTATAGGTATTATAATCTTAAAAATTATTAATTATCAATAATTTATCCACATGAGGTATGGGAGACCACCCAATAGTTAATACAATTGAGTATTTAAATGAATGAAACTCCTACTCAACTATAGAACCCCCCCCCCACCCCCACTTCATCACTACTATATAGCCATTTGGATTAAAAAATATCTCCCCAAACCACCCCCTAACTCTAATAACATCATTACAATATAATTATTTAGGGAATAATTCAAATAATTGGATTTTTAGTAAAAATATAAAAAGGATAGTCTAAGAAGAGGTAATGTTCTTATAAAAGGGTCTTTATTTTATTTCATCAAAATTAAAAAATTATTATTATACCATGATTATATAATAACCTAGTTATATTACATATAATGTGTTGTATATGTGTAATAAAATTTCTTAATAAATTCAAACATATTTATCAATTGGGTTTTTAAATCATCGTCTGTGTGTACGACGAACTACCACCTTGTGAATTGATGTTTGTTTTTTTATTACCACATTTCAATTTTTGGAATAATGATGGGAATAATATTTATATATATTTATTATATTCATTATATTCATTATATCATTATACTTCTACAATTTTTATCCCTCATATACCTTCATTCACAATATTTTTTAGGAGTATGATAATGTCATTCATAAGTACGACGGATTACCACCATAAGAAGCGATGGGATTCATTCATGATTAACATGAAATGTATTAAGGGTGGGGACAATAAAATTATGTGAAATATATGACATAAATATGATAACATAATGATAATATATATATATATACTTAATTTACATTTCATTCTTTCAATATGTTATTAAAATGTTAACGATGTTCATGCGTATGTACGACCAACTATCTCTAGAAATTGTGTCTTATAATTCATGTCACAAAATATTCTGGATTATAATAATACCATATATAGTGAATATATAAGATATTTATATATTTTTTAACATCCTTTAATTGATTAAATCATGATTAAATTATGAGAGATAAAAAATAAAACCATAATTGAAATCAAGTTAATTAACACAAAAACAATGAACATATTCAATAATTATTTCGAAATGGATGATAATATGTTATGAAATAATAATATATGATACAACACATATTAATATGGTTTTTTAATATGTTAATAACATGTTTAAAACCACTATTTTTAGGTTATATAATGTATGATCAAAAGGAAAGCACAAGGTAATGGATTCATCGAAATTTCATTTCATTGAGGCATATTTTAATTTTATGCACAATGTTTATATTATATGGTGTATATACTATAAATTGGACATGTAATTTAATTAATTATTCCTTATTCATAAAATTTTATCTTTCAATTTTAATTATTTCATCTAAGGGTATTAGAATTAAGAGTTACTAAGTGGTAAAGAATTTCATAACTCAATTCCTTCTCATTGGGTTATATTACAACATCATTGTCATTTATATTATATGATTATATGTGTAATGAATTATTCAAATATATTAATGTATTAACACTTGTTTCATGTTTTTTTATATTTTGAAGGCATAATATATTATTTTTTTATTGACATAATCTTTCAAAAGGTTTACATCACAATCTCATTTTGTTCGGCATTATTTAATCTTGATTTTACATTAAAATAAATTATATGATAATCATTTTATAAAATAATAAATTTTAGTATAAAATTGTTATTAGTGATTATTTCCATGTGATGGTACCATTTTTAACTCTTTTATACAAAAACTGATTTAGAATGTTTAAAAACACACCTAACTCTATTTTTAAATTCGGTCGAAATCTATTTTCTGAAAATGTTTTCAAAAATATTTTTAACATTTTTTAAATGATTGGTTGAATAAAATTTTCCCCCTTTTTCTTTTTATATAAATTTATCTAATTTAATCTTTTTATTGTTTTCCAAATGAGCCACTTTTTTAACCTGTTTAAAATGAAAAATAATGCCCCTTTTACCTCGTACAACATGTAAAAACTACCCACCATCGTTTCATAGATGTTTACAATGATAATTTAAAAGGATATTATTAAATAAAATGTTATGAAATTTCATTTTAGAATAAAAGGATTTTAAAAATGTATTATTTTTTAAAATGTTATTTTCAAAATAAAATGATATTTTCCTCATGAATGTTATTATTGATATTTTTATTTCATCAACCACAAAAACCATTATTTTTACTCAAATGGATATATGTGATATTAATACCATTCAGAATATTCCTATATATTGATAATGATTACGTTTTCCATGGATATTGTTGATATTAAATTCCTTGAATATTTGTTTAGTCATAACATTTCCTTGATTTTTTCACATTCTTGTGATTATTAAACAAAAAAATTTCTATATTTATCCATATCATTTATTAGGGATATGACAATTTACGTAACCATATTCCATTTTTAAATAGGATTTATAATTTTAATAATGTTTCAATTTCTTGAGGACATATTTATTAATCCTTATATTTTACTCAATATAGATATTTTTTGGAAGCACAGTGTTATAAAGTAAATAATTTATTTGATATCTGGTTAATGATTTTGACATGATAAAATGGGTTGGGGACCGGTTAATGAAATACCCTTAATGTTTTGGTAGTCTATTGAAATGAAATTACTTTTTCATTAAACCTTAATGTTTTTAACCATGTTGTTTAGAACTTTCTTGGGGATACATATTGTTTTAAAGTGTATTATAAATGGTCTTGAAAAATATCATAAGGGTTTCAACACATATACATAAATTGAATTGATAATTGTTATTGAAAGTATAGGTTCATGTTCCAGATACCGGACATCCAATTATTCAGAATATCTATTATATAGAATTTATTATTATTATTAATATCCATGAGATTTTCACTATGTTATAATACGTGTATGCAATACGTTCCTGGATTATTTAATTAAACGGAATGTGTATTTAATAATTTATATTTGAATTTTGATTATTTAGTATCAAGTCACTATAATTGTAAATGTGTTCAAATGTTTACTATTTTATAGTGATTATCACTTATTTATCCATAATATATTTAACTATATAAAACCCTTAATGAGTATTTGATATCAAATTTATTATTTATTCCTTTCTATAAGAATCCATGATGTGTACATATAAATTTATGGAATAATATTCTAAAAGGGAATAAAGATATTCTCAAAAAATAAAAGTAGAAATTATTTTTTAATGTTTTTTATTCATTTATAATAGAAAAATAATATATGTATCTACTTTCCCATTACATATGAACTATATTGTAATTTGGGATGTGATACTTTGTATATTATTCCAATGTAATGGTCATAGTAGAAGATCCTAGGGTACTGGTATTAGTGTGGTTACATTATATATTACACCAAAACATTAAATCATTGTTTGAACTCATTTGAAAATTTAATCCTTTTATAATACTCAGTGAAATTTAACCAAAACACATGATAACATAATTAGATAATTTTTCATAGCCTCTTTTCCCTATGTTAAGGAATGAAATTTACAAAACCAATAACAACATTAAATTTTGAAAATTTAACAATATCCTAGTAAATATGAAAATATATTTTTTTCAATGGGAGACACCAAAGATTTCATTTAAAACCCACAATAAATCCAAAATTAATTAAAAATAATAATTCATATATATATCATAACAAATCATCTTAATTAAATGTTATAAAGGAATACAAATGTTTTATATTCCTAAAAAAGAAAATTTTAGATGATACAGAAATTCACTAACTGAATGGTCTATAAAAACATGCATCATGGCTTAGAATTCTACTAGAAGTCAAGAAAAAATATGTTTAATAGTCTTTATATTATTTTATAGTTAGAAAATTGTAACCATGAAACTATATGATTATTATCATTTCCACTTTAAAACATGGATTTCCAAAAAATAGTATAGAACAACTAATATAAATTATAAATAATCAAATAAATTCTATGAATTGTTTGAATTTCCCAGAAGAAGGCTTTATTTTCAAACACATGTTTCTTGACAACCTCAGGTAATTCAATGTTTGGAATTAAATTTTTTGTTTAGACACTTACTCATATCTACATATAGAGCATTGATGTTCCCATATCAACTCTTCTATGAATTCCTTTAAAAACCCAGGCATTAGTAACATTTTTCATGGACCAATTCGGTTCAATATGAAATATTACCCAGGTCTACCCAAGAAAACTACTATGGAATTTTATCAATCCCAAAAATCTATAAATTTTTTTAAAGAGTCAAAAATATATTATTGGAAAACATTTCACCATATAAAATAAAAATAAAAATAAATACTTTTCGATATGTTCCTCATGAACACATAGTAATTTTATGATCCACATATTTTAAATAAATTGTTTTCAGAACCAATAAAAACCACATAAGAAATATAGGTAAAGAAAAAACACATTAAAAAATAACTAAAACCAATAACTGTGTGAAAAAAAATCCATAAAACAGTATGGATTAACCTTTAAATAAGATCCAAAAAATATAAGAATGAAATTATAAAGAGACAAAGATGAAGTTGTGTAATACATATGTTTATCTACCAATATTAATTAAAATTTATCTAACATAATTCTAAATCCCATATTCAAATTTCAAGTTAATAGTCATCAGATTCATTCTCTAACACAACTAAACCAACAATCCAAAGACAATATACTATATCCAAGAATAAACAATACTAAAAACATTAATATAGGATAGTAATATGAATAAGATTCATAATTGGTATCAACCTACCCAAAATATATAACTTTTATAATTAAATTTGTTTCTAGTTAGTAAGAAATAAAACTACGAAATTAAGCATTACAAATAATTTTAATTTTAGTAACAAACACTGCTTATATTATATAACAATACCAAATATATTATCTATGTGATGAAGGTTAAATTACTATGTTAGTAAATTATAGAAAAGATCAAATTAATATATACCTAATAGTTTAGTAGTATTGTGAGGCTAGATACATATGTAAATTACATATTACGATAAAAAACATTAAACTGAACATAGAATGTCTTTGAGAGAATGATTTATTCTTATAAAATATATTTTAAGTTATTCTAATTTCTCATTATTGTTCCCAAGATATAGGGAAAAAATTAATTGGGGAAATCATATGTTCATTATAGGGTAATGTACATCAAACAAAATTAAAAAAAAGGCATGACTAATTTTGCAGGAGTTAATGATAATCTAATTGGTCATATAACTAATAGAATGAACATGGATTATATAAAATGTTTATATAAAAATATAAAAAATAACATGGACAATAATGACTGATTTAATAGTGGTTAAATTTATAATTTTAAAAAACATAATTTATCATCAAAACCTCATTAAAATAAAACATACATAAATAGTTCTGGAATACACAGAATAACCAATCTAGTTTGTCTCATGAGACCTACTGATTCATTTAGTGGATGTGTAATTATAGGCCCAAAACATCACTAAATAAATAAAATGAATTCATATTATGAAAATAGTAAATAAAAATACAAAATATAATAAAAATTACTTGATAAGAAATAAACATTCGCATTGAAATAAAAATTGTACGAAATGCCATAATAAAACCTGTCAGTAAATGGAATAACATTCATGGTATGAACACATTAAACAAACATGGTATATAGAAATAGATATTCTATTAATTTAATATCTATATTTAAATTGTTGAAATAATATTGAATATGTATATTATATTAAAAAACTTGGATATGAAGGGAAAAAGTTCAATAGAGATAGGAAGACAACATCATCAAAAAATATAGAATAAATGGGAATTAATCCTTGGAAGGAATCATGAATTTGAATAATAATCATAGTTTAAGTAAAATAATATCTTGTAAAGGAATCATGTCTGTGAATAATAATCATAGTTTAAGTAAAATAAAATATTGTAAAGGAGTCAAGTCTGTGAAGAATAATCATAGTTTAAATAAAATTAGTTCATATCAAAAATATTCCATAAAAAATAATTTTCACAAAATTATAATGAATGTTAAAAATTATATGTTATAAAAATATGAAAATGATTTACTTTTAGATCATTTAAATGAAAATAAATGGAAATAAAAAGGAAATTCTTAAATCATTGAGGTAGATATTAAAAAAATATTTAAACTATAAAATGAATATCAACATGGAGCATAAAATTTATAAACGTAAAGGGGATATAATTTGAAAACACTAACAAAATATTAGGTTGAATTGTGAACCATTGGGCAGTAGATTTTCAAAGAGACATATAAACCCCAGTAATATATATTGGAGAATAAAATATATGGAGTTAATATAAAACAATCCTAAAATTTCGATTTTGTCAATTTTTTCACAAATAATCAATAATTCATTGTGAGATTGTGAAAAAAACTTATCTCATGTATGGATTCCCATCATAAAACCTATATCCTCTTTGATAATAAAAAATTAAGCATTATTATTTTATTTGATTACCTAATTCATTATTATTATCATTTATATTAATATTTTGTATTAAATTTTTCCAAAATTAATATATATTTTTAATTAATATGGATCAATGGTTATTAGTAGTTCCAATAATCCCTTATTAATTTCAATATATTTGTTTCAATCATTATTAAAAGTTCATGAGTTTATCTTAACCAAAATATTAAATGTTTTATAATATAATTTCCTTAATAATCGGTGAATTTATATGTTTACTCCATGGGATTTTCTTGTACAGTTCTCCAAGATTTAATCCAAAAGGAACATATTTCAATTATTTTTGACAAAATAAAAATTAGAATATTATAAAATAGAAATTTTTAATATATAAACCTATAGAAAAAATTAATTTAATATTAATTTAATTTCATTCTATAATTTTTTTTTCTTATCTATCCATGTTATGAATTTATTGCATCTTTGATTTTGGTGGTTAAACCAAGCAAACAACAAGGTATATTTGATTAATTAGTATGATAATAAAATCCTTTTATTATAATATCAAAATTCTAGATGTATTATGAAAAAAGTTATATGTTTCTATAATGAGAAATCCTAATTAAACCATAGGTGTCCAAAATATATAAATAAAAAACAATGATAACATGTTATTACATACAAGAAATAAATTGTGTCCCTTCTTGAAAAACATCTTGGTTTTGAAGGAATTTGATAAATTTTTATGGAAAATATATTTAAAAAATTTGTATATGATTATTAGTGGAGGAGATATATTAAAATAGGGAGGGAAATTGAAATTTTAGGATCATATTTTATGTGTGATAGTGGGGGTCCTTTTATAAGTTAGGGGAGTGAATTTTTGAAACAATTTATTATATAATATAAAATGAAAATTAATATTCATGTAAATTGGTTTATGATTTTATAAATAATGCAGTTAAGATGTGGGGATGTATAAAAATTTATTATACACCCAATTAATATTTTTTAAATGATATTTTAGGTCATTACCCAATTTTTTTACACATTAACAATATTTTAGAGTTTCTTACTGTGACCTTTAATTATATTATTAACTTATTTTTATCCCTAAAAATCAAATTAAACTTATTAAATAATGTTCACATGATAAAATAAAATATTAAATAAAACTTTTATATTCAATTTCTAAAATGGATAAAAATTAATTTTGAAATCATGGAACAAAATGAAGAGAGTTAATTTTTAATTAAAAAATATGTCTTTAAGAAACAAATGAACTTTTACTTATTTAGAAAAAAATATTTTGAATAGCATTTCCTCTCATGACATTTATTGTATTTCTATTTAACATTGGAGTGTTACTGAATTTAAAACCTGGTTAAAATAAAATTTAATCTAGTGATTACATAAATAATGTAAAAGGTAAATATATATTTTTTTAATTAGTATATAATATATATTAAGTTAAAAAAATTAAATAATTGGTTTCTAAAATCACATATTAAATTTAAATTCATAATTTTAATCCATAAATAGATATTTTTGAGGAAATGGTTTAATAAATAATTTAATAAACATTATATCATGATAAATGAAATTATTTTTTTATAAACACTATTTTAAAAATTCCCAAGATAACATTTTTATAAGAATCACTAATATATCCCTCAATAAAATTTTGACATTATAAATCAAAAAATAAAATCAATTTTATATGATTTGAGTTATTAAATACGATATTTATCTTTAAAATATATTATTGAATGAATATTTTTATATTGTAATAGAATGTGTGTTGTGAAATATTTTCGAGATGTGGTGTTTACCTACTACAGTGAAGTAATTGTTCTTGCATATGATACCATTATTTCAAAGGTATAAAAATCATCCATTTGTACGTAATAATATATCAAAAAACATCATGAAACAAATTTCATTTTAAAATAGGGAATTTTTTTGAATATTATATTTTAAATTCCAAAATTATAGAAATAAATGAACTTTAACAAGATTCAATTGATCATTAGAATAAAATAAATGAAACCAAACTGAGTTATATTAATTATTTTAAAATAAAAAAAATATGAATATAATTTTTATAGTAATATAATAATTTTATAACTGAAAGAACCATCTTCCTTTTCAAAATAATAATTTTCTATTAAAGAAATAATGAACATACTTTTATTTTTTTGAATATAATACATATATATATACCATAACATGGAGGTAGACAAAAATTATAATACACACTAACATAATAATCATAAAAATGTTAATATAGTGTCATGATGTAACCAAAAATCAACTATTATATAAACATTCACAACACAATCCTTAAAATATCAGCTAGGATATCATGAGTAGAACTAAAGAAAAAAATATTTCTTCTAATTAGTTCCTAAGGGGATTCTTCTACTGTAATAATAGGTTTATCTTAACTCACTATATTAATTAGAAAAATCCCCTCGGTAGATAATAGTTATTCTTTGGGTCAATCACAATAGAAAAAATAATAATTATTTAGTATTTGTGTATAGCCTTTCTATCTAACTACAAGTGCCTTCCCATGATTCAAAATAGAGGTGAGAATTCAATATATAAAATAAATAAGTTACATAATAATATGTTATAGAAATCATAACACACCCTCACCTCCAATAATCCTTCATTGAATCATCACATATTTATGGATTTGTGAAATATTAGAGTATCTTTTAACTTGGAAACATTTATTAATCTGATGTAACATATGTATCATTTTATATTTTTTATAAAAAACACCATGGGGGGTCACATCAAGAAAATAAATTAATGAAAAAAATCGATTTAAAATTTGGATGATATTATTTATCATAAATTCCTCAAGTATCAAATTTTTATATCCATAAAATATCATTTTTCCAATGGTAAATAAAAGAACATAAATATATTATACTAAAAAACACTATCTAAAAAATAATACTATTTTACATTTTAAGTATTTATTAATTAATGTGGTTATATTCTTATAATTTATAAAAAATCGCTCTAATAAATTTGTTTCAATTTATTGAACGTAAATATTAGGTTTTAATAAACAATAATACATGGAGTGGAATGTGCATTTGAAAACATACTTTTATCAACGAAACATGAGAAATCCATTTATACTAAATGAAAATCATGGGAGAAATAAAATTATATTGTTGAAGGATATATAGATACATTTTATCTAATTTTTAAAATATTCAAATCATGAGTAAGAAATAAAAGACATTGTAGAAGTTAAATTTAATAATTTATTCATGGATAAACCACCATAAAATCATCTATTATACATGAAATAATTTAAATCCACCACCCAGATGTGAAATATTATTTGTAAGTACCTTTCAAAACCATAACATAGTTAAATATGTAATTAAATAGGATGGGTTGGCCTTACCCATCACTTGATTTGAGTCACTGTAAGGTCAGATCTGTGTTCTCGATCACTGCAAGTCAGTGACAAAGACCAAAGTATCATATTTAACCATTTCGGAATCGTCTCACCCTAGGAATTATAAAATGACCAATCCATGAATTAGTAATAAAAAATTGTAATATCATATCATAAAATATCTTGAAATAAACAGAAATAGATAACATAACCAATATAACTCTACAACTCATGAATAACACATTAACAATATCCAACTATAAATATAATCAAATTCAAAAAATCAGTACATGTCTAATGAGACTGAAACATTATATCCCAAATGATCCATAATAAAAAATTTATCCACAAGATCTAAACATCATGAGATAATAATCACCACCATCGCAAATCAGCCATAGATGATAGAAAAAAGGATATCTATCAAAATTCATGTTACCCTTACCATTAATTAGGTCCTAAAAACCATTTCTAAAAACACACAAGGGATTATGAAGGGGTCCGAGGAATAACTTATTAGGATACCATCATGATTCAACATAAGGTCAATCAATATATAAACTAATAATTATATTTTATAAACCCCATTTCAAAAAATTTCACCTAAAATATATCTTTATAAATTTATTTGGATTTTCTCAAAAACATTATTCATTTCCAACGTAATAATGTAAAATACACAATAAAAATAAAGAGAAGTGATATTCAATATATAATGAAAAATCCTCTAATCATGGAATAAGATTCATCATAATAATTATCATAAACATCATTATATATAAATTAATGAATTTTATGTCAAAAATCATGGGAATAAAAATGAAATAAAGGAACAAGGAACATGAATCTTAGGCTCTAACCAATTTTTTCTAGAATGAAATTGTCTAAGACATGACTAACAAGTTCGATAAGATTATATAATAATTTCCTTAGCATAATCTATCTTATATAGGTCTTATATTCCTTACATTAGATCTCTTGTCCCACATGGGTTATCATTATTCCACGATCTCCCTCATGAGATTATGTAACATTAACTAACCACTCCACCCAGTAGAAAAATTATTTAACATTCTAAGCCAGCCACAAGATCCAAAATCTCATATTTTCAATAAATCTAAAAATACATGAAATATTATAACCACCCATATAAAACACCAAAAATTAAAATATATAAATTATACATTAACTTCATTTGAAAGACCTCTAAATATCCCATTCACAAATCCATTTGAAACCACAAATACACTTTAACAGACTTTTTTAGAAGCATTTTATTCATTAAAAATACATAATTTAAAAAATATATTAAAAATATTCAAATTGGATTCACCTTTATTTATCTAAATCTACCATGGAATAATCATCATTATCATTATAATTTAACGAATATTTAATGAATAAAAATAAAAATAAATCAAAAACCAAAAAAAATCATGAAAAAATGCCCTTAAATATAGTAACCTACGAGGAAAAAATATATGAACACATTCCCACCACAAAATATCACATTAATTAGAAAAAGGGATCCGTACAAACCTAAACCACCAAGAAGACATATAATTACCTTTACACACCCATTTAATTATCCTCATAAAATCATATCATTTTAATCATTCTTGGAAATGGATGAAAAAAGGTGTATGATGATGAAAACATTATATTCAAGGGTTACATAAGGAAACCACCATGATATAAGGATATTGACCAAGAATCCAAGGGAGAATAATATCTATTCAGAATAGGGAGGTTTCATGTAAATGATAGGAATGGGGGTATATTTATAGTAAAACATTTCATGGAAATAATGATAAAAACTACTTTTTCATGATCATGATAATCTACATATTTTGGATTAAAAATTAGTAAAATGGTTCCCAAATAATTTTAGACATAATTCTACTGAAAAATAAGATTTATCGTTCCTTAAAACATCTTTTTGGTTAGAAAAAATCATGCAGAAACCATTTTTAGACTCACATTCATCAATACTACCCTCTTATATGTTCAAGTTTGTCTTTACTCAATATTTTTAGATCACAATACACAAATATTTGAGTACTAAAAAATCATTTTTTACCTCCAAATCCAAGGAAATCAAATAAATATTAAATAATAATTAAAACACAAAGAAAAAATTGTTAGTGACCCAGTGGGTTTCAAAAATCTCACCACTATATCACTTTATTCCCTCATAAAGTCATCAAGGTTCGACATTCAAAAATTTGTGAGGCCTTAATTAACTCATTGATGATTCATGGTACAATGTCGTAATGCTATTTCTACAACTCTTTTGAATTACACAGATAAAGGAGAACAATTTTACCTAGAGAACATATTTTTTGTAATACATGATAAGAATAATTTTCTCAAAAATTATTATGTCATACAACATCTACAAATCCTCCAACTACATCCCATGAGTTAGGTGTTGATGCTTATTTTTTAACTAGGACATATGAATGAATCATGTATTCATACAGTCCATTGTATAAATTTAAAGATACACGATACCTTCTCTAGATGCTCCACGATCTAAAACAATTTAAAAAAGAATACATTAATATTATTTATTTTTTGATGTTTTGATGGAGTAATCAAAACAATAAATGAAGAAAAACTTGATCACTGACCTCAGACTATAATAGTTTATGATAGTGATTAATATATGATATTTGGTGACCTGAATCTTTTACCTTCCATTATTGAATTAAATTCACTTTCTATATCGTGTCATATATAATAATCATCCCCAATAAAGAACTATTACCCAATATAGCCCCACACAATAGGGATGAACATGGAAACCCATTAAATCCCCCCCAAAAAGGGCAGTATTTATTGATTATTGATAAATTTCATTATATTTAAACATAAAAACTATTATATTCATATCCCATGAACCCACAATGTCAAGAACGCAAGATCATAGAATATCCTCAAGAATTTGGATGGTACACTATTTATGAAAATCCGTTTGTTGATTATATTATGTGAACAACATCTACTATGTTATCATTAATTCTTGGATAGACATCCAAAACTGAGATTTAAATAAGTATCTTGGTCATAAAAAATGGTATATGACAACTCATGAATCCTAAAAAATATTAGTCATAAAGGTTTCCGAGCTCCACATCCATCGTTGGATTTTTAATGGGAATATAATTGGTTGATTTAGACAACTTGTCAATAACACTTTAAATAGTGTCCAACCCACTAGGAGTAGATGTTTGACTAATCACAATTCCCATAGATATCTTGGTCCACTTCCAATATAGAATGGGAATAGGCTATATAACCTATCATGTCTATAATTCACCCTCTTGATCTATTCACTGGTAAAACATCACAGCAAAAAATAAGTAACTATTTTAAATATCGTATGATACAAATATTGGGATCTAAAATTATAAAAAACCATAGTAACTATGTGATGACCAAATATAATTGAATAATTATCCTCATATAATACCTTTTTTTATTTGATTACATAAACTAAAAAACCATTACTAAATATTATAGTACCATTAGAAGTATAAGATATATCCCCTAACATCTCTTAACTAATTAATACTCTAATAATCTATTGGATGTTTGGGTCATATGCCTGGACACATTGACCCTGGTCATCAAGAGAGGGGTGAATTGGACACAGTTCAAGGATGTCTTCCTTTAATCAACTAACATCTCCACACTTCAATGAACAAATAAAATTACCATAATCCACTGATCCATATATTATTTCATTTCATGGATATAAAATTTCTTACACTATGTATTTGTAATCCCATTCCCCTCTATGGGGTTATAGGGGGATGTCAAAATCAATTCTATAAGGATACTCCACCTATATACTGTTAATGAGGTATTAGTCTCTCTAGTTAAAAGAATATTCGATGATCTTATGATCCAAATATAATCTAAACCACTCCCTAAAGAGGTAATTGTGCCATGTCATTAATGCATGAATCAAATAACCCATCTCTAGGCCATCTGTGTGGTAATTCATTCGATGTGGGAATATATGTCATGTATTATATTCTACTACATGATAGTACTAAATCATCACACACACCAACCCCATACACTATGAATCAACAACACTACATAACACTTCCTAGAATAAAAAATAATCATACTTATAACTACTGTCAACAGGACTAGAAAATACTCAAATTTATACTATTATTTCTTACCCCACTCAATCTTGACACATTATTTAGTCATCCTTGTCATTGGATAATATTTCATTGGGAAATACTAAACAAAAATCAAGTTATATCCATCCAAACACAAATATCAAATGATCATAAAAAAATTCAGGGTCCATTCACAAGACATCACTAAATGGATTTCCTTAGGATAAAAAAATACATTCTCAAAAAATAATATTACCCAAAACCATACATACCCGATTAAAAATTATCATTTTGACAATTTAGAAAACATTAAATTTTCTCTCAAGGTTCCACAGAAACCTCTATATAGTCTCTAGGGTCCTCTTACATATTATAGTTCATGATTATATCATTCATGAACATCATCACAATAGAGTACAAAAAGATATAAAAGATATGATATTTCAAATCAGAAAATACCACAACAAAATTGGTACATCCAAATGTAAAAACAAGATGCTCAAAATACCCATACCATCATCTTAACATATTATTGGAAACATCGCCTTCCCAAACCCTAAAATATAGGTTACTCAAACATAGTAATTATTTTGAAATCCTCTAGGGTCACTTGATATGGTCTAAAATATAATCAATTATTGGTAATATTTATTAATTGTTAGTGATCAACAAATTAACCTTATAAAAATCAATATAATTTTTGAGACACCCATTTGAAATAATTTAAAAATGTATTAAACGTTCTCATGGGGACATTCCTAAAAAATATACCATTCAGTTAAAATATTTTATTTGATCATTTAACTCTTCCTACATAGTAGTGTCTACATATAATTATGAAAATAAAATGGGACTCATCATAGTGAGTATGGTGAAAGAAAATATGAACCCTTAATTGGGATAAAACATAGATAAATCATCAAAAATCACTTCTCAATATGAACCCACGTCCAAATGAAGATTCACATATTATACATAATCATTAATTATAAAATAAAAACCACTTTATCTAGAACAAAATCAATCCTATAATGGAAATAAAGGCTATTTCCCTCCTTAACCTCATGTCCCCCTCACTTGAAAACATTTCGGTGTTTTTTTCAGGAGATAGAAACTGGGCCCTATAAAAATGACATTAATTTTGGATCTTCAATATTTATCATCTAATCCATGTCAATGAAATAATAAAAAACACTTTTTTCTTAAACTATCAATTACCAAAGTATGTCCACATCAATAGTTAAATTATAAAAATAATAGAACTTTATTACCATCTTCATATTTTATATCAATGTGGTAAGTAGATCACAAGTAAATGTTTCCAAATCAACTACAAACCTAAAAAATAAAAATACATTAACAATATAGGAAAATCAGAACAACCTTATCAGACACAGAAAAAATCATAGTATAATGAATTATCATCATACCTCTCATAGTGATCAGCCCATATTAACACTGCCCAAATGAAATATCTAGGGTATAAAGGAATCCTAACTTAGGAAAACCTTCACAAGTCATAGCCAAATTGGGATACAATTTATTTTATAGGAGTGCTCCCGCACCCTTTTAATAATTAAACTACAACTATGAACATTTTCAAAATGAAGAACCAACTCCACTCTCCATTGATGATGGCTTATATAAGTGTTTTATATGACCCAAATTCCCACACCAAAAGAACAACCTTGAAGCCTCCCAGGAGGTATGTCTACTATGGGTACACATCCCATGTTAATAAAAATTAACATGTTTATTCCCTAAAGAATCCAATGGCATGGAACCTGATGACTATTAAACAGGTGTTCCCCCACTCTAATAATGTACATTCTACTTCATCTTCTAGAAAGATAAAGTGATCTTCCTCATTCCTTCTACTGATAAAACCCAGTAAGACCTACATTATATTAAAATCCACCTTAGATTTGATCCCTATATAAACCACCACAGTAAAATTAAGAAGGAAATGGAGAAGAAGAATGTACATGATCTCAACCATCAGACCCATTTCATTATCACTACCCCATAGATATACTTTTTTATGATCATGGTATAAAAGTATACTAACATGATAAAAAATATATATATATTCAATCATAAAATAGTCTCCATGATCTATAGTCACTAATTCAGAATCCCCCAAGAGCCTTAGTTTTTTAGATTGATTTGATGATTAAAATACTTTGTAAAATAAATCATGGTAATAACCTCATACAAATTTATTATAGTTATTAAATCCCACATATTCCTAACTAATATTTTTAACATTTATGTGGTGAAAAAAACATTAGATACAACAAGTGGCCTTATGAAAATAAATATACCCATGATATTTTAAATCCATTCCTTGGCCTTCAGAGTACCATTATAACCCATGAATCCAAATGCATTGTTCTTGGTGGACTCTTGGGAGTGATCTTCCATCTATTTCGGACCTCTTTTTCAATTTTAGTACATGGATTTATTTATTTAGATAATTGATTCAACTAATTCATAGTCTACTAGAGGTTTATCTTACATAGAATTCTCCACAAATCACTCTCTTCAATTAAAGGATTATTTTTGAGAAATTATAGATATAACATAACATAAAAACACATTCAATAGAAACTTTAATCTCTATCAACCTCAGTTAAACTATAATAAACAACAAAAATAGATCTCATTTGAAAATCATTAATATATATAATAATTCTATGTAAATAAGTAGTGGAGTCATAAAAATGTCAACATTTTTTTACTATGTATGGTTTAGATTCTTTGTTTGAAAAACCATCCACCACTTGCGCAATATATATCTATAAGGGATGTAGACGTGGAAGAAAGGGTTCATCACAGATTCTATTAACAATGCACAAAAACTGTTCACCTTGGTTTCCCTCCCCTGTTTCACCATGATAATTAGTAGTTATCCTATTTACCCATGGGTTCTTTAAGAAACCCATAATCGATGATAAAATATGTTGAGTCTCATTAAAATTATTGAAAAGTGAATTTAAATTTTAAAAAACCCAAAACCAACTATAGTGATAGTAGATTTTCAAACATTGATACTAAATCTTTTTATACGAATATTCAATACATTGTATATATACAAAACTGAGGACTGTAATATTTTTGTGAATTTGGAATCTTGTATCCCAAGCTTCTTAAATGTTGAAATTTATTCAACGTACCTCATAAAGATATTCACCTTTATTACTATTCACAACAATTCCCTACTAAAACATTTCTTCATATGCTAAGAAAATAAAACATTAGAAATGGTGAGCTCAGATTCTCAATTAGGGTAAATAAGGGAGATACATAAGTATAACATGAGCATAAGGGTATGAGAACATGATCATATAATTTGAGAAATATACCCTCAATAAAAAATATAATCAACATGGTTCATGATAATGATATTAGAATTTTATAATACATGAATAATTACGGAATAAAAGAACATGATCCATGAGAGCATACCATGATAATAACACATGTACTTTTATCATTCACATTATTATAGAAATTCATATGGCATGGTTTCCCGATATGACATTGATAACATGTTAGACTTGGGTTAACCTATCATTCACTAGCATCGAGCATAACCTAAACACGTATGTACCTTTTTTTGACATGGGCTGACCACCAATCTACCCTCATTCTATTTTCTTGTCCTAGCCGCCCATGTACACTCTTTTTCAATCTTGGTCTAACCACCCTTTGATCTCATTAAACATTTATCATTACCAAATGAATTGGTTGGAAATATAATTCATACCCTTAATATAATGAATATCATATGTATGTGTTCTAAAAAATCATAAAACATTAATCATATCATATCTAATAAAATGTAATGGGTATCCCAAGTATTTCATCATATCATAACCTATGAAAAAACACAGGTTTCATAATCATTTAATTATATCATAACCGATGAATTGAAGTGGTTTTTATAAGCATTTCATAATGGTATAACCAATGAAATAGAAATGGGTTTCATAAATATCAAGCCACAACAACATAAACCATTCAGAGAGAGAAAAATAATATTATATTTTGATAATATCCCAATAATGAAAAATTAACATTAAAAAATTCATATTGAAAGGATAACCATTTAGAAATATCTTTTGAATAATTTCCTATAGAAAACAACATTTTCACTTTGAAAACTCATTTTAAAAAATTAAACATTTTGAAAATATTTTCCATTGAAAATAACATTGAAAAGATATAATGTAAGATCTAAAATTATTTAAATTAATTTTTATGGAAATATATATTAAACTATGAAAAAATATTTTTTAAACATTTTTAAATAAATGTTAGAAAACATGATTTTGGAGAAAAAAGTGTATTCGATTGAAAATAAGATTTTTTATAATAAATAAAATTGAATTCATTTGTACCTAATGAATTAAAAATGAAGGTGAAATATATATTATCATTAAATCACTATAAAATAAAAAAAAGTTTTAGTTTCATGAAAAATATATTATAATATTTCATTATTGAAAGCATAATTTTAAACAACCTTCATAAACAATGAGATTGTAACATAAAATAGATACATATTTAATAACCTTTAGTTGTAAGCCCTATGAAGGAATTGCATCAAATTAAACATAATATATCATATAGATAAACATATTAATGAGAATTTATTTAAATAAAGGTTTATATACACCTCCTAAAAGATGATATGTGTAAAACATAACATATCTCACAAACAAGGAAAATAGAGAAAAAATCCCTTACCATAGTTGTATGTATTGAACCGTAAACCCCATGAAAGAGATATCCTGAAATGGAAATATAATTCAATATAATTTTCAGGTGAAGAATCATAAAATAATGTCATGGTAACTATATACACCACTTATATGAAATAGTTGGTGAATATGGAATCTATCTCAAATAAGTAAAAAGTGAGATATAAATCTCTTACCTCAAATATTGACATCTATAGTTCATGTTAAATCATTGTATATAATAAATATATTTCTATTATACATATATTAAATAAAAATATTCAAATAAATAAATACATATATGATTTTATTAGGACCTTTTATTACCCATTTATTATCAATTCCATGTTACATTTATGTTATATGCAATAATTACGTTGATTTTTCGTGAATACTTTGATTCGTTATTTTTAGTCCTCATGATTAGATCTCAGTTTCATCATATAAAAAATCCAATCCAAGATATAAATAAAATATAGATTAAGAATATATGTTTTTATAGTATTTCATAATATTTAGGTATAGAAAATGAAATACACCGTCTGTGGAGATGGTAGAGCATATGAACACATGAACATTTTTTCCGTTTTCTTTTTTAATTTAAAAAAGAAAATTAAGTTACATGTATTATCCATAAAAAATAATTTTTATGTCTAATATATCACATATTTTAATTTAATCCATCCTTATCACATACCGTGAAAGCTATGAATAAATGACATCATTTCACAAGGTTGTAGTTTATCGTACACACTAACGACATTGTCATATTCCTATAAAATCGGTAGTATGGAGGTGTATGTGATATAATAAATAAATAAATAATAATAATAATATAATCATAAATATATAAATATCATATATAAAAAATAAATACATTATTATGTCTTGCCTCAAGAGGTGGTAATGGAGAAACGAATGATGTCGGTTCACAAGGTGGCAGTCAATCAAACACACAAATAATGACAGTAACCCATATGATGGATGTGTAGATTTCTTTAGGACTTTTCATTGACATAAAATTATATCAATATATGGAATAAAATCAGGTTTTTAAATCAACTTTTATTAATAAAAAATTAATGAGGTACTGGAATAAAAAAACATTTGTTGATGAACATTGCCTCTTAATCAGATATCCTCTGTAGGTTTGTAATAAATTCGTAGATTAGATTTATGTCCAAAATAAGAATAATAGTATGAGGGGTGGGATTTGGGGAAATTATTTTGGAAGGTATTTGTAAATCTATATTACTATTAAGGTGTTCATAAAAGAGGAAAGGGGTGACCTTATATAAGTGAGGTTAGTGGCACTCTGGTAATTTTTTTAAAATAGATAATTCCACCCCTGTTTTTTCCAAGTCACAAGGCTCCAACAATTGAAAAATATCTATTATAGATGGTATATGGTCGTAACAGTTCTATATAATTGTTCCTAGACAATTTTTATGTCATTTTAGACTCTTATAATTTATGTTTAACCCTTGGTATTCTAATTTTTATAGTAACCATGATAAGTAATTTTTATAGTTTTCACTATTCATTTTGGTCAATTTTTTTTACATTTTTAGAAATTATAATTTTTTTTATTAAAAATATAGAATAATTTTTTTGAAATTAAATTAATATATTTATAAAAATTTTAATTTAAAATTAATTTTGTAGACATAATGGGAAACCTTGTTTCTATAGATAATATTTTCAGAAGTTTAGTGTCTTTTTATTTCAAAATTAAATTTGAAAATGATGAAAATGACATAAATTTAATTTACTGATATAAAATTTAACTACTTATAATTTCAAATATATTAAAATTTTAATTTATTAATATAAATTTTTTTAAAAAAATTGTTTTTAATTAAATTTTATTATTTTTCACTTTTTAAAAAATGACCATTTTCAAAATATTATGAAAAACAATCCCTAAGATAAATTTTCTAATTTTATTTCAAAAAATTTAGTATACTTTTAAAATAAATTTATAATTTTTAATGTTTATTTTTTAAATAATCACATCATAAATCATCAAAAATTTATATTTTTAATACATTTTTAAGAGTAATATTAGATTGATATTTATCTCTTATATATAAAGGAAATAGGATTAATGTTAAAAAATATATTTAGTATATTATATATAACATTTAGAAACAAATATTAATAATATTTTTTTTTAATTTATTGGTATAAAACACACTTGTGTGCATAAAAATAAATTTTCATGGAAAATATTCTATTTTTATTAAAAAAGGGCTTTACCTTCATTTATAATTACTTAATCACTGAGAACTTTTTTTACATATGTGAACCATATTTTAATAATTTATTTAATCCTTTTAATATCTTCCATTCCATTTTCTAGGTGATAATTATCATATTAAAAAAATAACATTTTAACAATATTCCATGTTTTTTAAAAACTCAAGGTTCGATGTAACATATGAAAACATCAATATTGCATGTAAGACAAGCCAAAATCAGTGTTGTGTATAATAAATAAAAGGTTTGCATATAATGAAAAATATATAAAATACATTGTTTATTTGAAACTAAATTTTTTAAAAATATTAGTATACTACAAAAACCATAAAAACCTATGGTTAGTAATAATGGATATATAGATGACACTCCACCAATATTACCCCTCAATCCCAGATAGTCATATCTCATATATTCCACTAGAAGAAGTTTAATATAATAGATCTAGTGTTAATTTTTAGTGAAACAACCCAGGTTGAACTGAACCATCACCTACCCCATACAAGACATAGGGCTAATGGTTAAATATTGATCGTCAAAGGATGGAATCAAATACATGGGTGTCATATTTAATGATCCAAGAATGGATTCATCCATTAAAATATGAAAGGAACCTTCCATGAATTTTACATACCACAACAAAATAATAATTATGATTTGATATGAATATAAAAATTGAGGATATGCAACAATAACAAAATTTAGAAAATATTACCAACATCACCCTAAAATGCATACATAAGACATATTTATTATCAAACTATCAATATAAACAACATCTAAAAATATTGAAATCGACAAAGAGGAAAATATAAGACTTATAATGTGATATAAAAACCAAAAATGATTCACTCTATCTCAACATCATTGGATAATCATCTCCACTAACCCAAACCAACTGTGAAAAATTGTAGTAAATGAGGTAAACTAAAGGGAATAGTGGCTTTAACTATACTTGTTATTTATAAATATCAATATATTTATTCTCAAGGTAGAATGAATGGTATAAGGAAATTTCATAATAATATAACACAATGAATCTCTATGTGGTATTTCTCTTTGAATATTAATATTTTGAGTTTGAAAATAACTTTCTAAAAAATTTCACATGAAAATATTTCATTATAAATTAATTTGGGATTTCTCAAAATCATTCCATGATTAACAATTTAGAATGTACATTGATAATTAAAAAGTAATTTAATTCATATGGCATAAAATGTCCAAATCTCCCAATCATGGAATAATCATGAGCATATGTATACCATTAAGAAACATGATGTATCCATAAATGGGTATTGAACATAATCTCAAGGGAATAAAAATTAATTATGGAACATGAATCATTTATCATGGGATCTAGTCAATGGGATCTATCAAGAATTTGACTGGGACATGGTTTTCAAGATGACTAATAAAATTTTACAAGTATCATTCCCATTTAGTTATCCTTAAGACCTATATTTCATATATAGTATCTCTTAGTCAACATGGGTTACATTTCTTCTATGAAATCCATTACCCCTTGGAAACATTCCTTATCTATTCTATGAAATAGTTTATAGATTAAATTTTATAAGAAACCTATATAACTTAGGGCACCCAAAGGAAGACATGGAAAATTATTGAAACCATTTTAAAAACACATTTCAGAAACAACATATGCCCATAATAAATTAAACAAAAATAAAAATAGAAAATATTTTAAATACTCCATTATAATTTCATTTGAAACAAAAAAAATCAACTTTTATGATTTTTTTTCAAACCAATTTTTTATATTAAAATAAAAAACATTTTGAAAATATTACTTTTAAAAATTAAATTTCCATATTCCACAACCACATTAACCATTGATCAAACATAATCTATAATAATATTTAATTGAAATTTAATGAATAGAAACCAAAAATAATCAATAACAAAACATTATACATGGAAAATAACCCTTATATTTGAACACCGACCATGAAACCAAATTTGAATGTGTAACCTTCACAAAATACTACTAGAATAATAAGATAAATTTCCTTGAAAACCTAAACTCCCATTAAAAAACATAAATCCCCTATCAAAAAATAGATTTAACCACGTGGAATGATAGTGTTTCACAGCTCAATTAGAATTGAAGAACAAAGAAGGATCAAGGCTGGAGGATGATGAAATCAAGAAATTCATTGATTATATCAAGAAAAACAACCATGATCAAAGGATATTCACCTTTAAAACAATAAGGATAAGATAAATACTTATTATCGATGGATTCTGATGAATGGGTAGGATGTAGTGTGAGTTTGGGGTAAAATACATAAAGGAAATAAAATTTATACACCTATTTTTAATTAGATTTAAAAACCAAATATTTGGGAAACATGGTTAGGAAAAGAAATTTCCAAACATGAATAAATCATTCTATCTTTATAACAAGACCACGCAGTCTCTAGATTAATTTTCATGCTTATAAAAATCATATTGAAACTGAGACATTTTATATTATTCCCAAAAACACATTAACTTTAGGGTTAGGCACAAAATTACTTCTAATCATGTTTAACCATTCTCACAGACCTGTTTCTCAATAAATAAATATTTATAACATTAATTCTTAAGAAATCATTTGAATGAATAAAATAGTATATACTACATACCTAAAGAGATCAAAATATTCCATGTGAAAATCATTTAACATTGAATCCAATGTCCATATTACCATATAAAGGGTTGAAAATAAAATAGAAGGGTGAATAAATACAAATAATGATAAATGAACCACATATATTAATGAAACGTGATTATTTAATGGATGAATCCAAATAAGTAAATCCATTGAGTTATGTATTGAAGGGGTAAATTTCTAGAACCCTTTATAATAGAATGTGGGAGGGGAGGTAAATAAATTGGGTGAAAATATAAACAGGGAAAAAAATTTAATATCATCATTTTAAAATAAGAATGATTTCATAGGTTATAGACCAAATTTAGTAATCCAATCTATATCCATGTAGTAGTTAATGGATTAGTTATGTGTACCCTACTTGGTAAGATCAGATATTCACTACTAATAAAGTGTAAACCATGTGTAAACCACATAGATGGAACCCTACATATGAGTATTCTTCATGGTTACATAAAAACATGTTATAATTGTGTTACACCATTATAATATAAATATATCACATATGAAGGAAAATTATGGATTCTACTAACTATATTTTTTCTTAATCTATAAGGATTCATATAATCGTGTGAAAATAATGTGTTGTAATGTGAAAAAATATCACTCTGCATATAACTGAATAGAATCGTTTATTATAAGAATGAGATGACCACGTGACACACAAAAAATTACAAAACAATGAATAATTATATTTTAGACACCAATAATTTTATTAAAATCAGTAAAAAATTAATTGAAAAAGTGACATCAACCTATAATATTTTTCATCATTTTATATGTAATTGTAATTTAACATTAAAATTCATTTTTGTAAAAATGTCTCATAAAATATAAAGAAAAATATTTTCAAAAAATCACTAACATCCTCTATCTTTATTATCATGGTTCCATTTTAATAAAAATGATTCTACAATATGCTAAATTATATTTCTATGTAAATATTTTTATATTTATTTTATTTCTTAAAAAGAATATTCTAGTAGTTATTGTACTTATTTAAGAATATTTAAACATTATATAAAAGAAAAGGTATTTCTTTCATAAATAATCTACAATTTCTTGTCTTAATGTGAAGTATTTTTTAGCTATACCAATACTCATTTTTATTTCAGCCATTAACTATTTTTATGGTGTATTTATTCCAGTTATACTTTTTACTCAAACTATTAAATTTACATAGAATAATTCATTGATATATTAATCAAAATTGAATATATCAGTAGTGTTGAAGAAATTATATATCTATAAGTGTACTGATCCATCACATACATTTCATTTCCATATTAAAAACATTGTTTAAATGAATCTATTCTACTGATACCTTTATTTTATGTGTACCATATTTTTCTTTCTTCAGATGGATTTTTATTCACATAGATGATTATATATTTAAATTGATTATCGAAAATATTGATTTTGAATATATATTCTTCTATTATATATGGTCAAAATGTGACTGAATCATTGTTGGCGAATCTTTACATTTATATTTTGATGTTTTAAATCACTTTTTTGAATGTTTTATGCCTTACGAAAGATTTCATGTGGCCCATTTCTAGGGGTTAATCATGTAATGATATTGATTTATTTTATGTCACACAAAAATTTATTGTTTATCATTATGTTATATGTGGGACTAGAATTTTATATTATATGAATAGAATAATTAAATCAAATATCTCATTTAATTACAATGTTATGGTACATGGTAGGTCATCACAATCTATATTATAATGGGACATACGAGTTTATCCGCGACCACTATCATATAAAATATTATATGTTATTCATGTCCATAACGGTATGGTCCATGGATGGATATCCAAGTCTACTATGATATGAGACAAGGACGTCTATGAAACTTCACATTATCATGCATGGACATGTTATGGTAAACATCATCCAAATGATTACCATGATATTTTTATAGATCCTGGACATATATTATAATTTGGGCAGCCATAACAAATCTAAATGATTATTTTTCCTTGTATTCTAATTATTTTCTTATGATTTCACACTCATATTCCATAGAAGGTGTTATTCTATCATAATTATTTCTATGAGGGTTTAGTATTCTTTTGTCATGATCTATTATTACTTTTTCATTTTTTATATTCGATTCATATAAATGTTTTTTTTAATCATATATTACTCCATTTATCATGTTTTTAAGAATATTTTTAAATAATCCCATTAAAACTAATTTAAGCCTCTTCCATTAATGAGAATTTGAGATCACT
This sequence comes from Viscum album, assembly GCA_963277665.1. Taxonomy (NCBI): domain Eukaryota; kingdom Viridiplantae; phylum Streptophyta; class Magnoliopsida; order Santalales; family Viscaceae; genus Viscum; species Viscum album. The sequence goes on along the minus strand of OY728164.1, from coordinate 1,520,723,226 downwards.
CATTTTATATTTTACCACTTTTCACGAGTAACATATATGTAGGTTTGTGACTAGGAAAAATATTTTATATAAAATGTTATACGATGAATTGATTAATTATTGTTGAATAATATTTATTTATAAATAATCAACAAGGACCCTAAAACATTGGGTATTCAAAATATGTTTAAATTTTGAGATGACATGTATAATAATATATATGTTTTTTGGTAATTTAAATTATTATTAGAATATATGTGCAATGTTTTTCATTTATAATACCATAATTTATAGTTAGGATCTGACGATATCTTGTTCATATCTGAGTGTGGTTTAGTTTTTTTTTTGGATTATTCTATTAATATTTAAAGGATAAATACTATAGAATACTCGGATGAACTAAAATTACTATTGTTTGATCCAAGAGTGTCAATTATTAACAAAATAGTGTGATAATTTAATTGAATGTATCATCTATTTAAATGAAGGTGTCCTTGGAAATGAAATCAAATGATTGATTTAATATATTAATATAATTTTTTTTATTTTTATAAAAAGTTATTTTGATTTATAATAATCATTTTATTTATGTAAGATTGAGTTTTCAATATATATTATCTATGATGTCCTTTTATTTAAACCCTCCTCTATTTTCATCCATAGAATAAAATTTAAATTTCAATGATAATTTTTTAAAGAGGGGAGAATGAAACATCCGAAATTAATCAATGAATTTACCTTCCTTATGTTACCTGCTAAATTATAATAGAACCCCAATTATAATGTAAATAAAAAATGTTATGAATGAAATTAACATTGTTTTTGAACATTTTAATAAAAATATGTGGAAATAGGTATACCATGAATTATTAAAAAATATGAATGATTGAATCCCATAACAGTTAATAATATAAAATTATGCAATGAGTACAATTTAAATATATTTTTAAAACTATGAAGTCTATTAGGCCATCTTGAGATTTTATAATCAATATTTTTAGACCTAAAGCAGTAATGATAATGAGTATCATGAACATAGAAATAATTTTATAAAATAAAAATTTAATAAAATAGTAATAAAAACAATAATTTTTGAATTAATAATTAAATTAATTTATAGAATGTAATTGGTGTAATATATTTGTAATTTAAATAGTATAAAGGGTATATAGTTTATGGGTATTATACCATTGTACATATTACTAGTTTGGAATTGCTGGTATATAGTTCTTATAATTAAATATTATTTAGATATGAGGAAAATATATTAATATTATAAAATAATATATTTTATAAAAAAATAAATTATATTGAAATTTAATAAAAAATTATAATTCACTTTTTTAAAAAAATTATTCAAAATATATTTTGTTAAGAACTAAATTTTTCATAAAATTTATTAATTTAAAATAATGATTTGAAATATTAAATAGATAATTTTAAAATATTTATTTGTAAAACAGTGATATATAATTAAAAAATAAATGACTAACTATAATGATTGAAAATTTTATTATTCATGACCTAGGAAATATGTTTTTTCTAAATATTTTATTTTATATATATATATATATATATATATATATATATATTTAAAATTAATATTGTAATATAAAGCATGAAATTTATTATTTAAATTGATAATATAATTAACGAAAATTCATGTATTTTTTATTATTAATTTAGAAATAGGAAACAACTATAAATATAAAAAAGAAATTTTGTGTAAAGAATCATTTATTTTATTTATGATATTTTAATGTTAATAAATTAAATTTATTAAAATAGAAGAATGATCTCAATAAATCATATTCTTCAAATATATAATAAAATAAATTACCATTTATCTTATTACTATTACATGGTAAGGAATAATAATTAATAAATCTTTATATTATAAAATATTATTTCCTAAAATATTGTTTTTTACAGGTATGAATTTTATTTTAGGGAAAAATTTATTCATTTTTATAAATAAAAATAATAATAAATATATTTTATTTACAATTATAAATACTATTTAATTTTTTTTAATTTTTTTGTATAAAAAACATGTTACCATGGTAGAATAGTGGTTCCTCATTAAAAGTTAAAACGAGGTAAAGGGGTTAAAATTATTGGTTAGGTTATAAAATTTAAAAACACTTATCTATTAATTTTTGTATATGGGACCCTTGAACACCCTACATCAATTTTCCTTTATTTAACAACTTTGGATCCACTCTCCCAAATAAAATACATTCATTATTCTGTAAGAAATGGTTATTTGTGAAAATTTCTCTCTATATAACCAATAATGTGACTCATCCTCTATACATAACAACCCAAAAAACATCTTCTATTTAATATTTATTCCTTAACTAAATTATCTCTTTAAAAATACAAACAAACAACTAAGATATTTTTTTATACTAATGAGCATTAGAACCTTAATTTTTAATTTTTATGCTAATAAAATATGTTTCTCTCCATGGGAGTTAGAGTAGGAATGAAAAACAAGGTATACATTATAGCGCGAAAATCCAATCATGACAAATTTTATAATAAAGGTACAATATTCCTCTAACATTACATGACATAACCTAAACACTAAATGTATCATAATAAATTGGTAGGTTTTTTCCAACTATTGGGGATGATTTACCATATTATAGATAGAAACCCAAAACATTAAAATTCAATATAATAAAATGAACATGATTCGGGATATAAAAACAAAAATAAACCAATTACATAAGAAACCATAAACATAATCATACACAAAATAGAATGACAAACTCCCACAACCCTACATAAAAAAGTAGAAAAAGATAAAAAGATACACCAAGTCACTAGCGTGACATCGTAACCAAAATTTCTTTACGACATCCCCAAACTCCGTATCCCCAATGATAAGAATGAAACATAAATGTGTTCCACCATTAATGTATGTGATTTTACCTTACAACTATTCTAGTAAATAATTAGTAAATAGCATCAGGATGCATATGCATGATGTGAGTATATCTACTTAGATAGAAATCTGTAATATTTCCTCACATTCCACAAGAATAAAATCAAGTTAAAGAAAATATATTATAAACCATATAAGAACCCATAATTATTATATATAGATATTTTATATTAATATATTAATATTCAACACATTTTAAAACAAAATACTAATGATCATAAATTTTTAGTGTCTTTTGAAACTAGATATACAATATTTTTATTTTTTGAATTATATTAAATATCTCCCATAATGATCTTCCAACATTGTAAACTTATTTGATATACTCTAATAAAAATATTTAAAAATAATCTATGTGAAAGGAAACATAATAATGGGTGATATGAAATACTCAATAAGGACCATTATGGGAGTTATTAATGTCCAATTAATCATAACATGGGAATAAAAAAAATATAATATAACCTTAGCATTTTTTAAATCTATACACATTAGATCATATATCATAATATTGATTCATGGAATAAATTATGTTACTATATCATACATAATTAATTATGGGAAACAATACCATAATCCCAGAGATCATACCATTATCATAAGACATATGTTTTGCGCATATACAAAATCATAGACAATTCTTTTATTAGTCAATGATCTCTTCCAACACTACCATAATGTAATGGGTTTGAAACTCTATCTTTAATACCCTTAGTCAATGATCACTCACAATACTATCATGGAAGAATAGTAAAACATACCATTATATCGAATCCATATTCATGGATTCCTCCCATGATTATCACAGTTGACACAGTCTCTTACTAAAATTCATCCACTGCCTATTATAGTACATATTATCCCATGACTTATCAATAATTATCCAATGAATTGGAGGGATAAACTATTTTATTTCCAAAAATAAAATAATCAAAATTAATTCCTATTTTTTCCATAATATAATAAAAGATTCATTATATATCAGAACCATTTTAAAATAAAATAGTACCATACACGTTTCATCAATTCATCATATGAAAACCCGTACAAAGTAAATAGGTCACATAAATATCTTATTTTCATAGTAAAAAATCATCTAGAGAAATATTATGGATGATATATTGGGATTATATCCCTTCTAAATAATATGTAATTGAAATGATATTATCCAAAATAAAAATACCATCAAATGACTACTTGGAATGTTTATTGTGAAAATTCACCTATTTATTTTGGAATCACATTTTTAAAATATAAATTATTAAAAAATATCAAGTAAAAAAACTATTTAAAAACAAAAACTACAATTTTAATTGAATCATCAAATATTTTAGTGGTAATAATGGTATGAAATTTATTTCATGATGAGTATGTTAAAAAAATATTACTTTCACTTTTTTGTAAAAAAACCAAAATTACCACATCTGGGAAACAAAAACAATAATCCATATAAAACATTTTTTAAGAATTAATGAATTGTAAATATTACATGATAAAATCATATGATAATATAAAATATATAATTTTAAATCTTCTAAAGAAAACATGGGAATAGATAAAAGATATTCTCAACAAAATATGAAATAAAGTGTTTTGTTCGTAAATTCATTTCCTAAAAAATATATAAAAAATAAAGAAAAATTCAATTATCATATTATAATTAAATTACATTCTAGAGGATATGATAATTTGTGGGATTCATGATATTTAGATCATGAAATTTCATAATCATAATCATAAACAATCCTGGTTAATAATTAGATTGTAACATAGAACCCTTATCACTTTAGTAACATTTGAATCACAACAAAATGAAAGAGAGAACATTATATTGATTGTTGTATCCCCATAATATTTTCCATAAGAATAATAAAATACATTAATGGATAATATATATACCACATATATGAAATCGGTGGAGAATATGTCATATGTCTCTAAGAAATTAAAGTGAGATGAGAAACGCTTACCTTAAATTCAAATTTTATCGAAAGTTATCTAACATATGATATAATAAATTTAATTTATTATAAATTTATAAATTAAACAATTAAAAACTAATAATATCATATATTATCAACACATAAATTTTAAACAGCCATTTATTATTATTTTCTTTTTACAATCAACATTTTTTGGTGTTAACTGTTTCATTTTTCATGAGAATTTTGGTTCAGTAGTTCTGGACATTATACATTGATCATGGTTCCATTATATCAATAATATTAAATATTATAAATATATTAATTATATTAATTATATTTAGTTAAATTAATATATAAATTTTCAAGATGAAAAAATGAATTAATTTATTCATGGATATTGTAGGTCTTATTTATGCAAGAATGATTTTTTCAATTTTTGACTAATTGAATGAAATAAATGTAGAAAAATTATATTTTTAAAAATAATTATTATATCATATATATATATTCATAAAATATTTACATTCTACAATCCATGTAATGTGGAAATAAAAACCTAATCCCATTACTTTGTGGAGGTGGTAGTTCACATGTACGCACGAGCAACGTTATCATTTTCTAATAGATGAAAAGGTAAGAAATATGATATGATATATTGATTCCAAAAAAATAATTATATCATAAATATTGTATAAAAATATTAAAACCATAATAATAACCATCCATTAAATATGGTGATGGATAATTAATTGTTTCACTACATTGAGGTAGTACTCCACAAGTACACATGAGTGATGCTTCCAAATTCCATTTACTATAATAAAGGGTGAATAAGGGTGGTTAAGTAATCATAATAACATTTGTATATTTTTTTATGTTTAAGGTATTATTTTATGGTAAATATCGTAGACTTAAAGGAGTTATAAGATGAGATAAATTATAATAGGTCGGGGTGGATGATTACCTCTTCTTCATTTGAACTCCATTATATTTCTTCATTAGGACACATGAAATGAACTTTTTAAAAGAAAAAAACATATAATTATTTTATAGTTATGTTTATAAGATAAATATGGATTGTTTTTTTGATATATATGGATCATAGTAGTGTAAATTAGATATAAGAGTGGTGTCCATCTATATGTGGGGGAGAGGACACAATGAAATTTTCTAAAATAATAATATATAATAAATTAATACTCAAATAAAAATGATTCAAGGATTACTGATATCAAAAGGTACAATATGGTAAGGTAAAAATATTTTCATCCAATTGGATTTATATAAGTTTAATTATAAATAATACCCTTATTAATGAGTTTAACCTCCCCAGTAAACAATTATTAACCTTAACTGTGGTTATGAAATTTTACATCAGTTACTATTAATAATGAAGTAAATTTATGGAGAAATTGTTAAATAAAATTAATTATTCATATTATAAATATGAAAAAAAAAATTATCCTATTAAATTTATATAAGTAAAATAATAAAATTTAAAATTAAACCCACACGACATGTGTAAAACAAGTTTTCTAAGAAAAAATGTTTTCTTCAGTAGAAAAAAAAATTATGCCAAAATTCCATATTGAAGTGTATAAAATGAAACTAATTAGATTATATATAATATTAATAAACTAATTTAACTATATAATTATTTCACAACAAAATTAAACTATTTAAATTCATCAATTAAAAAAATCAATATAAATCACTATTAAAACCTATTCATTGAAAAATCCCCTTTTATGAAAATTATAAAAAACTCGTCCTAAAATAATTAGGAAATTTTGTATTCATAAAATACTTTAATTTTCTAATATTTATAATTACAAAGTGAAACAAATATTTATATTATTTTTTCACAAAAATAAATATAAATTTTTTGGGAAAAATGATTTTAAGCTATAAAAACACTACTAATATTGGGTACTTTTGTATAATAATTTTTTATTTATAATATATAAATATATATTTATTTATTTTTTTATATTCTTATACATATGTATTTTTAAAAAATTATTTTATAATGTTGTACTATATATATGTTCATTTTGAATCTGGTTTTCATGTATTCTAAGATATTATTGAAATTAAATTTTTTTATGAGAAAAAACATATAATATTAGGGTGTCCCATTATAACCCCATAAAATGAATTCAACCATCCAAAATTGTTTACTATAATATAGAAAAAGATATAAATATTTTATCATGTCCTCAGGTTCTCATGTAGCCTCATCAAATTCTTGATTCTGCTAGAGTATTTTTACATAATGAGTAGTATTGTTCATAAGCACTATATATATGTAATCCATTATTTATACCCATTGATCTTCATTTGAAATATCATTATAACATCAAAAAATATCTATGTTTTTTATATTTTAATGATTAGGATTCTACTTACATTGGAGATATATATAGAACATGTCATGAACTTGAGACTGATTTGGTGGAAGTGCCATGCATTAAGCTACCATCCCTACTAGACCAAGAATCTCAAAGGGAAGATATACTGCATGATTATATTTCTCATATTTTAAAATATTATACCATTCATAAATGAAGAAATTCATTGGAATAGCTTCCCACCAACATAAATTCCATATTTCTTTAAGGAATGATAGTACAAATTTTCTAATGGGAATGTGATACCTTGATGTGATATTAAATTAATCATACCTACTTTTCCATTTCCTTCTATAACTCATGTCCCAATACCTTTAATTATCCTTCCTAATCCAAGAATTATATTTCTTTAAACTTATTAACTTATTATAATATAAATTACCATATTAATTCTTGATGGAAAACTAAAATTGAAATAATATTCCACTATTAGATGTTGTTCATCCCAACCACAATTTAAATATATAGGAAAACATCACAAAAACCCCTAAGGATTAAATGATCATGTATTAATAACCATCTACCATGTGTTAATAATAATTATTGATAAAAAATTAGAATTTTGTTCTTGCTGACATCTTTTTCAAAACATTATGGTAAAACTCTGATCTCAATCCGATAAAATATAATGTGGTAATTAATGAAACCTTATAACTTATATAATGTATATTTTTAAAATATGATATATAAATAAATATAATTATATTTCAATTTATTCACTAGATATTGATATGTGATCAATAGAAACCCAAATAAAATTATGGACCACAGGTGTTTTGGAGAGTCCAAATATCAAATCCACAATAATTTTTTCTTATTTCCATTTAATAGTGGGTAATGATTATAACAATCCAATATATGTATCTAGACTAAACTTGAAAACATATCATGTTCCATGATATATACTGATAATTTTTTTTCTTTATTTTGTCACATAACAAATTCACATTCAGATCTCTATACATCTTCACGCTTCCTGGATGGATAAATAATAGTGAGACATCAGAGTCATCCAATAGCTTATTCAAATATAATATAGACAAAACCAATACAATGTTATTGAAAATTATCATTCCATCACAGCCGATGTTGAACAAAATCAAATTTCTAACCTTATTTTGTATCTTCATATCCTTCTTATGTACTTTAATCTTCAAATGAACAGGTGGTTGAATACTCATAAATTGATGATAATATTTCATTATTTCCTTCAAAATTTCAGTATCCATCCTTTTAAAATCATGAAATATTGAATATTTTTTTATCCTTATCATAGATATTCTAGAATGAATATTTTGACTAAATGCATTATCCACCATGTTGTATTTTTGAAGGTTGTAATAATTTTAGCAGTCATAATCATTAATCAAATCTAACTATCTTAGGTAGCAGATAGTCAACTCATTATGGGTAATTGTATATATTAAAATTTTATTGTTCATATATTTTTCACACATTTATTTGTAAAGTTAATTACTATATATCATTAAGTTAAAATCACTATATAAAACCCCAAATAACCATTTTTTTAATTTTTACCATACACCATCAGTTGGCAGGAGGTATATGCTATCACGATATAATTTTTCATTCAAATTCATCCCAATAACATCCTAAATTATTTATTATAAATTACAATTTCTTATCCACTATGGGGTATTTTAATAAAAATTTTGATGAGAATACTTTTCATATATTCCTTGAAATATTTTTCATTTTACATTTTTCCATAGGAACTTGTCTCCCTTATTAGTTAACATGTTGATTGGATTAGATATCTATAATAAATTCTCTACAAATAATTGATAATATTAACAAAACCAAGAAACCTATTGATCTATTTTACCATGGTTGGAATGATCCATGTAAATAACTTTTTTCTAGGATAGATCAACCAATATATCCTCACTTGTGACAATATGACCAAAAATGAATCCATTTTAGCAGAAATTAATATTTAGGAAATTATTTATACAACTAATTAATCATTGGGTTCCTCATTGAAATCATTAATTTATATTTTTGATCTTACTCATCCTTATAAACAATATGATAATGGAATCAAAAACTACCCAAAACTGATCAAGGTAATCTCTAAACACTCTAATGATAGTGGGGAAATTAATCAGACCAGATTGAATAATGAAATATTCATTGTGTTTATAACTCATTTCAAAAAAATTTGTAGATACATATTCACTTTATACACTCAACTGATAGTATCAGATTCAAAGATCAATATTTAAAAAAATATTTAACTCCTCGTTATTGATCGAAATAATACTCAATATTTTAAAAATGATACATATACTTGATTTTGATCTTCTTTAGTCCCTAATAATCATTAAAGAGTCCCATTGTTATATTTTATTTATTTGAAGAAAATAATTGGTTGAATTCACTGTGTTTCATTCTGATTTATATTTATTTAAATAAATATATTCGTTAGGGGCTTCTTCCATTCCTTCAATTAAATTTATTTATTTATAAAAGGTGTTTTTTAAATTGGTGGAGAACTGGGTAAGATTTCTATTGAAAACACAACTTCAATATTCAGACAACGTGGAAACTTTTACAATAAAACACTCATAAAATATGTATATCATCAACATAGAGTTTTTCATCAACAATCAGAGATAAAACACAATTTTTTAAAAGAAGATAATATCTATAAAACAAATACCAATTCCATTTGATCTCTATATTTACCATCACAGTGATTTAAGATGAAAGGTTGTTTGAGAATATCAAATGTGACTTCATTTCCTTATAAATAGAAAATGGAATTATATAATGAATGTCAATACTTTCCCAAAATAATGTCAAATTTAACTGGAGGTATAATAATGATATTTTTTGTAATACAATTCGAACAAACATCCTTTTGTGAAGAGATATAAAAATTATATATGGATATCATAACATTATGTGTATTGACTTCAAACATAATGTCAAACTAATGATGATATTAATTAACATTCTAAGAAAATTTTCATGTTATAAGGGAAATCATATGAATATTTTCAAATAAGATAAATCAAAATTTAATCATTTCTTTCACTACCTCAATATCATCATTCAATCTTTATTACTTTACTAAAACAAAAATGGTTACAATTAGCCTCAAGTATCATAGTAAGATATCATATAATCATTAAAAATCATCTTTACTATATTTAAATCTTATCATAATATTTTCTAATCTTGAAACCATAGTTTTAACCTTAGACGATAATATTAATCGTATATTAAAATATTGAAAAATTGAACTTAAAAACTAAGAATTAACCTAATAATATCCTCTAGTACTATCAGACCCGAAATGCAGTAAGGGAACACTCATAGTGCCCTAAAATAATATTGGAGATATAATCAAACTACTATTTTTAGGGTTAGTTCCCCTATATATATCTATTCCAAAACCATTTCCACTTATAATATCTTGAAACAATTGTATTTATGGGATACCACATAATCTCTATCATACCAAACATTATGATGTTATCTTATACATAGACTTATCTAGATTCTCTTTACTAAAGTTATATATTACTAATATGAAATGAAAAAATAAACCTTTCCTAAATTCCAAAATTAAGGAACCATACTTTTCATACATATATATTACATCTTAATATATTAATATTCAATATATATTAAAAATGCTTGATGACTATAATTGTATATTTTCTTTGGAGACTAGATACACAATTATATTATTTAAGGAATTAACTTAAATATTTACTAGAAATATCTTATCACATAGTAATCTTCTGACACATACCTATAGAAAATATTTCTTCATAACCTCAAGAAAAGAAAAATAAAAAAGGGTTTGATTAAATGCTCAGTAAGAGTAAGAAAGGAAAATATCGATGATATTTAATCATAATATTATCAATATATAATGGGAACACGATCTTAATATTTGAAATTGTATGCCCACCATGTCATAGATCAAAATCCTGAATCATAGAATAAACAAATGTAGTTCATAAGACATGAATCCTATTGTAGTCATAGAACTAGATCCTAGAGAGAGTAACATTGGTATAAGACATAGGTTTGTGGTATAAAAATAAGTATCAAAAGAAATTTCCTTGTCAAGGATCTCTACCATGACTATCTAAGTGGATTGGGTTCACCCACCATTCCATCATATCACTAATTTATGTTCATCCCAATACCATAATAGTGTATTGGGTTCAAGTAATATTTCTCCATACCCTTAGTAAATGTTCACTCAAAATACTATAATAGTAGATATATTCCCTTAATTAACTGTGATGACACCAATTCCAGACCTTATTATTTCATGAGATATTAATAATTACCCAATTTATTGGATTTATATATAATTATATGAGAACCATTTACTTAATGATTATCTATTCACATGTGTTCTACATGATAATAAAATATTTAAAATATATCATATCCCATAGAAAATAAATGGGGTTCATAATTTTTATTAACAATTTAACATTGTATAACCAATAGAAAATAAATAGGATTCATAAAAGCCTCATCAGCACAATTAGAAACCATATATAGAAGGAATAATGACGGTAGATTTGGATCATATCCCTTGTAAATCATAAGTAACATAAATGGATTTTATACCAAGTTAAAAAACTTCCAAAAGATCACTTCAAATGTTTCTTAAAGAAAATACCTTTTTTTTAAATGACATCCTTAAAAAATAAAAAAAATAAAATTATTATGGAAAACAATTTCTTCAAAAATAATTATGGAAACATTTGATTTTTTTTTATATTAATTTATTGATCATAATGTATGTAAATTTCATTCATGTTGTGTACATTAATACAAGGATTATGTTCACATTTATTGTTAAAATTCAAATGTAAATATTTTAAGAAATTTAATGAATATTTATATTAAAACAATTAAAATATCATGAAAGTAAAAAATGAATTCAAAAAATAGTATTTTATTGTTAATAAAAATCATTAATATATTTTTAAGAATATAAGGACATGGAAGGTAAATATTCTTGAACAAATAGTAAATGACGAATGTTTTTCTTTAAACAAATATCTCTCATTCGACGTTCACTTGATAGGATATTAGTATTGTTAAATTATAATTCCATAAATAAATAGAGTAGAATTAAATTTTTGAGAATCTCTAGAGTTTGATCATATTATTTCATCATCAACAACTTAATCATAAATAATCTTGATAGACAATGATATTGTAACATCAAATCATTACCACTTTCGTATATTTTCAATCATAACCTCATAATGTATTGGAAACATTATGGATGAGTACATCATTATAATTATCAGTAGAATTAGCATAAATGAAATTCATGGTTTTTATATACACCACACAAAAGGAAAAAGTGGTGAATATGTGTAATACCCCTACCCTAGTTACCCAGATTCAGTGCGTTATTATGTAACAATGGCATGATCACAAAAGATCATGTCTCAAAAAACTGATTAGTTTAGTATCCATGGAAGTACTAGATAAATTCATTAGTTTTACATTACAATATAAAATGAAAAACTATAGAAAAATAGAATTTATAGGCCACACTCATGTCCATTATATTATCCCTCCAGGACTGTCATAATACTTGTTTTCACATCCTAGAAAAAATAAAACATAGATAGGGGTGAGGTAAAATTCTCAGTAAGGAAAATAATATAGCAGAAACTTCCACATATAAGCATAAACATTTACGGTAATTTAAGACATAAAAATCCTTTTAAAATTGAACTTCATCATAATATGGAAAAGAGAAATTCAAATAATTACATTGACTTATTCACACAGATATTCTACCTGTCTAATAATCACTTGCAATATCAATAGCCACATTCATAATGATGGAATGCATAATGTCAGACTTCATAACCACATATTCACGGCCTTGGGATATGATTAAATAGAAGATTTTGTCAAGGGCTTGTGCCAAGTCACTAGTTTGTCTCTTGAGACATAGCGATGCATCGAGGAGCTATAGCGGGTTACACCCATCACTAAGTCCAATGCAATCCACATATGAAATGAATTAAACATAACATAAACATTTGTATTAAAACTAGTATACAAAATTTCAGTACATTATCCATAAACTATTAATATTATAAAAAAACACATCCACAATCAATCATATCAAAAAACCTTATATACAATATGAAAGATTTTTATCATAAAAAATCAACTTCAAACAAGCATAAAATTCATTAAATGATGTTGACATAGATGAAGTCAAAACATTTTTAGAGAAATATCTCTTTCTATTTTGAAATCATTTAAAATTAATATAATCATAAAAGAAAATTTTATTTTGAAAATATTCTTTTAAGCTTGTATAGGATTCTTCGACGATGTTATAATGGAATAAAAATATTTTCACCTGCTATATAAGTTAAAAAAGAACATTCTTACCTTAATTTTGTCGAAAATTTTATAAAGTACCTTGTTTGGAAAATGACAGAAAGATTCCTTTAAAACAATTTTATACAAAGTCAAAAAATTGTATAAATAAATTTAACCCATAGTCTAGTAAATAGTGAAAATGTTTTGAAATCAATTTATATTAAACATGGATTTGGATGATAAAGAGGTCCCACTAGATACTTAAATAAAAACAACTGAGAATAATAACAATATGGTGAAATTAACACTTACCTTGTACTTTTCCTTGGTTTAGGGTAGGTTAAAATCCTATATAATTTTTAAATAATTGTTATTAAATTATAAGAGAACTATATACATTAATATGAAATTATATACGATCTTCTAATATTTTTTTGTTAATGATATTTCAGTAGTATCATCGTTTTGGGTGTAAACTCATTCGTTTTCTATTAAATGGATGGTTACGTAAGACATGTTTTTTATTTTATAGGATGTATTTTCTTCGTATAAATAATTATATTATTTTAAGAAAATTTATTTTTAATCATAGAATGAAAATCATTCTCGAATTATTACGATGGGGAATTAATCTCATCACGTTCATGGAGACATTAATCTGGATGTACGCAAGAGCGGAAATATCATTCTTTTTTATATTAAAATCGTATATAATTGGATGGTATATCATATATACAGAATCATTATCATGTTATATTTATTATTTATATCATTTATACTCATTATTATACCCATACAAATGATGAAGTGTTTTAATAACAAACCACACCACGACGTAGAGACGGTAAACCGTACATACGCACGTATGGTGGATTTTTAATTTTTAGGATGGATATAATAATGAATATGGATATAAGATTTTTATAATAACATAATAGTATATATAAGATATTAGAGTTATTATTTTATAATGGAAACAACAAAGAAATAAGATGTGGAAGAAGAAAGGAACTTGAATGAGCTGATGAAATATTTACCTTATCTACGGGTTATTCCTTTTGATTTGATCAAATGAGATCCATAGATTGGCTTTATGTCTAGAGAAACTCCTCTAGGATTAATGGAAGATAGTTGAAAGGATATTTGGGTTTGGCCTATCCAAATGGATTTGAAGTTGTGAATTTGAGAAAAGGGGAAGTTCCCTTTTTAAGAGAGGTGAGAGTCACTTTAAGAAAATATTGAAATATTATTTTATTATAAGATAATTTTCAGTTTATAATGGCTCAAAAATGAATTATTTAATGTATAATGTGGATATTTATTGAAAACCTATCAAATAATAGGTTTTATACATGTTTAGGTCATCATATTATACATATCTTTTAGATTAAACTCTTAGTTAAATAGTTTGACATTTACCATGTCTCTTTGTATTTTAATATTATATGGCTAATATATTTAATATAAAATTCCAAGAGAACCTAAAGTGGTTCATTAATGACATATATAAAATTATTTATGCATTTTGGATTAATAATATATTTCTAGGAATATAATATCAATTAATAATAAAATATTTGTTTTAAAAACTATTTTATGTCAATTTAGAATCAATTTGGTTTTTGGTTTTTGTTTAATCCATAATATAATTATTACATCCAAAAAATTCAATTTAATCAACCCTAACATGTATTATTGACCTATAAAATTAGTGTAATTCATTAAAAGACTCAAATTATATTTATTTGGATATTTATAATATTCATTTTTTTAATCATTCATTAATAAAGTAATTATTGCATCATTATTGTTTCATAAATAAATTTAATTATTTAATATCTAAAAAATTTAAATAATATACAATTATTTAGGAAAAAATTATATATTTATATTGAATTTTTAGAGTCGTATTTATGTTATGTATGACCCTATATTAAAAATGATTTAGTTATTTAAAATTGATTTTAACTCTTTTAACTCTTCTTTAAATAAAATAGTAATAAATGTACTAATCCAATCCATGAGGACCTAAAGGACCATATTTTATTCCCAAGGTTGTATTTGGTCGAATTACTCTTTTCAAATAGAATTATGACATGTGATAGGGTAATAATAATATCACTGTTACCCTTAATTATCCAATTTACTTTTAACCGTGGTAAATAAAAGTTAAAAGATACTATTCACCAAAAATTATTTTCATTTTATTGAACTAAATTTATCATTTTGATATCAACCGTGTGTCTCGGATTTCTGAAATTCCACTCATATAAGTAGTAAAATTATGTTTCATATGAATTTTCAAATACTTCTAAGTGGTGGGTAAAAGACAGTAAAAAGTTCAAAAAAAATTTATATATCTAAACATATTATAAAATGACTCCAATGAATTACATTGAACTTATATAGGAATTATGTATCTCTTCTGACCTACAAAAATTTAAATAAAATAAATAATTATTTAAAAAAATCGGTTTTAACCAATAACGCAGTGTTTTTCACTATTCATCAAAAATTGAATGTTTTCAGTAATATACCACAAATTTATCCTACTCTAATTTTGATATTCCGAATCCAAGATTGATGTCAATTTTTAAAGATAAAATTTATAAAATTTCAAAAAGTATGTATTACTATTCTTAATGGCTAGTTTTATTGGTCGCGGTGTGTTAGAATCTTGAAATTGCATACAGTGAAAGCTATTGCATTATTCAAAGGGAAATGTACCGTGGAAGCATGGGGTGTTACTTTATTACCTCCATCAAATAATTTTGTCCTAAAAATTTCTATAATACTACCACACAAAAATATTTGGTTGGTTCTTTATCATAAGTTCCTCTAGTTCCCATATTGCATCTTGCATCTTATGGTTTGTCCATATAACTTTTACCAGACGATTCTTTTGATTTCTCAACAGGTGTTCTCTTGTATCAAGAATTTTGATAGGCTCTTCACAATAAGACAAATCATGTTCCAATTCAACTTCCTCGTATGTGAGTATATGCGTAGGGTTAGGCATGTATTTTCTCAACCGTGATATGTGGAACACAACATTGAATTTGGAGAGACTTGGAGGTATTTCCAAATTATAAGATTCAACTCCAAATTGTTCTAGAATTTCGACTGGTCTAATGTACCATGGACTCAATTAACTCTTCTTACCGAAATATATAACACCCTTCTATGGAGATAACTTCATGAAAACATGGTCTCCTACATGAAATTCCAAATCCTTCCTTAAGTTATCAGTATAGCTATTTTTCCTTCTTTGGGCTTCTTTGATGTGGGTTTGGATAACCTTTAAATTTTCTATTGTTTGCTCAACAAATTATGGGCTATGAGTTTTCTTTCACCAACATCATCCAAGCAAGATAGTGTTCAACATCTCTTTCCATGCAATGCTTCATATGGTGCCATATGAATATTTGAATAGAAGCAATTGTTATAGGAAAATTCTATCATAGGTAAATATTGATCCCACATACCTTGAATGTCAAGTGTGAATGATCTCAACATGTCTTCTATGGTTTGAATATTCTGTTCTGATTTTCCATCAGATTGAGGGTGGTTGGCAGTGCTCAAATGAAGTTCAATATCCAGTGATTTCTGAAGACTTTTCTATAATCTTGATGTAAAATGGGGATATTGATTAGAAACAATCATTAAGTATACTCTGTGAAGTCTTAAAACTAAATTAATATATAGTCTCGCTAGACGTTCAAGTTTTAAATCTTCTCTTACGGCAATAAACTGTGATGACTTGGTAAGATAATCAATAATGCCCCATATTTCATTATTCCTTCTAGGAGTCTTTGTTAGCCCTCTGACAATGTCCCTCATAATATTATCCCATTTCCACTCAGGTATGGGAAGAGGTTACATAACTCCTCCAGTATGTTTCCTTCCACCTTTCAATTATTTACCAACCATACATCTTGACAAAAAATCAGAAATCTCCCTCTTCATGTTATCCCACCAAAAATTGTCTTTCAAATCTATATACATCTTGGTGCTACCAGGGTGTGTAGAGAAATTGGAGCTATGAGCATAATCTAACAATTCCCTTTTTAGATCTGGTATATCAGGAACACAAAGTCTCTTCCCAAATTTCAAAACCCCATATTCATATATGAAGTCAATAAATGTCTCATCATTCACGGCTTTAATCTTATTTTGAAACTCCTTATCATCATCTTCAGAAATTTTTATCCTTTCATGTAAAGATGGTTTGGAAACCATTTGATAAAGTATTGATGTTTCACCTTCCATGATAATTCCTATATCCATTTTCACCAGATCTATGAAAAGAGGATCCCCTTCAACTATCATCATGTTCAAAACTCCATGACCCTTTCTGCTCAAACCATCTTCCACCTTATTTGCCTTCTTCTGATGGTAGTGTATTGTGAAATCATAATCCTTGAGTAATTTAAGCCATCACATTTTCCTCATGTTGAGTTCTTTTTGTGAGAAAATATACTTCAAACTCTTGTGATTAGTATAAATCTCACATTTTTCACCATAGAGATAGTGTCTCTATATTTTTAGACCAAAGATTACAGCTTCCAACTCAAGATCGTGAGTAGGATAGTTTTTCACAAGAATTTTTACATATCATGGTGTATAGGCAATAACTCTATCATTCTGCATAAGGACACAACCAAGTCCTTTCATTGAGGCGTCACTATAAATTACAAACACATCGTTCCTTGCTGTTAGATTCTAGATAAGAGCATTGACTAATCTTCCATTCAGTTATTCAAAACATTTTCACACTCTTTTTTCCAAACAAATTTAACCCCTTTACATGTGATCTTGCTTAATGGGTAACCCAATTGGGCAAAATTCTGGACAAAACACTGATAACAACCAGCTAAACCATTTAAACTGCATAACTCAGTAATACTCATCAGTGATGGCCATTAATGTATTTCCTTGGTATTTGAAGGATCAATATATATTCCATCTTTAGAGACAATATGGACGATAAAAGAAATCTCATGAAACCAAAATTCACTCTTGGTAACCTTCATATATAATTTGTTTCTTCTGTGGGTTTTCAGAATGGGGAAAAGTTATTTTCATGATCTTTATTGATTTTGGAATATACCAGGGTATCATCAATAAATACCACTACAAAGTCATCAATATATTCTTTGAATACTATATTCATTAAATCCTTGAAAATATAAGGTGCATTAGTAATCCCAAAAGGCATTACTGTAAACTCGTAATGCCCGTACCTGGATCGAAATGTTGTTTTCGGAATGTCTTCCTTCTTTACACACAACTGAAGATATCCAGATCAAATGTCAATCTTTGAAAAATATTGATCTCCCTAAAGTTGGTTGAAAAAATCATCAATGTGGGGTAGGGGATACTTGTTCATTATTTTTATATCTTTGATCTCGATGTAGTCAATGCACAACCTCATAGATCTGTCTTTCTTCTTAACAAAAAGGACAGAGGCTCCCCATGGATGAACACTAGGGAGAATAAATCCCTTATTAATAAATTACTCAAGTTGTTTCTTTAGTTCTACCAATTCCACAGTGGCCATTCTCTATGGGGTCCTCGATATGGGCATTGAACCATAAATAAATTCAATGGAAAACTCAATTTCTCGTTCTGGAGGATGTCCAGGTAAATCCTCAAAAAAACACATCAACATACTCATGCATAGTAGGTATGTTCTCTATTTGAACTTTATTTTCCTATCCCTTAATTATTTCATTCTCATACTCCCCAATAACTGAATTTGTTAAAGCTAATGGGGTGGATCTTGATAAGAATCAGGTGGTGACATTTCTTCTCTAAAGATAAGGTAATCATTATCATCATAGAAAATTGTAACCTCCATCTTATTTCAATAAATATTCACTTCCTGGCCCGAAATCCAATCCATACCAATGATTATATCAAATTCAATCATGGGTATGCTGGTGAGATTAGCAGATAATAAACATTTATATGACCTAATGGGAATTGATTCACAAAACATTGTTGCGATGATACTTCTCTTAGGTGTTTTGACTGTTAACTCCCTTGTTATGTCAAATTAAAAATATCTAAGTCTCATACCAAACTGGGATGATATGAAACAATGTGATGATGTAGAATCAAATAAAGTATTGGCTAAAGTTGAGGAAACCATTAAATTACCTGTCACGATGTCTTTCAGAGCTTCAACCTCAGCAGTAGTGATCGTATAAGCTTGGACTTTCTCTCTTATCCTTTTCTGAGTTATATTCCCCTGGTTCGTAGGACATTCATTTGAATAATTCCCCTTTTCTCTACAATTGTAGCATTAAACTTTGACATCCTTTTTCTTCCACTTGCAATCACGAGCATGGTGGCCTTTTTTACCACACTTGTAATAGACTCACATTCCCTTAAAGAAAGTAATGGGGTGTTTTTTCCCACATTTACTACAGGATGGATATTCATATTTTCACTTATTCCCGTTATTTCCATTTCTAGTGTGTTCAATATAACTCTTCTTATCTTTAATTTCCATAAAGTTGTAAGACGTAGATAATTCTTTTTCTGTCTTGATAGCACATGAGATAATATCCTTGTATGATAAGAAGGATTGTTAGACTAGTGCTCGAAGAGGAAATGGGTTTATACCATAAATTAATTGATCAATCTTACTATGTGGGTTACGTATATAATCTACTGCATTCCTTGAAATATTTGTAAAGGTAGCCTCATATTTTTCAACATTCTCATCCTCGTTTTACCTCAGACTCAGAAAATTCCTTTCCATACCCGCTTGATGGTTATGAGGAAAGTATTTTTCTATGAAAAGCTCATCAAACTCCCCATATTCCATATTTGATACATCATCATATTCATTTTTGTTATGAATCAATGACCACCATTGATCTGCATCTCCTGTGAGGTGATAAACTGCCATGAAAAAATTTTCACTTTCGCTACTCTCAAAGCATGAAATATTTTCTCGAAGGAATTTATCTATTGCTTAGATATTAATGGATTTGTACATCCATTGAGTTTTGGTGGTTTTTGCCCCATGAAGAAGTCTTAAATTGATCCTCCATGTTGTGGATCAGGGTTCTCCATATGGGTAAGGTTGTTATTCATAACATGAGTAATTTTTTCCAGTATAGTGATAAGATGATCAGCCACATTTGCTTTACTAGCTCCACTATAATTATCTTGAGTAAGATAGAAATTCCTAAATGGATTACATGTGTTGATATGGTTTTCATTATGTCCACTATGTTCAATTTCTATATAATGTAATACACTAGATTAGTTTATAAATTGCAATACATTACTCCAAACATGTAAAAAACTTAACATAAATTGAACAGTTTATGAATATAATCCATAATCATAAAAAATGTTTTATTTTAAAATTTATATACTCATAAACACTTCATAATGGTTTTTAATGAATGTAATAATTATCCTAAAAATATCCAGCAGGAGTGTCGTAACCAAGAGTACAACAAGGCCCGTTGTCGTGCACCAGTTCCCGTTCGAGTCTATCTCATTGCAGTGTTTTCAAGTTTTACCCCTTAGTACATTTGTGCTAGAGCCACCTCTACCAACTCATATCCAGATAGGGATGTATTGTATGGAAAACTCACAAAATCTCCATAGTACTAAAATTCTAATAAATTCCTCTATTGTAATCCTCAAATTCGGTCTTAGGGTAATGTTCTCTAATCAGAGTTTTTCTAAATCTAGCTTCCAGGGTTGGTAAACATCCTATGATACAAATTGTAACACCCCGACCATAGTTACCTAGAGTCAGTGAATTATTACATAACATTGGCATGATAACTAAAGATCAACTCTCAAAATACCGATTAGTTTAGTAGCCTTGGAAATACTAGATACATTCATAAGTTTTACATTACATTATAAAATGAAAAACTACAACAAAATAGTCGACATAGTCCACACCCATATCCCTGATACTTTCCCTACAAGTCAGTCATAATATACTTCTTCTCATCCTGGGAAAAATAAATCATAGAAAGGGGTGATCTTAGATTCTCAGTGAGTATAACAATACAGTGAAAACTTTTATAAATAAGCATTAACATTTAATTCAATGTAAGACTAAATAAAAATACTTTTAAAGTTGAACAACAACATAATATGGCAATGATTAAATAAAATAATGTCATTTACTTACTCACATGGATATTCTACTACTGAATAATCACATGAAATATCAATATCCACTTTAATAATGACGGAATGCATAATGCAAGACTTCATAACCACATATTCAATGCCTTGTTCCAAGACTACAAGTAATATTTTATCAAGGACTTGTGCCAAGACACTAGTTTGTCTCATAATAAATATCGATGCATCGAGAAGCTATATTAGGCTCTAGAAGTCACTTACTATGTCCAATGCATTCCTCATATGAAAATCTTTAAACATAACATAAACATTCGTAATAAATCCAGCATACGAAATGTAAATTATTTATCCATAAACTATGAATGGTATAAAAATAAAACATTCAAAATCAAACATATCACAAAAACATTAATACAATATGGAAGATTTGTATCATAATAAATCAACATTAAACAATCTCAAAATTCATAAATGGATGTTGACATGGATGAAATAAAAACATTTTTAGGGAAATATCTCTTTTTATTTTGAAATCATTTTAAAGTAATATAATTATAAAATAAAATATTATTTTGAAAATATTCTTGTATGATTTTATGGGAAGCATCTATGATGTTATAAGGGAAGAAAATATATGTAACAGCCATATAAGTTAAAAAAGATACATTCTTACCTTAATTTTACAGAAAATGTCATAAAGTACCTTGTTTGGAAAATGATAGAAAGATTTCTTTCAAACCATATTATAAAAATTCAAACAATAATATAAATAAATTTAACCCATATTCTAGTAAATAGTGAATTTTTTTTAAATACATTTATAAGAAACATTGAAGAGGATGATAAAGAGGTCCCAGTAGATACTTATATAAAAACAAATTGGATAATGAAGAGATTGTGAAATTAACCATTACCTTATACTTTTCCATGGTAGTGGGTAGGAAAACCTCATATATAATGGTGAAATAATTGTTATTAATTTATAAAATAACCATATACAATAATATTATATCATATATGATCTTCTAATATTTCTTTGTTAATGATATTTTAGTAGTATCTTGGTTTTTGGTGTTAACTGATTTGTTTCCTTTATATGATTGGTTAAATAATCCATATTTTTTATGGATAGGATATATTTGATTCATATACAGAATTATATTATGTTCATAAAATTTATTTTTAATCATAAAATAAAAATTATTCTTGAATGTTTACGATGGGGAATGAATCTCATCGTGTTCGTGGAGATAGTAATCCAGACGTATGCACGAGCAGCAATATCATTATTTTGATATTAAAATCGTATATAATTGGATGTTATATCATATATAAAGAATCATTTTCAAATTATATTTATTATTTATATAATTTATACTCACTATTATACGCATCCAAATGATTATGTGTTTGAATAACAAACTACACAACGATGTGGAGACGATAATCTGTACGTTTGCACGTATGGTGAATTTTTCATTTATTGGATGGGTAGAATAATGAATATAGTTGTACCATTTTTATAATCACCTAAGAATATATAAAATATACTGGATTAATTATTTTAGAATGGAAACAAAAAATAATGTGGAAGTGGAAGAATAAAATAACTTGAAAGAGATGATGAAATATTTACCTCTTATTTAGGTTCTTCTTTTTGATTTGATCAAAAGGGCTCTATTTTTTTGATTTCTGACTAAAATAAGGCCTCTAGGATGAAAGGAAGAAAGTTAAAAGGATATTTGGGTAGGTTTTGGCCGAGCCAAATTGCTTTGAAGGTTTGAATTTGAGAGAAGGGGAAGTGCCCTTTTATAAGAGAGGTGAGGTTCACTTTAAGAAAAGCTTAAAATGTTATTTTATAATAAAATCATATTCACTTTATAATGGATCCCAAATGAATTATATAATGGATACGGTATGTATAGGTTTAAAACTCTCTACCAATAGGTTTTAGACAGGTTTAGGTCATCATAATAACCGTATCTTTTATATTTAACACTTAGTTAAATAGTTTGACATTTACCATGTCTATTTGTATATTTATATTATATTGTTAATAAACATACAATAATAATTCAAGATAACTTCAAGTAGTTCATTAATTACATATATAATATTATTTAAGCCCTTTTTGCTAACCTTAGATTTTTAGGAATACAATATCAATTAATAATAAAATATTTCTTTTAAAAACACTTTTATGTCAATTTTGACACTATTTAGTATTTTGTGTTTATTAAATTCATAAAAGCATTATTAATTCGAATAAAATTAAGTTAATCAACCCTCAAATGTAATATATGAACCTATAAAATTAGATTAATTCATTAAAGGTCGCCAATTATATTTATTTGCATATGTATAATATTTATTATTTTAATCTTTCATTAATAAGGCAATTACTGCATCATCATTGTGTCATAAATAAATTTTATTATTTAATTTCTAAAAATTATAAATAAAATACCATTATGTAGGAAATATTTTTATATTTCTATTGAATAATTATATTTGAATTTATCTTTTTATAACCCTATATTAAAAATTATTTAGTTATTAAACATTGATTTTAACTCTTTTAACGATTATTTATAAAAAATAATAATAAATGCCCTAATCTAATACAAGTGGACCTAATGGGTAATATTTTAGTCCAAAGGTTTTTTTTGGTCAAAATTATGTTTTATGCGAATTTTCAAATACTCCTAGGAGGTGGGTAAAAGACTGTAAAATATTCAATAAATTTTTATATATCTAAACTTATGATAAAATCATTCAAAAAAATTACATTGATCTTATATAGGTATTATGTATCTATTTTTTCCTAAAAAAATTTCAATAAGTTTAATAATTACTAAAATAAAATATTTTATATTAACTAATAACGTAGTGTTTTCACTATTCATCAAAAATTGAAATTTTTCAAGAAAAAACCAAAAACATCACCCTTAGCTAATTTCGATATTCCGAATCCAAAAATGAAGTCCATTTTGAAGGATAAAATTTATAAAATTCAAAAAATTTGGTACTATTATTCATAACGGCTCGTTTGATTGGTCAAAGTGCCTCAGAATCTCGAAGCTGCGTACAATGCAAGCTATTACATTATTCAAAGGGAAATGTACCGTGGAAGCTTGGGGTGTTACAATGTTTCATGTTCCAAACTGTAATAAAGTGATATTATAATCCCTTACTAGAAGCATAATGTACATTAAAATCACTCTGACATCCTATATAAAAATATTTAATTTTTTAATTATGTACCATTATATTGAAAATATATATAATATCATATATGATTCAGTCTTATAATTTTGGAACCCATTTATTTAAATTTATTTCTTAGAATTATAATTTTTGGTTTTTATCTATTTCTTTTTTAGATGAATTTCACTTAAATGGTTCTAATATATGTTTTTTTATTATATTTACATCAACTAAAAATTTATAATGTTATAAATATCACATATATTCATTATATATATATATATATATATATTGATTAATTATAAAATTAAGAGACAGATAAATGAATTACATTGTTCTTAGTGATGGTGGGTCATATGTACACATAAATGTTTCATTCAATTTTCGATAGATTGAATAAAATAAAGGATAATAATAATTCACCATTAGAGAATAATTATTATATCATATATAAAATATACATTTAATAAATGTATCCTTATTTTAATTCTTTTAAAGATTAAATGAAAAATAAATCCCATCACTTTGAGGAGGTTTTAGTCCATAAATACGTATAGTGATGTTATACTTTTTTGATGGATGCGAATCTAATAATGTAGATATTACAGAATAAAAAATATATCATAAAGTTAATATAAAAACATTAAACCCTTAAAAATAACCATCCATGAAATATTGTTATTGAAAATAAATTATATCGATATGTAGAGCCGGTAGTCTAGATATGTGAATGAGAGATACATTCACTTATAATTTGATTAAATATATGGTTTAAAAGTGTAGTTCCATAAAAAAATTTAAATTTTCCTAAATTTGGAAAATTTAGTTTATCATTATATAATAAATACCATTAATTTGTTTAATGAATAAGTAAAATTAAATTTAATGTGGTTGGGTAAGATGATAATGTATTCCTTGGAAGGACCCCATTAAGTTTATTCTAAAAACCCCTTAGAATGGTATTCTTAGAAGAAAAAAATTAGTAATTTTAGGATATGCAGGTTTATAAGATAGCTTTAGAGGGGTTTGTTATGATAGATGAATCAATTTGGTGTAAATTATACAAGGTAGGGGTGTCCTTTTATATTTGTTAGAGGGGGAAACTATGCATTTTCAAAAATAATTTAAATATAGAAAATTTATATTCTTTTCAAATGATTAAAATCGTTCATTTATTATATAGAAGGATATTATTAAATTTAAATATTTCTAAAAAAAATAATTAGGCAAGTTTTACTAGATATTTAACTATTATCTTAACGTTTTCTCGCATCAGTAAATTTATTTAATACATAATTGTGGAAATGAATTTTTACATTCATTACTAATCATAATGAAAAAAATTAAGATCAACATATCATATAATATAATTTATGGTGATTTATAATATAGAATTTTTTTATAAAATTCATTTCAAATAAGTTGTAAAATTCATGTAAAAATTTATCCAACAAAATGCGATGAAGATATGTTTTATTGAAAAATTGTTTTATTATCTATAAAATGTTTTCATACCAAAATACAATATAAATTTGATCTCAGTGACCTAATTTGGATAATTAATTGTATAAATGAACTACTTTTTCATTCAAATATTTTTTTAAAAAAGAATCATTGTAAATGACTGCAATGAAAAGTTCAATTTTAGTTTAAAATCATTTTTTTTCAATATTCATTGAAAAATCATTTTTTACAAAACTTTTCAAATATTTTCTCTATGAAAATTTTTACATGATTATTTCATAAATTAAGTTTATTTTATTGAATAAATTTACTAAATATTTCATAAAATATATATATTATTGTCTCAAAAAATTTAATAAAACCATTTTTAAGGAAAATGAATTTTTGAAGCATATAAAGACGTTACAATAAATAAAGTACTTATTTATCAATATATATTATTGCTATAAAACAATTTTACATACTTTTAGAAAAATTATTCCTTTTAAAACATCCAATTTTATGGATTTTTTATAATTCTATACTATATTATGGTTCATTTATATTGGGTTTTTGTGTATTTTTTTCTATCAAATATATAAAATTAATTTTTTGAGAAATAAATCATATAAAATTTTGTAGTAATAATATAAGAGAAATAAATAAAAAATTAAGGTAAAAATATATATAAGTAGTCATTAAACTCAAACCAGTAAATTCACATATGACATGAGTGAAAACACACAAGAAAATTTCCAACAAATGATATCGCATCCCATATGTCTAATGAATAGTCTAAACTCATAGGAGGAACCATTCCCTATGGGATGAAGTCATTAGATGGTGGTATAATCAAATATTCCCTCAAATCATCTCCACAACCAAGTCAAAATCCATAAAGTACAAAGTATGCATATGAACAATTTCAATCATCTCATTCCATGTTATTACACTGCAAATTCTTATTTCAAAATAGTTTTTCATTTAAGTATATCATAGAAAATTGTTTGTATATTACCATGAAAAATAGCTTGAAAGAATGTAAAACAATGAGGATCATCCTGAAATTTTATCATGAAATGAAGGATTTTTTTTGAAAACCATTCCATTATGTTCTAGTTAATTTGTGGGGGGCGGATAAAATCGAACTACCTACATTGGGTTTGAAAAAAAAATTATTCCATGATTCAATAATATAGGTTCCCCTTTCCATTATTTCAATCAAACATGATTATTTTCTACTAATATTATCCATGTACCACATATCGATGAATTAAATTCCTAATATAGGGTTTCCCCTAATCTAAAATTATGGTATGTAAAAAGATATGAAAAACCATAATTCTTAACATTGAAACAAAAATAACAAAACTTAATGATTAATTAAATAGATCCAATAGATGGAATATGATTACTAAAATAACCTAGAGGGTTCCTTGGGTTTATGTGGATAAAGTAAGGAAAATGAGAAGAAAATGGTTTATATAATGAAAATGGACATCTAGACCTAGCTGAATTCATTTAATAAAGGAAGTGTTTAGTCCATGAATCAAATTGATAGGAATATATTCTTAAATTTATGTCACCTTAACATATATGTCCCAAAAACTATTCAAGAATTGAATAATAATTCATGTTGTGACTAGGAATATACGCCATTAACCACCTCCATCAATAATATTACAACTCATGTTCAAATTTATCCTCTATAAACTTCTCACAATACAACCCAATCATTATGTTAAGTAAAATAAATAGAATCTAGATCTAATAAAACTCATACCTCGGGTTGCACATTCTCGCCAACATAAGAATTTTCTTCCATTATTATCCTAGGGATATCATGTAATTGGACCAATTTTGTACATTATACTATAATAGGATTCCTCGATTCTTAAGTATCTTTTGATATATAACCATTTTCCATAAGACATGGGCCACTAATACCCATATTCCATACAATATCATTTCTTAATTACCAATTATATGAATGGGGGGGTGAATAAATATCACATATGACCCAAGAGGAACATGATATCGAATAATCACATAGTTATAATTAGGTTTACATATTTTTAATTGTGATACACTATGAATATTTGGTACACAACTAATTATTGGTTGTATAGAAATTAGGAATTGAAATTTGATATATTATTCATTAATTTAAAAAGGGATAACATAAAGTGGAGAAAATATTACATACTCCCACAAATGAGTGTGCCACCAAACATGGGTAAATGCATAAAAATCATGACTATACACTTTAAATGATAAGGGGTTGCGATAATTATTCTTATAGTATTTATACCATCTCTGGGTTGTCTCCATCCTTTTATAGATCATCGATAACTTTTTAATATTCTTGCACTTAGACCGTGGTCTAATTACTAATTTTTCAAATTAATGACTAAAAACAATATAGAACACCATGGTAGACCATATAGAGCATTAAATATATACATATGAATCATTTCATAGAAACTATATCTATAGGAAAACTCTACAGAATGAAAATTTCGTTATAATTAACAACCAAAGACAACCGAACAAGCTCTACTCCTATATTAAAATGTAGGAATTGTATGTTAAAACATACCATCCATTGGGGGATGATATACAATGTTCATGGTCAACATGGTTACAAGGTCCAATTTTTAGGACCACCAATACTGTAAGGTGATTTTATGGTATTGGTAAGAGAGAATAAAAATGGGTACCTCAAATAATTTTTTAAATTCACTTATATATTTATTGTCCCACTATTATATTATTTTTATATCCTGAATTGCAACACAATTCACTAATATTATGTATTAGACCACAATCACCCAAATAACATTTTTATTTTGAAGAATTCATGGTATGTGAGTGATGATGTCCATAATAATATACACCCATTTCCATTTTTTTGGGATGCAACAAGAGTATATTGGCGATCTCTGTATGTATGGATTGATCTATGGGTGTTATTCTAAAATTATGTTCCTCAAAATGAAACTTTCTGTATCTAAAAGTCGTATTGTTATAATTTTTAAAAATTACATTATTCTTGTAATATACTCAACTTGATATTTATGTGCCATTCAGAAGCATATTTCATTAAATGGTATAAAAATATTTAATCTATGAATACCAAAACAATATAATCTTGGTATATATACAATTCAATAAATCCTACTAGTGAATTATTGGGAACAAGGGTCTTTAAAAGGTATATATGTGTGTTTTAATGGCATCTAAAAGTTGTATTTGTGGTATCCTCTTTCCTAACTCAGAGTGGGTGGTATCCTGATAAGAGATAAATTTTAGAGAACCACTTTTCTCCCATCAACTAATATAATTGATCATCAATTCAATGAATTTTTTATATATTTTAAATTTCCAAATGATTTAACTTTTGATATTCGACACAAAGATAAATAGATTAATCCTCTTTCTAAACAAAAAAAAACCAAATTGGTCCATGTATAGATACATGGCCTTTTAAAAAAATTATAACGGTATGAGATGGACATTATGCTATCACATTTCTATTAGTTTCATCCATTATTATGGATGTGAAATAAGATTTTTTCCAATGATTATATCAATAGAAAACACTAATTCACTTTTAGGTAGTGGACTAGAGAATTCATCTACAAAAAGACTGGGGTATCGATGTACTATGGTAGATTAATCGCTATAAACACCTGAATTAATAATCTAATTGGTTATTGATTCTAATTTTTATGAGATAAACATAAACATTATAACTAAATGTCCTAGTATACATGTACTCACATCCCAATCCCCTTTGAAAAAATATGTAACTCTTTCAAGAGATGGGAAAGTAATTTTTCACTTGCGTAGTCTATATGATCCATGAATTCTATAATATAATGCATTAATAATAAAAGATAAAATTGGTGAATTTCCAATGTAGTAATATCCCATTAAATGTATAATTTCTCAATGGTTATGTAATTTGTTGAGTATTTAAAACCTTTACTTAGTGATTTACCTAGAGGAGTCTTTTTTCTAATAATATATGGAATCATTTCCACAAAGAAGACCATTTGTTTCAATGAATTTAATGTAATAAAATAAGTAGAGGAAATGGTTTAAAAAAAGAACCAAGGTAGTATCAAGGAGAATAGCAACACACAAAATTTATGTACCTTCATATTTAGAAGACATAATATACACAACATCAAATATTATTTGATATATTTCCTAATAAATTTATTACCTCTATACTGAGGGGATGTTTGATGTGGTTTTTGGGTATTTTTGAGGCCCCATGACTACCTCAACTCTAAGGGAAATAACTATTTTTTATATCACTATCATTGATCAGGAATATCTTTATAATTAATTTAACTACCTCTGTATGTTAAATTTTAATGGTTTGTCAAATAGTGCATGACATGTCTCTACCAACTACAATTGTGATACTTTTAGATATTTTTCATTAATTTCTACTGAATATGATTTATAAATACACATTAAAAATAGATCGGTCGATTAATATGATAATTAGGGAATGAAACTGATTGAATATACTAGTTATCTTGTGTTTTACTTCCCTCGGATCATTGGTCCCTTATATGGTTATTCCCAAAATTAGATTTTCCAACTATTTTATATGCGAAAAACCATGTTACCTATATTGAGGATCTGAAATATGTTTTTTTATACCATTATATCCATGATTACCATGCACGTCTAATTTTCAATGTATAACATCACCACCATAGAGAGAATTTCTAATTGTAAAACTAGTTCAAACCTTTTTCACATGAGTGAGTCAATATATGGCACTCCTTGATTAAAGTTATCATGGTTTGTAAACCACATATCGTACTCCATAACAAAATGTTCTCTTACTTCATTTTAAAAAACGTATGGTTCATATTACTCTAATTATATGAGGTTTAAAATTAATGTCAAAAAATAAATCTAAATGCTCAAAAGTTATACCTTGATTGACCTTATATTGGATAAAAGAACCCCAATTTTTTATTATAGGTCCATAAAAATATTAATATTGAGTTTTTTCCTAATTTCATTGGTTATTCCCAGGAATCTAAATATTTTATTCATTTTTACAATCCATGCCTCTAGTTTCATAGGATAATTTTCTTTCTAAATTGATTACAATTCCTTTATGAGGATTTTTTCTTTATTTAGGTTCATATATGGTTCATTGGGTGCAAACATGTAATCAAAAAAATCCTCTCATTTATTTCTTTGTCCTCTATTTGGGGGTATTTTCCTATATTCATATAAAAATAACAACTAATTCAGAACTGATTAATTTAGTAAAACAACTTTTTTTCATATAAAAAATCATGACATATAATATGAATGATAGTGGGATGTAATTTTTCTAATGCATGATATTGACCTATCATTGGCTAAACCCAAAAAAATAAGATTATGACATGATTATAAGTGTATATTAACACCATTAATACCTAGAGTTCCCTAGTGACATGGTGTTCAATATAAAAAGGTTAGATATACCATTTAATTCTTAAATTTTGTGATCTTGCACATTTTATCACCAAAAATACAATTCATGACTAATGGATCATACCTATGTTATAAAAAAAATTTCACCCCAATTTGTCCCAATAATGTTATAATGACCAAAATGAAACTAACATTATTTGAAATCTCTTAAACAATAAATTTTAGTAATAAATTTCATGGTCATAACCAACCATGGGGGATGATTTTCTTATATAATGATAATAACATAAAATAAAAAATCTCAACATAATAATATAAACATGATGTATGATATTAAAACTATAAAAATTCAATGACATTAGAAAATACAGTCATAATCATATTAAAAATTGAAAAATATAATCAATCAACTATACATCATCAATGATAAAAACCCATTATTTAAAAACGTACCAATGGTAAAAAATCACCAATTTGACAATATGAAATCTCCAATGTCCAACTCCAAAATCACATGGATATAGAATGTTGGAGAACTACAGGTAATGTAAGATACCTTCCCATTCATGTATCATGGTAAATAATGTCTTTATATACAAATGGATTCACACCCAAGGGTTAGTATATAAACTATGTAGTTAAACGTCAACAATTCCATAACACAATATTTATTCCATAATATGTTCAAGGACATTTAATATAAAATTGTTTTGATAAATTTAAAAAAATAGAAAAATAAAGATATAAGTGATCTGTAATACAAATCACACCATTAAGGCCACCCATTAAATGAAAAATAACATAAATTGAAATGCCTAACTAATCGGATTCTGTTCCATATGTTCACTAAATTGTCCAAACTCATTAGTATAACATGTCCATCTATAAATAAGTCATCTCATGGCTGTATAATATACCATGACCCAAAATTTTAATGGTATACAAATATAAATTTAACATACCCCATTATGAATATGTACACATGCAAAACATTTCGTGCCTTGTACTCACTCCAAATATAATTCTCTGAAATCCATTTCATATTTATGTATTTTTTTCAAATAGGTTGCGGGTTATGGAAATAACACCAAGATTCGATGTCATTAAAGAAAGGAGTAGTATCATGTTGTTTGTTCAAGAAAACCCAAAAAATATTTCTTATCCAAGCATTCAGGTTATAGGTGAAGTGGATAGGGATAGAATCCACCTTCAAATAATGTGTTCGACGTGAAGAATTGGTCCACCATTAATTTCTTCAGGCCCCCTTTACATTTATTCAATGAATCCCAATTAAGTTTTATCAATATGTGAACAAGACAACAGATCATGTAATGAAAGCCCCAGTAAATGGTTTATAAAAAAATAAAACTAATATATAACAAATGTGGAGATGAATCAAAATCCTTATCTTTTATTCCCATGGTCTAACACTCTATGATTTATTAAAACTAATCATTAAACAGAATTGGGTCAAAAAAATTCCCTTGAAGGAACAATATTTTTTAGGGGATTAATTGAATACTAATGAGAACAGAAGGGGTTCTAGATTTAAAATTGTCACATCCATGACATATTATAAAGGTAGTTTTTTTATTTAATTTACATCCTTGCTTTGTTTTGGGGGTTTCCCTAGGTTTTATGGAGGAATAGATGAGTATTCATGAATTGGGCCAAACCGTGAGCCCAATTCCAGTTTAAAAAATATATTTTTTATCTTTTATAACCATTTTATTTTTCAACATTTTTCATCCATTAAAATTCCTTCTTGACCAACCCTAACCTATAAACACCACCAAGGTAATTTGGAGCTTTTATAAATCCATAACCATGGTTTATTTGGGTTTTTTCTAAGGGATTGGGCCTTCCCGAAAGCCCAATTCCTATTTTAAAAATAAATTTTGATTATGTTATAACTTATTCAATTTTTGGTATTTTTCGGTGATTCCAAGTGGAACCCAAGCCCACTAAACCCAGTCGGTCGACCATTCACTCTCCCCCCTCTTTGGAGCTCTGTATTGTCGCGATTTGGTGCCGAACATCATACGATTCCTGAAATCGGCCAGATTTGAAGTGGTAAAGTCTCTCATTCATAACTCTCTGAATTCTCAAGATTTTTCCTCCATTCCAGTTCCTAATTGACCTAATATATCTTGTTCGAACGGAACCTAAATTTTGGATCTTTTAAATTTCATATACTGGTGTTTTGGAGTGATTACTTCAAGATACTTCAAGTAAATGAGATCTTTTCTTTCCTCTTCCAAACTACTTTGGGTTTCATTCATTGTTATTAGTGTTTCATTGGTTATCATTGTGTTTCATAATGTCCAGAAACTAGGTTTTCGAACCTTGGGTTTAACATTGGGCTTTATTGGCCAATTTTTTTGGTTTTAGGTTTGATCTTGTTCTCTCTTGGTGCGGCGGGGGTGCGATTTGATTTTCGCATGGAGATTCAAGGGTTTTTGATACTTTGGTAGGTGATTCCATTTTGTGTGCATTTTTTGTGAATTACCTTGCATTTTTCATGGTACCTTAATGTTTATTTCCCTTGAATGTCTCTGTAAAAATTGGTTTTAGTTGCATTTATAATGAAAATGAAATTTAAGTTCCAATTTTTGGTGAAATTGGGGGTTTTTCATTCAAATCTTTCATTGGTTCATTTTGGGCTGACCTATAATTACTTAGTTGATTTTATTGAACTGTATTATGACTAAAAATCATGTTTTTAATGTTTATTATTTTTTGTTGTTGCTGTGAAAGTTTGCTTAAATGGTGTTTGGAAAGCAAGTGGGCTTTAAGTGCCATGTTCATGTGAAAATAGTGTTTTTTAAAAGATATAACTTCTTGGTTCACATTGGGCTGCCCCATAACTGAATTGTTGGTTTTTTTAAAGGTTATTGAACTGAAATTTTGTTTTAATGACTTAAAAGTGTTAACATAGTGTGAAAAGTGGATAACTTAAAGAGCTTTGGGTGCAAAACAATGTGATGTTTTGAGAGGTAGTTTTATTGAAAATAAAATTATTTTATTGTGTGTTTTAAATGGTATAAAATGTGTGTATCTACTATACTATTTGTTTGTGACTAGTAGTGAAATTTTATATGCAAAAGTATGTGTGTTGTTTTCTGAAATTTTTTGAGCACAAAAGGTAATTCTCGGGTACCTAGGTGGGGCGGATTTGTACTAGTACGGCTAGTGGATCGGATGGGTTTTGTCCCTGTTCCACATAGCATTTGGATAACGACAACTCTAACTAAAATATGTGGACGATGATTGGGGACCACTAGGTTATGGGTATGTTCCCTACTAGTGGCTCGTGCACGAGAACAGATTTTTCTATGGTTACTCTACACTGACGTACGAGGTACATAGGGCCCGAGACAACCTAGTGCTTAGGGGTGTTTCCGATTTTGATGCTCATTGGATTTGTGGTATTTACCCTTGTTGTGGGGTTTTTTTGGAAGTACTTTATAGTATCTCACATGTCTATTTAATTTTTTAACATACTGGAATTCTTGGATTGAAAACTGTTTTCATTTGAAAGTTGCATTTCTTTGAATTTTAACACTATTTCACCATCTGTATTAAAATTGCTTGTTTTGTTCACATTGTATTGCATGCTCTTTGGAATCATCTGGTGGTATCCTATTGGGCTTAGGCTTACACCCTACTTAAACCCCTTGGGTTTAAGTAGACATGCTTGTGCTTGACTCAGCTAAAGGGAAGGGTAAGGGTGATGGCGGTGTAGGGTGTTAGTCCCCATCGTTGGGGCGGAGTTGCGGAGAAGGCTTGCGGGTGATAACCCCCTTGTTGTGGGGAGTCCATGGGGATGTCTTTATATTGTCATTATTTATTTTTAGACCACTTTTAGTTTCTTCAAACACATGTATTCAGATCTGGTTTTGTTAAGAATTGTTTAGCATGAAAATTTCAGATTCTAATAATTGATTGTTTTTTTATGATTTATGATTTCATACTTGGGTAAATCGTTCCCAAACCAGATTTGTTTGATACCCGGGCACTTGTGCCAGCCCGTGGGGATAGGGAACACCCTTCGGGTCATTTCACGGGCTGGGTTTGGTGCCGGTTTTGGCGGTGACGGATCCCCCTATAGTGGGATAGTATTTGTGGGAGGTTTAAATAGACCTTAGTTTATTATGTTTACTAAGTTGTTGAAGGTCATTGAAGTTCAGGGTTTTCATTGTAGAATTATGTCTTAAAGCGCCTATGTGTCTTTCATCATTATCAATGAAGCAAGAGTTCATGTTAGGCCACCAGTGTGAAAGATCTGGCCAAGAGTGGCTATTATGGACACTTGCTGGAATCATGTGTTGTTTGGGACTCAGTACAAGGTCCCTCTCCTTATGTTTTATTTTATCCACAATGGTTATGTTCGGTGATGCATTGTGATGTCATGCGTTCATTTGACAATAAGGGTGAATATTGTGCAATCTTATGAGAGTCTCTATTTTGTTGGATGTGTGTCTCCCTATAAGGAATTCTAAATCCTATGTTCTAGATGAATGTGTTTCTATATGTCCTTTCATTCTGCTGTTTATCATCCGAAAAAAGGGGCTATGTGTGTGCATACTCTAAGTTCTTGTTTTGGTAAAATGATGGGTTGTGGAAAAGCGGGTTTGAAGTGTGTCATGCCTCAATGAGACCATATGAGATTACAGTATAATTGGTTTGGGCACTGGAAGAAGATGTTCAGTTTAGGGGATTCCAAATCCTAACTGCGAGGCTGAAGATGCTTCAATCCATTGAGCTCCAACCATAGGCCCCGGAGAGAAGCTGGCACGTAGTTAGGGGAAATCCTAGAGTCGTTCAAACTTTTGGTCATGGTCATATCCTCAATATGAAAGATAGAAATAGTTTAAACCTTTGTTGTCATCGTCATGTTCCAATTTCTCACATTTGATGGAAAGAGGTGTGATTACCTTGTTCCCATGTCATACCCTGAGTTGATTTTTCCCCCTTTGCGTTTCCTTGTGTTTTTGGAGAAAAGGTTAAAATTTGGGTTAGGCAGGTTGAAGTGCATAGTTTGTGCGCGGTTAGAAGTAACCATGTGCCAACCTAGGGGACCATGTGATAAGAGACAGTAGCTACCACATGGTCTCTACACGTCCATGATCCTTGGCAACGGAAACTGTGAGAAGTTTCTTCTTTGGACAGAATGATCCACACAGTTAACTCGCGGTTTCCCAAACCGTGTGAACCAACCGGGCGGCCATGGCAGCTCCTTAAAATTATGTTGTTTTTTTTGTTGTTATCCCATACTATTTAGTTAATATGGTTGGTTTTTGTTTGGGGTATACCCACAATGGGACTCATTTAATTTTCATTGAAAGAATTCTGATATTAATCTACCCCTAATGCTGGGAATTCCGTTCGAGGCCCCCTGTTAGTGTCTTGATTTTGTCTTAAATAAAGTTGTGTTCATTATTATGGTGGGGAGACCCATCATGGTTATCATGTATGTTCTCTTGGAAAAGGAATAATTTTATCTTAACCCTTATGATGGGGAGACTGTTCGTTTCTTCCCCAATTGTTATCCTTCTTCTGTCTTTGAAATTGAGTTGTCCCTAGTGGTGGGACGTCCAGATTGGGTCACCCCATACTAGTGACTCAGTTTTCTCCTTGGTGTATTCTAGGTAGGAGATAGTATCATTCAAGTATATCAATCCAAGAATTCCAGTATGTTAACACATTAAATAGACATGTGAGCTACTGTAAATTACTTCCAAAACACCCCACAACAAGGGTAAATAGCACAAATCCAATGAGCATCAAAATTGGGAACACCCCTAAGCACTGGGATGTCTCGGGCCCTATGTACCTCGTACCTCAGTGTAGAGTAACCATAGAAAAATCCGTTCTCGTTCATGAGAATCTAGTAGGGAACATATCCATAACCTAGTGGTCCCCAATCATCATTCACATATTTTAGTTAGAGTTGTCGTTATCCAAATGCTAAGTGGAAGAGGGACAAAACCCATCTGATCCACTAGCCGTACTAGTACAAATCCGCCCCACCTAGGTACCCGAGCTTTCCCTTTTGTGCTCAAACAATTTCAGCAAACAACACACATCCTTTTGCATATAAAATTTGACTACTAGTCACAAACAAATAGTACAGTAGCTACACACATTTTATACCATTTAAAACACAAAATAAAATAATTTCATTTTCAATAAAACTACCTCTCAAAACATCACATTGTTTTGCACCCAAAGATCTTTAAGTTATCCACTTTGCACACTATGTGAACACTTTTAAGTCATTAAAAAAAATTTAGGTTCAATAACCTTTAATGAAACCAACAATTCACTTATGGGGCAGCCCAATTTGAACCAAGAAGTTATATCTTTTAAAAAACACCATTTTCACACGAACATGGAACTTAAAGCCCATTTGCTTCCCAAACACCATTTAAGCAAACTTTCACAGAAACAACAAAAAATAATAAACATTAAAAACATGATTTTCAGTCATAATACAGTTCAATAAAATCAACTAAGTAATTATAGGTCAGCACAAAATGAACCAATGAAATATTTGAATGAAAAACCCCCAATTTCACCAAAAATTGGAACTTAAAATTCATTTTCATTATAAATGCAACTAAAACCAATTTTTACATATAAATTCAAGGGAAATAAACATTAAGGTAACATGAACACTGCAAGCTAATTCACAAAAATTTCACACAAAATGGAATCACCTACCAAAGTATCAAAAACCCTTGAATCCCCATGCGAAAATCAAATCGCACCCCCGCCGCACTAAGAGAGAACAAGATCAAACCTAAAACCACAAAAATTGGCCAATAAAGCACAATGTTAAACCCTAGGTTCGAAAACCTAGTTTCTGGACATTATGAAACTCAATGATAACCAATAAAACACTAATAACATTGAATGAAACCCAAAGTGGTTTGGAAGAGGAAAGAAAATATCTCATTTACTTGAAGTATCTTGAAGTAATCACTCCAAAACACCAGTATATGAAATTTAAAAGATCCAAAATTTAGGTTCCGTTCGAAAAAGATATATTAGGTCAATTAGGAACTGGAATGGAGGAAAAATCTTGAGAATTGAGAGTGTTATGAATTAGAGACTTTACCTCTTCAAATCTGGCCGATTTGAGGAATCCTATGATGTTCGGCACCAAATCGCGACAATCCAGAGCTCCAAAGAGTGGGGAGAGTGAATGGTCGCGCGACTGGGTTTAGTGGGCTTGGGTTCCACTTGGAATCACCGAAAAATACCAAAAATTTAATAAGTTATAACATAATCAAAATTTATTTTTAAAACAGGAATTGGGCTTTCGGGCAGGCCCAATCCCTTAGAAAAAACCCAAATATACCATGGTTATGGATTTATAAAAGCTCCAAATTACCTTGGTGGTGTTTATAGGTTAGGGTAGGTCAAGTAGGAATTTTAATGGATGAAAAATGTTGAAAAATAAAAAGGTTATAAACGATACAAAATTTATTTTTTAAACTGGAATTGGGCTCACGGTTTGGCCCAACTCATGAATACTCATCTATTCCTCCATAAAACCTAGGGAAACCCCCAAAACAAAGCAAGGATGTAAATTAAATAAAAGAAACTACCTTTAAAATATGTCATGGATGGGACAATTCTCCCCACCATAAAGCATTCCGCCCCCGGAATGCCACAAAAACACCAGATGCAAAAAGAAATCCCAAACGATAGCCCAAGACAGACTTCCTTGCCACGTTTTCACCCGCTTCAAAAGGAACAAACATCTCCAGTTGATCAAACAAAGGAAGATAATACTCTCATCAACCAAAAATAACCCCACATACTTAAAATTATGAAACACATTAAAAACACATCCCAAAACAAAATACTTCAAACACTACAAGATGACACTCAAGAAATCCACTTGAAACGAACAACGAACTCGAATAATGCTACCACAACATTACGTAAACAAAACCATTGGGTGTTCTCCAACCCCAAATTTACCCAAGTAACAAATTTTTGGATTGATATACTTGAACGATACTACCTCCTACCTAGAATACACCATGGAGAAAACTGAGTCACTAGTACGGGGTGACCCAATCTGGACATCCCACCACTAGGGACAACTCAATTTCAAAGACAGAATAAGGATAACAATTGGGGAAGAAACGAACGGTCTCCCCATCATACAGGTTAAACTAAAATTATTCCTTTTCCAAGAGAACATACATGATACCCATGATGGGTCTTCCAACCATAATAATGAACACAACTTTCCTTAATACAAAATCCAGACACTAATAGGGGGCCTCGAACGGAATTCCCAGCATTAGGGGTAGATTAATATCAGAATTCTTCCAATGAAAATTAAGTGAGTCGCATTGTGGGTATACCCCAAACAAAACCCAACCATATTAACTAAATATTATGGGATAACAACAACAAAAACAATATAATATTAAGGAGTCGGCATGGCCGCCCGGTTGGTTCACACGGTTTGGGAAACCGCGAGTTAACTGTGCGGATCATTCTGTCCAAAGAGAAAACTTCTCACAGTTTCCTTTGCCAAGGATCATGGACTTGCAGAGACCATGCGGTAGCTACTATCTCTTATCACATGGTCCCCTAGGTTGTAACATGGTTACTTCTAACCTCGCACAAACTAT
This sequence comes from Viscum album, assembly GCA_963277665.1. Classification (NCBI taxonomy): domain Eukaryota; kingdom Viridiplantae; phylum Streptophyta; class Magnoliopsida; order Santalales; family Viscaceae; genus Viscum; species Viscum album. Next base: position 1,520,682,704 of record OY728164.1, on the reverse strand, counting down.
GCACTTCAACCTGCCTAACCCAAATTTTAACCTTTTCTCCAAAAACACAAGGGAACCCAAAGGGGGGAAAATCAACTCAGGGTATGATATGGGAACAAGGTAATCACACCTCTTTCCATCAAATGTGAGAAATTGGAACAAGACGATGACAACAGAGGTTTAAACTATTCCTATCTTTCATATTGAGGATATGACCTTGACCAAAAGTTTGAACGACTCTAGGATTTCCCCTAACTACGTGCCAGCTTCTCTCCGGGGCCTATGGCTGGAGCTCAATGGACTGAAGCATCTTCGGCCTCGTAGTTAGGATTTGGAAACCCCTAAACTGAACATCTTCTTCCAGTTCCAAAAACAATTATACTGTAATCTCATATGGTCTCATTGAGACATGACACACTTCAAACCCGTTTTCCACAACCCATCATTTTACCAAAACAAGAACTTAGAGGATGCACACACATTGCCCCCTTTTTTCGGATGATAAACAGCAGAATGAAAGGACTTATAGAAACACATTCCTCTAGAACATAGGATTTATAATTCCCTATAGGGAGACACACATCCAACAAAATAGATACTCTCATAATATTGCACAATCTTCACCCTTATAGTCAAATAAACACATCACATCACAAGGCATCACCGAACATGACCATTGTGGATAAAATAAAACACAATGAGAGGGACCTTATACTGAGTCCCAAACAGCACATGATTCCAGCAAGTGTCCATAATAGCCACTCTTGGCCAGATCTTTCACAGTGGTGGCCTAACATGAACTCCTTCTTCAATGATAATGATGAAAGACCCAGAGGCCCTTTAAGACATCATTCTACAATGACAACCCTGAACTTCAATGACCTTCAACAACTTAGGAAACATAATAAACTAAGGTCTATTTAAACCTCCCACAAATACTATCCCACTATAGGGGGATCCACATCGTTGAAAAAGAAGAGGGGTAAACTCAATCTCCAAACCTCAAGAAAAAAGTCCTTATGTTGAACAACTGGAGGATCATCCAACAGTGAATCACCATAGTCCAAACATGAATCATACATTAAATCTTTATGGGGGCGTACCCTAGCCTATAAGAAAACCCAAGGACCCAACCGATCTGGTCATTTGGTCACAAAAGACCACAAACCTGAACCGAAAACATGATGGGAGCCACCACATTGGCCTCCCAAACTTTTCCTCAAAAGAGACCATTGACCAACACTTAATTCCAACTTTTCAATGAAACACCAAACCAAAACATCGTTCAAACAAGAGGGGTTATTGAACTCAAAAAATCCAACGATAATAATCCCAAAAACACATAATCCATACCTCCCAACCATACATTATCAAAACACAACACTTTCCTTCAAAAAAATTATTTAAAAAAACAGTGTTAGTGGGTTGTGCATTTAACAATGGTACCTCATGAGCCTCACACATGCATGTTTACATGCCACACTGGGAACCCACCTCATATCCATCCATATTCCCAAATAAACCTATGCATGTGGTCACCCTTGAGAGCACCAATTACCAAAAATCAAACCTTTCCTCTTTTTAAAATCAAAACTTCTAACCACACTTTCCCTTTCTCAAAAAAAATAAACATAATATCAAAACCCAATTTTTCATCTCACAAACCAATTTAGAAAAGAATCTATAATTCAATAAAAGCACACATTCATGCCTATCACAATTGTTTCCAAACATTACAACCCATTTCAAAACAAATCTAATTTCATGAAAAACACTATTTCATAAATCTCCATTTAATTAAGAACTCAAATCTTCTCATTTCAAGAAAAGGTTCTAAAAGTTCATAATTTTTTTTTCAGTAGTCACCAAAACCAAAATCCATCTTTAACCCCACACAAATGTTCTAGAACACTTAATTCAATCCAAAACACTTTTCCACGGTTTAAAAAAAATCCATTAAAAACATATTTTCAAAACCCCAATTAACATAGTTCATAATTTCAAAAGAGGTTTAAACACATAATTTACCCTTTTGAAATAATTCTGAAATTACATTTATAGGCAATAATAAAAAAATACCATTTTCACTTTACTAGAAAATAACTTCACAAAAATTCACACTCCTTAAAGTGAAGTCATTTTTTTTTGCTAAAAAAATTCCATGTTTCCAGGATTCCAAAACAAATATACACCAGACAATGTGAGAGGAAACTAGTTTCGGTGGGTAACTTGGACATATGTTTGGAGAACATCCAATGGTTTTGTTTACGTAGTGTTGTGGTAGCGTTATTCGAGTTCGTTGTTCGTTTCAAGTGGATTGCTTGACTGTCATCTTGTAGTGTTTGAAGTATTTTGTTTTGGGATGTGTTTTTAATGTGTTTCATAATTTTAAGTATGTGGGGTTATTTTTGGTTTATGAGAGTATTGTCTTCCTTTGTTTGATCAATTGGAGATGTTTGTTCCTTTTGAAGCGGGTGAAAACATGGCAAGGAAGTCTGTCTTGGTCTATCGTTTGGGCTTTCCTTTTACATCTGGTGTTGTTGTGGCATTCCGGGGGCGGAATGCTTTATGGTGGGGAGAATTTTCACATCCATGACATATTTTAAAGGTATTTTTTTTTATTTAATTTACATCCTTGCTTTGTTTTGGGGGTTTCCCTATGTTTTATGGAGGAATAGATGAGTATTCATGAATTGGGCCAAACCGTGAGCCCAATTCCAGTTTAAAAAAGAAATTTTGTATCTTTTATAACCTTTTTATTTTTCAACATCTTTCATAAATTAAAATTCCTACATGACCTACCCTAACCTATAAACACCACCAAGGTAATTTGGAGATTTTATAAATCCATAACCATGGTTTATTTGGGTTTTTTTCTAAGGGATTGGGCTTGCCCGAAAGCCCAATTCCTATTTTAAAAATAAATTTTGATTATGTTATAACTTATTCAATATTTGGTATTTGTCGGTGATTCCAAGTGGAACCCAAGCCCACTAAACCCAGTCGCGTGACCATTCACTCTCCCCCCTCTTTGGAGCTCTGGATAGTCGCGATTTGGTGCCGAACATCATAGGATTCCTCAAATCGGCCAGATTTGAAGAGGTAAAGTCTCTCATTCATAACTCTCTCAATTCTCAAGATTTTTCCTCCATTCCAGTTTTTAATTGACCTAATATATCTTGTTCGAAAGGAACCTAAATTTTGGATCTTTTAAATTTCATATAATGGTGTTTTGCAGTGATTACTTCAAGATACTTCAAGTAAATGAGATCTTTTCTTTCCTCTTCCAAACTACTTTGGGTTTCATTCATTGTTATTAGTGTTTCATTGGTTATCATTGAGTTTCATAATGTCCATAAACTAGGTTTTCGAGCCTAGGGTTTAACATTGGGCTTTATTGGCCAAATAATGTGGTTTTAGGTTTCATCTTATTCTCTTTTGGTGCGGCGGGGGTGCGATTTGATTTTCGCATGGAGATTCAAGGGTTTTTGATACTTTGGTAGGCGATTCCATTTTGTGTTCAATTTTTGTGAAGTAGATTGCAGTGTTAATGGTACCTTAAAGTTTATTTCCCTTGAATTTTACTGTAAAAATTGGTTTTAGTTGCATTTATAATGAAAATGAATTTTAAGTTCCAATTTTTGGTGAAATTGGGGGTTTTTCATTCAAATCTTTCATTGGTTCATTTTGGGCTGACCAATAATTACTTAGTTGATTTTATTGAACTGTATTATGACTGAAAATTATGTTTTTATTGTTTATTATTTTTTGTTGTTGCTATGAATGTTTTCTTAAATGGTGTTTGGGAAGCAAATGGTCTTTAAGTGCCATGTTAGTGTGAAAATGGTGTTTTTTAAAAGATATAACTTCTTGGTTCACATTGGGCTGCCCCATAACTGAATTGTTGGTTTAGTTAAAGGTTGTTGAACTAAAATTTTGTTTTAATGACCTACAAGTGTTCACATAGTGTGCAAAGTGGATAACTTAAAGATATTTGGGTGCAAAAGAATGTGATGTTTTGAGAGGTAGTTTTATTGAAAATAAAATTATTTTATTGTGTGTTTTAAATGGTATAAAATGTGTGTAGCTACTGTACTATTGGTTTGTGACTAGTAGTGAAATTTTATATGCATAAGGATGTGTGTTGTTTGCTGAAATTTTTTGAGCACAAAAGGGAAAGCTCGGGTACCTAGGTGGGGCGGATTTGTACTAGTACGGCTAGTGGATCGGATGGGTTTTGTCCCTGTTCCACTTAGCATTTGGATAACGACAACTTTAACTAAAATATGTGGATGGTGATTGGGGAAAAATAGGTTATGGGTATGTTCCCTACTAGTGGCTCGTGCATGAGAACAGATTTTTCTATGGTTACTCTACACTGAGATACGATGTACATAGGGCCCGAGACAACCTAGTGCTTAGGGGTGTTCCCGATTTTGATGCTCATTGGATTTGTGGTATTTACCCTTGTTTTGGGGTGTTTTGGAAGTACTTTACAGTATCTCACATGTCTATTTAATGTGTTAACATAATGGAATTCTTGGATTGAAAACTGTTTTCATTTGAAAGTTGCATTTCTTTGAATTTTAACACTATTTCACCTTGTGTATTAAAATTGCTTGTTTTGTTCACATTGTATTGCATGCTCTTTGGAATCATCTGGTGGTATCCTATTGGGATTAGTCTCACACACTACTTACACCCCTTGCGTGTCAGTAGACCTGATTATGCTTGACTCAGGTAAAGGGAAGGGTAAGGGTGATGGCGGTGCAGGGTGTTAGTCCCCATCGTTGGGGTGGAGTTGCGGAGAAGGCTTGCGGGTGATGACCCCCTTGTCGTGGGGAGTCCATGAGGATGTCTTTATATTGTCATTATTTATTTTTAGACCACTTTCAGTGTCTTCAAACACATGTATTAAGATCTGGTTTTGTTAAGAATTGTTTAGCATGAAAATTTCAGATTCTAATAATTGATTGTTTTTTTTTTGATTTATGATTTCATACTTGGGTAAATTGTTCCCAAACCAGATTTGTTTGATACTCGGGCACTTTTTCCAGCCCATGCGGATAGGGAACGCCCTTCGGGTCATGTCACGGGCCGGTTTTGGTGCCGGTTTTGGCGGCGACCAGATTTGGTTCGTGACAAAAAAGGCTTCCAAGACCTATCCAAATTGATTATGAGAAATAATTCTTCATGTTGTGATTCATTGAGATAGCCACATACCCCAATATCCATGTTACCTCAAATTATATATCCAAAAACCCACTGACACTATGAATAATAAATCAGGTTGTGTATAGATTTTTTTTCAACTTTTTCATACATCTAGAATAAATATATTTTTTGACTTCCTCCACTGAACAGTTACCTTAATCAAAAATAAAAATCCCATAAAATAATATGAGTAGTATTAAATTTTAACATAGTTAAAAGCAGGGTATTTTAAAAAAATAAAATTTTCTAAATTTCCATACATTGAGATATGTTTCATTTTAAGGACAAATTTTAATTTATATGGTCTGCACACTTCCTTACCCACATATTTAAACATGATTTATTATTGATTTATAGAAATTGTTATTACACTTTAACATTCCATTAGAGTTTTTTAAAATTATGATAGCTTCATTACAAATAGTTATGGGAGGTATTCACATTATTAATGTTTGAATAATTCTACTATGTATTGAATTTCCTACCAAAATATTTTTGAACTACAATTAAATGAAAAAGGAATTATCAAGTGTGGTGATATTACATTTTGTATGATAACTACATTTGTATGTGGCATGGTTTTCTCAGATACACAATGTTTGAAATTTCTTTCCTGAAATATAATGGTTATCCCAAATTCATTCAGGCTATCCTTATCAATGTTCAATGAGATTTGTTCAATATTTTCATGATTACATATAAATTGAATAAAATTCTCAATATTGAATTTTGGGGTTTTTTTAAAACAGTAATATCAAATAGTGTTATATTCTATGTTTACTCTTGATAGTTAAGGATATCATCTCTAGTGTTATAAGATACCATTGAAATACAGTTTTCTTCTCTGTATCATTAAAAATCATTCTTTTCCCATTTATGAATCCATCCAATGAAAAGGTATTTATCGTTAATCTATGATTTTTTTAGTATCCCAACAAAGTACATGATTTCTACTTGTTATTTGTAGGTGATTGGTTTGAGACAATGAAGAATTATGTAAAGGATTTCCCATGTATAGAATTATTGGAAACAAATAGAAGAAATTTTATTAAGATTTGGCTTAAAAGAGATGAAGGTAGTTACAATGAAATGATAAAAATGGCTATTCTGTTATAATGTAGGTGTTGGTGCATTTAGAACACTAGAAATATTGTCTTCATTGATTTCCATTAGAGTTTGAAGATGGATCTCTCCATGAGAACTAGATATTTGGTGGTGGATTTATCCAAATAACATAGATGATGTGATTTCACTCCCTATCTCAGACCATTTTTAGAATACAATATATTTATTTCTTCCACCATTTGGACCCTTACATATGTCTAGTATATTCCCTGGCATCATCCTACCCTTGTATTAAAACTCAATGTTGTTGGCTCATATGGTTCATGATATATATGGGTTGAAGTAGTTTACTAAGTCAAAATAGATTTGGTTTTCATCAACTTCACAACATATTTTGGTTGAGTTTAAACCCTATGGGTAGAGGAATGTTCCATCATTATGGATTTATAGTTATGTAGCTCAGAGAACATAGAGATTTAGGCTATTGAAAATGATTTTCTGAGATTTCACGAGTCATTCAAAGGGAAAATTTCAATCCCATAATATATTACGTTTTAAATTTGGAACATAATAATTTTTTATAAAATTAGATATATATTCATCACAAATGGAATGAGGGAAATCATGAAGAATATTTTCTCACATCTTGGAATTTTTATGATCCCCATTTTTATTCCATTAATAGTGTGAGTTCCCAGCACAGTGAGTGTGTGGTTATTATTTGTGGGGGTCCTTCAATCTTCATTTCATTAGACCACATGACCTCAAGGGTTCCTTGTTGACATTATCTATGATTTTTTGATATATATATTAAAAACTCTTTATTATCATCGATTAACAAATCTGTCAAGGTCTATTTTTTATCAATATCTTTTATTTGGGTCCAGCTTCAAATTATATTCATTTTCTAAATTTTATATGGTGTATATACTACCTATTATTATTATTTTTATTTTCATTTTATTTTTATTTTTATTCACTGAATATTTAATCATATTTCCTCATCTCTCTTCAATTTTCATTTGATCTATATACCAATAAAGTTGTAAGGGTCTTACTTGACTCAATATCATTTTCATTGAGTTAAATAATTTATTCTTTAACTATGAATCTAAATTTTTTTATCATCTACCATTCATCTATATCATATTCTATTTTCCCTTTTATCCAAGAAAATGATATTTTTCATATCAAGGTCACATTCTTTGTTTTTGTTTACTTCCTATAGAAATAATTTCTAAACATAATTGGCATCCTCTATATTGTGTATTTTTTATCTTCTCTCAAATTAGTCCGTACTCAATCTGTTTTTATCATAGTTTTGATGTTGTATATGTATTTTCTTCTAGAGCAATTATAATTTTCTTTATATCTATCTGAAAAGAAATTTTTTTATTCCTTTATCGATATGGGTTTTATTAGTAATTGTTTAAAAATATTAAAAAAAAGTACATAATTCTGCTTTATTTTTTTTGTATGTTCCACTATATTCTTCTTATTTAACTTTATTTTTTCAAATGTTAAATTATTAATAATTATAATAAAAACATATTTCTATGTGTCTTTTTCACATTTTCTATAAATAAAATTTAAAATTATTTCTATTCAATTGTTTTGATAGTGTCACTAAAATATATACAAATTTTTAGAAATTTTATAACATATATATTCTTATCTTTATTATCAAAGATCATTTTCAAGGAAATGATATTTATTACATGATAAATAAATATTTATATAAATATATTATTATATTATTGTAACTTATTGAAAATAAAATTCAATCTATTCTTATACTCATTTATGATTATTTGAATGTTATATAAAATCTAAGGGAATTCATTTTAAATACTATATAATTTCATATATTCTTCTAAGGGAATTATTTCCTTCACCAATTCACTTTTATATTATATCCTTTGAGTGATCTCAATTTTATGTTTATTCTTAATATACTTTTTCATATATATTCTCCTATTATATAGTCACCTATTGATTCACCATTAAAATTACTATGTATCAAAGTGATAGGGAAAAGAAATATATTAAAGTTTATTGACCCGTCAATTAATTTTTATTTAATTATCAACAACATTATGTAATGATTAATTTAATATAAATGTCTTACCCTCAAGAGTATCCTATTCTTATTTCATTAGATATAATTTTGTTAACCTATTTAATTATACAACTTCATTGACTCAAGAAAACGTTTTATATGACCTTGTATTATATTATTATATATAGTCATCTTTATAAACCAATAGTTGAGTTATAATATTGATATAGATATGTTAACGGTATCATCCCAATATATTTTTTATGTTTCATGCCTTTTATAGTATTTATGAGACTGGTTTTTATGGATTTATAATGTTATGATATATGATTAATTTCATGTGGAAAAAATATGTGTAATTGGTCATTATGTAATTGGTGGGACTGATATTACAAGTCCATTTAATGCATTTTTAAAATCATATATCTCATGAGATTACTATCTCTTGAGACATGGGAGGTTATCCAAGTCTATTTATTTATGGTACCTAAGACCATATCTATGTCAACTATGTAATGGGACATGGTAGTTTGTCCTTGTCCAATTTGTTTTGAAAAATATAAGGTTATCTTAGTATATAATATTATGGGTAAAGGGATTTTATCAAATAAAATTGTGTTATATATATAAAATAAAAGGTTATATTTGGTCTTAATTTTATGATAGTCTTGGAAGAGATCATTAGAATATGATATAATTTTTATATTCACACTACATATATATGAATATGTTTACATTGGATAATTATTATTGAATTATTGAAGGGAATATTCAATAATTCTACATGAAATTATATGGTATAATAAAAAATTAATTATATAATGACATATACAAGGTTTAAGGATTATTAAATAACTTTAGGGAATATCATGTTTTACATTATTAAGGTATCATAAAAACACTACATGAGATAATTGTTTTATTTGATATAGTGAAATAATGGTTCATGAATTATATAGTATGATTCATTTTGAACTTATTGAAACAACACATGTAATGATAGAGTAAATAATTTTCATATATATTAGTATTAATTTATTATATAGTTATCTTCATTATAAAAATGAAATGCTATTTTTAAATAAAAAGGGAAATATTTTTATTAAACTCCATTATTATATGGTTTAGTTAAAAAGATAAATTTTAAAATCATAGAACATAAATTTCAAAAATAAAATTATTACATTTTGAAAGTCATCTTATAAAAATTATCCTAAGATGGATTTTTTTAATTTAATGAGAAGATAAATTTTTAAATGAATAGTGAATAATATTTTGTTTTCTGAAAACTGATTTTTTTAAGTATTTTATAAGTAATATTCTATTTTGGATTATTTTTAAAATATTAGTAGTTAACTAAAATTTAATATAATCTAATTATAGTTTTTTAATTTATTTTTATAGATTAATTTTATAGAATAACATTTTATACTTTAAATAAAAATGTCTCTAAAACCCCAATTTTAATCACATTTGGTCTATTAAATATTGAATTAAAATTTACCACTTCTTGAATTTTAATTTTGAAAAATTTATTCTATATTTTGAATTTGGGGGTAAAATTTTGATAAATTGGTCCCTTTTATTTTTTGTCATTATGAATAGTGACATTAGTAGTTTTTTATCATGTCGAAGTGTAAATTAGGTAATTATGGTTACAAATAAGATGAAAATAACTAGAAAATGTCCATAAAATATTACCTAATTTTATTGTGTGAATATATTTCATCCATAATCCATCAAAAGTCAAATATATGTCATTTTTCATTTATAAATTATTTTTTTCCTTTATAATATTTAAGTTAATATAATGGAAAAAATGTCACACCCTTGTTTTTAAAAACTAAAATATTTATAACATACAGAAAAAAGAAATGTTTGGTTCTAAATATTTGTTTTGAATCTAAATAATTTTTAACCATTTTAGTATATTTTTTACTTTTAGTGAAAAAATTATTTCCATAAATCCTTACACAACACTGACACTATTCTTGTCCAAGGAGTGAAAACCCCAATAAACAGATTTAGAATACACTAATCATCATAATAATCTAGTGACTTTTTCAATACATGATTTTATATGACCAAAAAATATATTCATGATATATTTATGCATTTGGTATATATTCCATTGTATTATTATTATTTTAAACGTCAAAAAAAATTAATTGTTCAAAAACTAACATCAATATTATGTTATTATAAAAAATAATATATTATATAATTTAAAATCAATAAAAATATTATCATTACTCATCTAAATGTGATATGATTGATGAAATCAACAGTGGTTAGTTTATGGGTTATTTTACAATTTATTAAAATTATATTAACCCCGTAAGAGTAAAAAACACTAATGTCTATGTTATTGATAAAATGTTAAATGATGTGTTAAAAATATATAAGTGTAAAAATATGGTAAAAATTTACTTTTTGAGATTATTTGGACTCTTACTAATCATAAATTCAAATATTTCCAAATTTTTTCCATTTTCACATCATTATTAGTTGATATTAATTTAATATTTTAAAGAAATCTAAGAGTGCCCCTCCCCTAAATTATGTAATAGAACTACTACATCCCATTTTTTAAAACATCAAAAGACTTTTATTTAGACAATACCTTCCAAATCCTCTTTCATACATCCCTTCCCTCATTTTATATGTCTTAATTTGAGATTAATTCTGTAACTAGAGGTATTATGGATTAAATCAATAGATATTATCCAATGAAGAGGTATAAAATCTTATAAAAATGATTGTTTTATTTCTTCCTCCATTGACATTAAAACATCTCCAAATATCCTCATATAATAACATCAATATCCCTCATACACTGATATGTTATTAGGGTATTTTCATATGAACTATAAATCTCTTTACCACCCTATTACATCAATTCATGTATTCTTTTTATCTTGTTTATGATCTCACTTTTTGTTTGGGTGCATTGTGGGATTATTGGGAATGAAGATCCCTTATAGGGGGGGAAACTAATTAATGTTTGTTATTTTTTTTATTTAATGGAGTATAGTCTTAAGTTTATAAATTGATTTATTGGGTGATCCTTGGGACCAAAGGGATTTATGTTTTGGGTTGGAGGTTTTCGACAGAAAATTGGGATGAGTACTACCTACTGGACACATTCACATCATGAATGGGTCACATGATGTGAATATATTATAGGTTAGATGAGTCTTGTGTTGAGAATTAAATTTTTACAAATCATAAAGCCATTAAATGATAGGAAAACATCAATTAGGATTCAATTTAATCTGAGGGGATTCCTTTATTGATATATAATTTATACGGGGATTATATTCCATGAAAGCGATTAATGATTTGTTTTTATTGGGACCAACAGTTTAAAATGTTATACATGGTTTATTTTTTTCATTTAGTATGTATAAGTTTATCTCGACTCCTATGTTGATTTTGGTAGATTTTGGGTGATCTCCCAAATTTGGAATCACACCATTTACCTTTTGATTAATATGGTGGTTGCACCCTATATCACACTTAAACAATCTTTATCCTTATTTGTTTCTTTTGTCCACAATGATGGTGTTCACTACAGTTTTCTTCATAATCATGATTTCGTGGATTTTTATAGATATTTTTTAGATCCTTATTATTCCTTATGTGTCAAAATCTAATAGGTTATTTTTCATTCTCTGTTCTCAATGGAAAATATGATTCCATAATTATTGATGTAGCAGTATCTATGAAACATGGTTTAATTCGTGAATTGCCATATTTTCATCCCAATAACATTTGGTAGTTCATTGAAATTTATATTCATTCATGAAAAGGTATTTTTATTAATTGTGAGAACTTATTTGGAAATGGTAATTAATAAATATAGCACATTGAGAAACATGAATGTGTCAGGAAATGGAAATTGGCGACCCTAGTGTGTGTGGAACTTCATGTGGTTACTTTTGTTATATCAAAATACCATGGAAGGTCTTGATATTAGTTGGAAGAAACTTAACGATGGTTTCATATTCATTTATGTATTGTATATATTTTCATAGGCTAGATACCAAATGATGTTATTTTTCATTTATACCTTTATGATCACATGATGATTTATTTCACTAATTATTTCTTATATTATTATTTTACATTTTTTTATTTCGAAAATAATGGAATGTTTGAAAATAATTATTTATGATAATATTTTATAAATTGCGATTTTTTATGAAAAATTGTGAACTTTTTCATTGTTGATATTAGAACCTATATAGATTACTTAGTTATATCTCATTGGTCTATCAACTCACACCCTACTTTTTCCCATGGGTGGCTATAGACCTTGTTTTGTAAGACTAAGGTAAAGGTATTGGTACCATGTATCATTATGGTTTCTCAAATAATTTAACGCCTTCATAATGGGATGGATTTGTAGTGATGATGGTAATATAGAGACTATACTAGTTTATTATCCTTTATTTATGATGTTTGGTTTGTGTGGGATAAAATTTAATGTTTTATATATGATTAGTACTTGATTTTATGGAGGAATTTGTCGCTTTTTGATTTTATAATAGATGTATGGTCTATTTCTTTATCTCTCCATGTGGTAAATCACATTGGGTTACTTATTTAGTTGACATGGAATATATCATTAAAAATTAGGATTAGAGGGAATACCCAATCAAAGGTGTTGTTGAAACTACCTTGGTGTCATTTGGATTTTGGTAAAATGATTTTAAGAGCATCAGAAATGTAATAGTTTGTTAAGAAAAATGGCTTGGCTATCTCACTTCTTTGACTTAATCTGGGATACCATTAGTGGACATGGAGTTTTTCTATTAATAAGACATAGTGGTTGAAGTTATTTGAATACACCAGATATATGGTTTATTTAAATGTAGTTTTTCTAATCTTATTTTGACTTTATTAGTGGAATAATTATTAATTACATTAAATTCACTTTTTAAGGTACTGATATCAGAATATGTTGTATCACCTATGATCAGGGAATCATCTTGCGACTAATTGGTTTTGTCTTTTGATTTTTATACATAACCTCCTATAATAGATTTTCTAATTATGAGTGATGAAGATATAAGACTAGTTCCATAGTAATATCCTCTGATTGAACATTATTTGGTAGAATTTGTAATCATGAATATTAATATTATGGGTCAAGAAGGTTTTAGGAACCTAGGATGAGCGGCGGATCATTGCTCAAAATTTACAATGCAGCTTTCACCTGCCTTATTTGGTGAATAGGGTATAGAGTAACCTATAGAATGGATTGAGAATATTTATTGGATACTCAACACTCTAAAGACTCATTATGAATCGATGGTGGGGTTTTCCATCTATATTATTAAAAAAGTAAGAGGATTGTGGGACTCTATTAAAAAAACTATGTTGTAAAAGAATCATTGTAGTATTTCTTTCAGGAAAATATTCAACTATTAGTTTTACACTTATTCCTTAAATGGGGAAAATACACATGAGTTTTTTACCGTAGATCTGGGAGATCATACTATTCTATAATATTCCATCAATTTTCATTGTTTTTTACACATGGAACCTAAGATAGTCACCAATGATAACATGAAGATTATGAGGTTTGAGTTGAGGTTTAGTTATGATATTCAGTTGATGTTGAAACTCTTTTTCCATTAGAAATTTATATTGATACGGAATTTTTGGAAGAGGCTATCATAACTGGACATATTTATTTGGGAGGAGCCTCAATTTTTAATATCATTATCCAAGGTGTATCGTCTAGATAGAAAAGATTATGAAAAGGTAGCTAATTTTCTTCAGGACTAGTTTTGTGGGCATTATCATACAGTATAAGTATTTTTTTCTATTAGTGTGGATAATTTGTTCATACCAAGACTAATTATACAAAGGCACCCAATACTTGTCATACTTTTAGGAAATCTGCCCATCTAAAAATATTTTGTGATAGGATTTACCAAGGAAGTATGGTTGGATCCAAATTTACCAAGGGATCATATAATTGTACCAATACATAAAATATGGGGGTATTATCCTCAAGCTAAGTGTGATATTTTCGTAGCTATGAAATATTAGGGAGGATATGAGACTGAATTTATTCCTGTGGTGCAGTATTCACAAGAATAATCTAAAGTAGAGAAATCAATAGTTAGAGGGACAATATTTATTTCATCTTCAATGGTGGTAGCATTATTTGATACAATAATTACTCATCCTTTAATATCATCAAAGATAATTTATGTGTTGGGTTTGTATTATGACATTATACCATTATTAAAGGGTCCATATATGAATATAGTAATGATATCTAAATAAGGTTTCAAGTACATTTTTTGTTCATCGATGATAATGGACTATGATATGGAGTGAGACTTCTTTATTCTCGATCATGACATTTTCAACTTGATTCTCATGATGGATTAAATTATAGTGCCAATAAATTAAAAAAGAATAAAATTATATCTGATATAATTTAGGAAATGAGAAACTAAGATTCCAATAGAATAAAAAACCGCTAAAATTTAAATATATTTCATTTGTAATAAATTTAATTTCATCGATTGCTTACGATGCAAACAACACAGGGTTTAAATAAAATGTGATAATTCATTAGAAAATTATTTAAATAATACAATTATTACCTAGTCGTTATATAATTTGGTAAGAATATTACTAACTAAATTATTGAAAATATTTATTTTACAGACATTATTTTGTTATCTATTGACTATAAATAATCATCATCATCATCATCATTTGAATATAAAATAAATATTTTTTAGGAATGTTTTTGTTTTTAGGAATATAGTACAATCATTTTATACATATATAATTTAAAATAAATATTTAATAATTATAGATTATTTATATTAAAATATTATATTTTTTTTATAAATCATCATATCAAAATTATCATTGAGTAAATTCTTGGGACTTGTCTAAAATATTTCATTTTTTGAATAATATTCAAAATTACTGAATTTTAATTAAACACTCTCCTTCCACTTTAATTGTTTAAAATTTAAAATTATATTTTATTTATTTTTAAAGAGAAATTAGATAATTTTTTATCAAATAATTCAATTCAGTTCATTGGAATAATTTTCATATTGAAATTTGATATAAAAACTTTGTAAATTTTTGAACATTTTCTTCATGAAAACCTACTTTCTCATCACTTATTTTGAACTAATTTTAAAATGAATTTTTTCACTTAAATGAATATAATTTGGAAAAATGAGTCCCATATTTATATTAATTATTATTTATAATTATTATTATTCAATATATCTAATATATTCCACATAATATTTTACTAAATGGAATAGTGAAAATAATAAAAATAACAATTTACTTGGGGAGATACTATAAGATAAGGGTAAAAATTACAAACCAACATGCCGAAAAAATATTTTATTGATATATTTAAACATTTTATTTTATATTATCAATAATGGCCCATTTTTTGGGATTTTTTCATGATAAAATGATGGTATAATTGAATATTTTTATGATGTTACAATTCTGCTACTCAAATCAATTACAAAAGGTGTACCAATATCTCCTCTTATTTTCACCATAAAACCATTTTGGTTCATCCAATACTTACCAATTTCTCTTAAAAACATCCATAAACTCATTATATATTCCTCAGTTTTTTATAAATCTACCTTGCGCTTCTTTTGGTGCAATATTAAGGACCATACATAAAAAAAGAGGTAATGTTCATAAATGGCCTTTTTTATTGTATTTCTTCATCATACTCTATGAATTCATAATAAAAAATTATGATATAATAAAAAAAATACCTTTCATATACGGATATATTTTTAATTTAATTCCATGACCTATAATCATCTCCCTTTACATAAAATGGGTTATGAAATCATTATTATTGTGTATGGTGGATTTCCACCTTACAAACCGATGTAATTAATTTTTCCATTACTTCCACTCATCGTTAGTATGATGATGGATAAAAAAACTAATATATTATATTTATAACATAATTATTACACTTTTTTGTTATATCAACTATTCACTTTTTCTATTTCCATTTCTTAGGTGATACAACAATGTCAATTATTTGTAAGGTTAACTACCACCTCATGAAGAGATGTGATTTATCATTCACTAAGGTTTTTCATAGAAAGTGATAAGGATAATGTTAATGATCATATGTGATTCACATGAAATAATTATTTTATAAATTATTTATTTAACATTCTGAATATATAACATATATAATTTTTATTCTTACCTTTTAAATCACATTAAGATGATAACATCATACATGTGAATATAGACTACCTCCTTCATGAATCAATGTTACTCTTTATTCATCACCAAAACACATGGATGGTATATATATATATAATATGTTATAGATGTTATTTTAATCATTACGTCATGATAAAATATTAATTCTCTTTTGTCCATGATGATCATTGAAAAATTGAATTGTTACTCATGCGGACATATAAGTTACCATCTTTATGATTGTAACATAGTTCATTTATTAAGAAAATAATTCATTATTGGTTTTAAATGTATAATTTATTTATATATATGATAATTAATTAATTATTATTTTCATTGTATTTTTTTAAATAGTTACATCTTTGACCATATTCAACCTACCAAAATTATTTTTGACATAAATGCCAAATATCATCAAAATATGTAACATAAACATAATTGATTAAGTAGTCATATATGAAATGGTTATAAGTTAAATAGTAAAAATATTCAACCTGCCAAAAAAATTATTAATAATAAATAATTAACATTAGTTTATTATTCGGTATGATAAGGAATGTATGTGATGAGTCGGAAACAATGTTTGGGACTTTGCCTCAATTTCCATTTATTGCAGCATTTTGTAATGTTATGCTGCTACATTATTTCATATGGTATATGTACATCCATTGTAAATATAATATAATTCCTAATTATGAATTGATTTTATTTTTTATTTAAATTTTAATTATTTCATCCATGGGGAATTGACTTGAAAATTAATAAGGAGTTATGAATTTCATATCTCAATTACATTTTATAAGGTTATATTTATTATTCATTGTCTGTGATCTTATATAATTAT
Organism: Viscum album; assembly: GCA_963277665.1. NCBI lineage: Eukaryota > Viridiplantae > Streptophyta > Magnoliopsida > Santalales > Viscaceae > Viscum > Viscum album. The sequence continues at coordinate 1,520,665,296 of OY728164.1, read as the reverse complement.
TTTTTAAATTAATTTATCCTATATTATAATGTATGAACACTTTTTTATGTGGATTTATTTTTTACACAGATAATCGATTCATTTATTAATTCTCACTTGATCATTGTGATCATTGTAAGGGTTTATTTAACAATCACATTCTAATCGAAATTGTTTATACTTTTATTTACATGGAAGACAATTATTTGATAATTGTATAATAAACCCATTTCATTTATTATCCTTGACTTAATCATTATATATTCATTAAATATTATCTTTTTCCACTCTTTATTGACATGAAATTATTAAGAATTTTTTTAATAATATTTTCCATTACTTCTGTCTTTGGTTGTAAATAACTTTTCATCACATCCAATGTTTTATATATATTGTTTTACAAAATTATCACTTAAATATGTATTATTAATTACATTTTAACAAAATTTGACTTTTTATAAAAAAATTCAATGGAATATTATTGTTATTTTCCGAATGAAGGATATTTATATGATTTTTTACACTGTAAAAAAGTTGAGTTCTTTTTAACTTGTACGAAATATACAGATTAACCTCTATATTGACCATTATTTCATTGAGACATAATTTTAATATTTATAAGGAAATTTTTAAATAAAATTTTATTCCTAATATTTTGTAAATAATTCGTTATTAAACGAGATTTTGAATGAGAATTAATATTAAATTATTTTCCATTCCAAAAACATATTTTCAAAATAAAATAGATATTTACCTCATGATTGAATTTAAAAAAATATTACATAATTTATAACCATAAATGAAAATAAAATATTTTACATATAATCCTCTAAGTGTATTTTGGTTTGATACCATCATTATTATCCATCTAGATGGTTTATGATTATTTTTACGAAGGATATTATTTACATTCACTTCATTGATTCATTATTTTAGTCATTAACATTCCCTTGAAATATTAACTTTCCTATGATTGTTGAAAATTAAATTCCCTCTAAATATCCATACCAATTATCATGTATAAGATTATTTCTTAAACTGTATATCATTTCTATATAATGTATTACATTATAATGTTATTTTATTGACTAGGGAAATATTGATAATTATGTATTCTTTACTCAATACAGATATTTTATGACAATGAACACTTTTTATAAATTAAATAAATTATTCCAAACGTGAGGAATGGTTTGGACAAGGAATCCTTGGTGGGGGAAATTTATTTATAGCCCCTCAATGCATCGGTAGTCTCATGGTATGAATAATTTTTCTATCCTTACTTAACTGAATTTATTGAAATGGTTTTTTTAAATGTATTAAGGATAGACAATGATAATAGTGGTATCATGTTCCTGGGAATCATGAAGTCAGAAAACAATGAATTTCCTTCATTAAAATCATATCTATTAATATCCATGAGATTTTATCTATGATAAATTTTTATTATGAATTTAAATCTCAGTTAATTGATTAAATGGATTGTGTTTTCATTTATTTGAAGTTCTATATTGTTTATTCATTATCCTATTATGATAGTCATGTTATTGATTTTAGGAAATGTGTGTTTAGTTATTTAACTTTCCATATTTATTATGAAATTAAAATTATTTTAATGGAATATATGTTTAGTTATTTACCTTTCCCTTTTTATCATTGTCATTTATTCATGATTGATTCACCGCACACAATCTTTATATAGCCTTTGAAGTATCCCTTATTTAATTTCCATCCCATAGAATCAATTATGTATAATACGATACATGTTAAATGATATGACAGATCGAATAATGTAATTATAGAAAAAATTAGTTTGTAATTTGAGTATTAAATTATATTATTAAAATCATTTATGTATCTAGTTAACTAAGACTACTAAACTATTCGGTCCAATACAATGTGCTTATTTTAGATCTAATTCCAATTTACTAAAGTGGAAATGAGATCTAATATATTAATTTCTTGGTAGTTTCAGCTGTTATCAAAGGAAGTTTATTAAAAACCATGAAATATATATTTATGAAACATGGATAAGGTAACATAACCCCATGTTAAAATATGATTACAAGAAAAAGAACATTCTAATATTTTGATATAGAATAAATTATATGGTTTTTAATAAAAATAAACTTGTATCTAGACATTAAAAGTGAACATTTTATAAAATAGAGATACATAGGGGTAATAAATCGGAAAAGAGTGCATTAAGATATACTCAGTTGTCACTTGATACATCACAACATGCCTTACATCACACCTAGTTTGACACTCCTAGGGGATATTCTTAAGAAAATTCTATCATTATTTAGAAACCATTATGAATTATTTGAATATGTAATAGGAATTAATGGATTAGTTTAAATCTATGGTGTATTAGATTGAAAATAAGGTTTCCTAATGTGATGGGAAAATACATTATGTGTGGAAAATAAGGGAATAAATAAATAAATTACTGAAGGAAAATGAATAGTAAAATGGAAGGAAAAAAATCACATACTATGGATCCATTTATAGATTGTTGTTGTAAATTTAGGGTGCCTAAGAATTATCTTAATAAAATAACTGTTATAAAGGCTAAATCATAGACCAATAATAACCTATATTGAAATAAAATTGATGATGTATTTATTTATGGGGATAAAAAAATTAATTTTAGATGTATTTTTACCAAATGGTATTTTTGTTACAAAAAATAAATAAACATATAAGTTTTATGTTTAATTTTATAATTATATGTGTATTTTTTAACTAAATATTTATTTATATAATCAAGGATTATGATTTTAAGGTTGATCAAAAGTTTAATGTCTTAGAAACCTATTTTTAGGTTTTATTTGACAATATTTTACCAAGAATTATGATATTTATTGGAAAATATATGGAAAATATATGTTTTGGTGGAAAATATATTTGAGTTTTAATGTATTTACATTTCACTGACATAAGTTTAAAGGTATTGGAAGAATTAAATGTCAATATATAAAATTAATGAAATTGTAATGATAGTCAAATAATATTATTAGATTTTGTGTAAAAAAATAAAACGTATTGAAAAACATAGTAAAAAGGTTATTTAATGATTAATTTTATTTCAAGGATGTTCATCATATGTTTTTGGAAACATTATATGATATATATTAATATGTTTTTAGAATAATAGTCAACATACAGATCAGATGATAACCCAACGTGTCCAGAAATGCCACGGGGTGTGAACCCATGACCAAAGGAAGAAAAGTTTTTATCATCTACCATTTTACTACATGATTTCTTGTTTAATAGGACACTTCTTTTAGTAAAATGATTTTATGAGTAAATATTAGTGATTAACTAGGGGTGATATTGTTCAGGATTTCAATTTATTGTATAATATTGGATAAATTCCATTAACCATATTTCTTTTGGAAAATAGTTAGATATAAGTGGAAATAATATTATCTTTTTTTCTGGATCTTACATTCTATTAAAAATAATTTTTCATGTTTCTTCAATAAAAAATTCATTTCATGGATATTCATTTTTTAGAGTAAGTTATTAATTGAAAATTTATCTAAGAACAACCAAAGGATAGAATTCTTATTTAGAAATAGAAATATAACTAGTAATTAAATTTACTTATATTCATAGATTGTATAAGAAATATATCATTTTAGGGTAATGATATTGAAATAAAAATTACATATTGTTACATATATATTTGATAAATGATATATTCATTTAAAACATCACATATTTATGGTTTTAAGGATCTTAAATTTCCATTGATCATTAACTTTTTTTATCAATGACCTTAATCACTCTCTATAACTATGTATGCTTTTATTCCATTCCCATATATTGATTATCCACAAATATTAAACTACATAGGAACCTATTCTTGTGATATTACATATGAACATCATACGTCCATTTAACTATTATAAATAGGATGTTTTATCTACCCTTTTCATGACATTGTATTTAAATAAATATATTTTTTAATTGAAAATCCCCTAATTACCAAGATCATGTTTAAATTTGGAGGATTGAATTTATTTAAGGTGGGGAGAATGTAAAAACCTATAATTAATAAAGAAGAAAATTGAATTCAAAATCATGTTTGGAACTCATAACCAAGAATATTGGATAATATAAAAACCCAATACATTACAATATATCTCTTTTAAAAATAATCTAATTTTTTTGAAATCTAATGATGGATGCAACACCAAGTTCAAACAAAATACGATACATTGTTAAAATATTATTTAAAAATTACTAGTATAACCTATCTATTAAATAAGTGGGTATGAATATTAATGGATAAATTATAAAATAATATATATTTTACACACATATATTCGATATATTATTGTTATAAATAATAATTATTATTATTTTAATGTAAATGACTTTTTTTCTAAAAATAGTATTTTCTAAAAGAAATTAAGTTGTGCTTTGCGCACATGACTTGAAAATAATAATTAATAATATTTAAAATTTTAGATGGAAAACATGAACATAATTTTTTAAATAATCATATAAAAACTATATTAGGTTTAATATTATAATTTTATGAATTATTTCAATTTTTGATGAAACTTGAAAAATACAGATTTTAAATTGAAAATTTCCTTTTCCATTAAATAATTCATAATGAAGAATTATATGTTAAATATTTTTATTATAAAATTACTCTCAATTTATATATATTAATATAATTTAGTTCATCATAATAACATTTATATTGAAATTTTGTATAAAATCCTTTTAAACTTTTGAACATATTTTTTTTAAAAACACTCTTTCTCATCATGAATACAGAACTAATTTAAATTTGAATTTCTGTCACATTTAAGAAATGAAATTTTAGAAATATATTTCATATTTATAATCTGACTAATTTACGATTTATAATATGTTAAAAATAATTTTTAGCAAAAATTAGTAGTAAAACCAGTAAAAATTAATTGTTGTGGTTATGGAAAAAAAATTTACCGATAGGTTAATCTAATACGATAAGGGTTTAAAATGACTTGGCAATATATAAAACACATATTTAATGGTGAAATAAGTATATTAAATCTTACATGTTCTATACTTTTCCATTTTTTAAGCTTCCGTATAGATAAAAATGTAGTTATGATTGAATTTTTAAAATCATTACATGTGTGACACTCACCCCAATTATAAAAGGCCACACACTCTCCACTCTTCATAAAACCATAAAAACATTTTTTATCCTTTAACTTACCCAAATAACATCCCAAATTTCTTCCCCTAATAATTTAGCATTATTTTGAATAGATATCCACTTTAGGATCCATTTGGTGCCAACATAAGGATAGCTGAAGAAGAGGTTATGTACTTCAACAAGTGTTTTTAATTTATTTTTCCCCACCTCCATAAATTCCAACTAGAACATTTTGTTATAATAAAATAATTATATTAAATTTTTAAAAAAAATTATGTCAATTTAATGACCTAAAACCATCTACAATTCTATAAAATTTGTCATGAAATGATCATTCATATGTATGGCGGACTACCACATCAAAAACTGATATCATCTATTTTTTACATTACCACATCTCAAAGTTGGATACAATTTTGTATATAAATAATATACACCACATTTATAATAATATTATAGATATGGTGTATTTATATAGAAAACATATTGACATTCATTTTTATAGCTGATATGATAACGTCACTCGAGTGTACAGCATACTACCGCCTTGTCAAGCGATGTGATTCACCTTTCAGTAACACATTTAATGGAATGTAATAAGGTTATTGACAATGATTATATGTTTTATAAATTAAAAAATTATTATATTAATGGAATATTTATCATTCTGAAAAAATAACTTATATCATTTGCATTCTTACCATTTCACTCACTTATATATGATAGCATAATTCATGTATGTCTGGACTACTACCATGACAATGTGATATGACTCTTTTTACATCACTAAATCACATGGAAGATTTATATATTTTTATAATATGTTATATATAATATTATAATCATTCTTGAATGATTTAATACTATTTATCATCTATTCATTTTGATCATTGAAAAATTGAAATGTTACTCATGCATATGTACAGCCTACCGTCTCCAAGATTGTAGAAAATTTCATTTTTCATAACCATAATTAATGAATGGTTTTAAAAGTATAAAATATATATAAAAATTATATACATTTCATATTTATTATTCTATATATGTTTAAATAATTACCTCATTGACTATAGTAAACCAACCAAATTCATTTTTGACACAAAAGACAAATTTTGTCGAAATATCACATGTAAAATTAATTGATTAAGTAGTCATATATAAAATTGTAATGAGTGAAGTAAAAGAATAATATACATGAAAAAGTTTCATATATAAGTAAATAAATAAAATATGTTTCTTACTCAAGATGATAAAGAAAATATCTGTCAAGTCAGGTGCGTGGTAGGGGAGGTCGCCTCAATTTCCCATTATTGAGGCATATTTTAATGTTATGAACATATTTATATTATATGATGTATTTGATTTCCATTAACATATAATATAATTATTAATTCCCAATTACATCTATTTTTTTAATTTTAATCATTTCTTTGAAGGAATGATTTCATGAAAATTAATAAGGATTATTGAATTTTATTAATAAATTTCTTTTTATTGGGTTATATTACTTATTCATTTCCTTTGATATTATTTTTTTAAAATTAATTTTTTCTATATTATATTTTATTTACACTTGTTGTATGTTCATTGATAGTTGATACACATAATTGATTCATGGATTAATTATCACTTCAATTTTATTATTATTTTAAAATTATATTTCACAATATCCTTATAATCAAGAATGTTTATAATTTTATTTCTATTTAAAGACATTATTTGAAAATTGTATAATAAATCCCTTTAACTTATTACTCGAAAATTTATTAATTATATTTTCAATAAATAGTTCCATTTTTTTAGTCTTTTGAACTTAAACCAGTATAGATATTTTTCTAATAAAATCTTACTTTATTACTCCCTTCAGTCAAAAATCATTTTTCATCAATACCAATGGTTATAATAATATTTTCAATAATATTTTTAAAATTTTTAAAATTATATATTAATGAAATATTTAACTATTTTTACATTTTTTAAAACATTTGAATGGAATCGTCAAAATTTTTTCCAAATAAGGTACTTTTCTTAACTTTATTGTAGATAAAAAGGAATATTATTTTTAAATTGTACAACATGTATGAATTACCCACCCTCATGGCCATCATTTCCTGGAATTCTACCTTGGATGTTTAAAATGATTTTTTAATGATTTTTTACATATTATTCTAGAAATACTTTTTTTAATGGTTATTTTCAATGAAAACTAATTTTCAAACTGTTTTATGTTTTAAAAAATGATTTTCAAAATGAAAAATTTATTTTAATCAAGAATTTTTTTAGTGAAACTTATTTCGTATTAATATTCATGAAAAACAAGAAACCCTTATTTTTCATATACTATACTATGTATATGTTATTTTCATACCATTTATATTCTTCCTCGGGATTGTTTGTGATTGTTTTCAATAAGGATAGTATAAAATTTCTCTTCCATGGTTCCTTTTTCTAGTAATTATCATTCTATTAAAATATTAAAATTCATGTGATCAGTGTACATTAAATTCCCTTTTGATATAAATTTGTTCAACAATGGTATTTTTATTTCTTAACCTATCTATTTTTTCAAAATATAGTTTTTTACATTGAATTTTATTTTATTGACTAGAAAAATATTGAAAATAATATATATTCTTTACTAAATATAGATATATAATGACAAAGAACATTTTTTTTGAGTCAAAACAATTATTTGGTATATAAAGAACATGTTAAATATGAAATACATGTGTAGGGATGAGATATAAATAGCCCCCCAATGCACTGATAGTCTTATGTGATGAATCAGTTGGCTATCATTAATCAAATCGGTCTCTACCCATACCATGAAAATAGATAGTGACTATGGTTGTATCATCATATTATGAAACATAACATCTAATAAATAATCATTTCATTCACTTAGAATTTAGTTTTTATTATCCCTATATTTTTTCTATGATATTATCTCTGGATAAATTTAATTTTCAACTAATTGATTAAATGAAATTGATTTTCTATTGTTTACATTTCTATGTTTATTATTCCTCTCCAGTTCTGATATTCATTATATTGATTAAATTTAATTTTCAATCAATTATTTACTTTTCAATACTGTCCATGAGAGTAAAATTATTTATATTAATACTGTGTTTAGTTAGTTACCTTTTTATGTTGATTATTTTCATTTATTCATGATAGATCCACTTATACTTAACCGTTACTAAGAATTTCTACTCACCCTTATTTTGTTTCATTACTCAATAATCAATGAATTGTACTATGATTGATATTCTTGGATATTATATATAGAATAATGTTATTCTAGAATAAAATTTTTTTTGTTATTTGTATGTTAATATGTAATATAGGAATCATGTATATATCTTGTTTACCAAAAATACTAAACAATTTGATAATTTAGAATTTGATTCCTTATATCTTATGAAAACATGTTAAAAGTACGAACCGACCCAAGGCTAATAAGGTCGATGTTGCAAAATAAATTATTAGTGTTAAGTTCTAGATAAACTGTTATCATCGTCATGTTTAGTTATTATATATAGATGGGGTAACACTTGTTTTTCAAGGTTATTGGGTGTCTAGATCGGGAAGGGAATGACCTAATATTAAATATGTTGCGGGAATGTAATGTTTGTTTTTAATGATCTTTCATGATGTTTTTGACCATTTTTTGGGAGATTAGCTACCTATAGTGGTGTGTACGTACCCCAAGGTCTTTATCAGTTATTTTTATTTTATAATGCACAATAGAGAGGCCCATTTTACTATAAACCTAGTATCTAGTATGATACACATATCATTTTCATCTTATAATATAGTGCCTAATATTTTCATAGAATCTACATTGCATCTAGAGAATCTCAAGGCTAATTGATTTATTCATCACAATGTTTCACCATCAGCTATGCTTGTCCACTTTTTTATGAAGTCATATGGGTGTCTTATGATTTTTATTGACTATAAAAATTTAAATTTTGCAACCATGAAGAATAAATATATCTTTATGAGGATTAATGATATCTTTGATTACCTTATAAGGGCTCATTTGCTTTCAAATATTTTCCAATAGTAAAGGCACCACCTATTGAGAGTTTGAGAAGTGGATATTCCTAAGACTGCATTTTGGAGCTGGTATGGCCATTTTTGGAAACTAGTTATGCCATTTGGACTAACTAATGATCCTATGGTGTTTATGAATTGAGGAGCCAAAAATTTCATGACTTTTTGGACTCTACTATTGTGGTGTTTGTGGATTATATTTATGTTTACTCCATGTAAGAGGAGGATCACATGGACCATTTGTATAGAATTATAAGAACATTGAGGGAACATCATCTATATGGTAATCATTCAAAATGTGTGTTTTAGATTCAAGAATTAATGTTTAAGAGTCTTTTTTTATATGAGAGGGGATTCTCAGTAGATCCTGAAAAGGTACATGTAAATATGTCCTCTAAGTATCACATAAATGTGTATGATAACTAAAACTTCTTGGGGTTCATTAATTGTTAGTGGATATTTGTTTCATAATTCTCCAAGATTGCTTAAATGATGAAGACGTACACCCATAAGGTTGTAATGATTTATTTGAATGATAATATTCCTATTTATTTAGAGTAACTAATGGTATGATTGAAATCATCTCCATATTAGATTCTTCATAAACTAGGTTTGAGCTATAATTCTTTATTTGATGCATCAGGTATAGTTTTGTTGTCTGTTTCAATGCAGGGTAGACATATTATAGATTATACCTCCTAGGGCTTGTGCTATCTTTAGATTAACTACCCTACCCATGATATTGTTTTGGGAAAAATTATGTATGCACTCAAAATGTGGTATTACATCTTATTTGGGGAAAAATTTAGGGAATATTTTGATCGTAAAACCAGAAGGTATATTTTTCACTCATGGGTATTTTATCTTACAAGATAGACTCTAGGTTGAGTATCTCTTGGATTTTTATTTTGATAATTCTTATACTCTAGGAAGAAGGAATGTTTCCCCAGATGCATTGTGTAGGAAATTACCAATACAAGATGTGAATGAATCTTGTGAAGAGTTATCTTTAATTATTTTTTGTTGTAATGGTTTTTGGAATAGAAGATGTTTGTGGCCAGATATAACTTGATTTGGTATAGGGTGACTCATCATTTTTTTATCTGGTTCATCTCAATAAGTTTTATACCCATGAGTTCTATAATTTTAGTAAAATACATCATGGTGGGGAGACGTTGGGTGAGTGGTCTCGGTCTTCCAATAGTCATTCAAATTTTAAGAAAAGTTTTTTCATTCTTTTTTCCTTGAGGATAGAGGTGATAGAAAGTGGAACCCATTCCTGTTGTTATACACACCTAGGTAATGCATAAATATATCATGATTTGAGATGTCTGTATTAAATGATGGTGATGAGATGGTTGATTGAGTATTTTTTACCATAGAATATTACTTTAATATAATTAAGGCAAAACACCAAGGAACATTTTGTTTGTTATAGCACTATAATTTTAAAATGAGATGATATTACCTTGTATTTCTCTATTGTTTTACCATTGAATCCGAACGGGATGGATTTGATTGGGGTGATCATAAATAAAATCATGAAATTAGTGAATTTCTTACCTATAATATAGTTCAAGAAGCTACAAAATCATGGGGAGTTGTATGTAAGATATATTGTGATACGTAATTGAATAACACTATTGTTCTTACTGAAGTGGACCTAAGTTTCACTTCGATGTTCTGCAATGGATTGTATGAGGTCATGGGTTCCAATATAAAAATGAGAACAGCATAATATCCATAGATGGATGGACATAACTATCAAACTATCCATGTTTATAACGATATTATTTGTGAATTAGGAATTATTTAAATGTTTCTCCTGAAAATAATTTTCTGTTATTCGTGTTTTCCTAAAAAATAGCTATTAGTCCTCAATAAATATAGTAAACATTGAGGCTTTATATATGATTTCATTTAGGTCACACTTTCATTGTGAAGAGTTGGGAGGTAAGTCCATGCTTAGTCTGATTCTTATTCATGAAACAGTAGAGAGAGTACATTTTATCCATACGATATTGATCATGGAACATTGTTGTTCAAAATCATTGTAAAACATTCTTCATCGGGCACTAGAGCACTAGGTTGGTGCTTATGTATTTATTATAGTTTCACCTCTCTTGAGAAATCATCAGTTGGGTATGTATTATAAGACAGAATTGATATTTTTGGTCCCCTTTTAGATTATTTGATAACTACGAATATTATCCTATCAGTTAGACATACCATCTCATTTGACTTATATTCATGACATGTTTCATCTTTGCAAACTGAGTAGGTATTTACTATATATTTACTATGTGATTATATGGGAATATATCAATCTTGAGATTGAAATTACTGTATTTTAACAAACACTTATGATTATATATCTCCAAGAGATGATGTTGTGAAGTAAAATTATTCATTTGGTATGTGTATTATGGTAGTGAAGACATGATAGCCATGAGAAGTGGGAGTCGAAATTGTTGATGGGGTAGCAATTGACTTCAATTTTTACACATCCAGGATATTGATGAATTTTGGGGGAAATAAAGTGTTTATTATGTGGTGATTTTAACAACTAAAAACGTTTTTATTTGTATAAATATTTTTATGGTTTCCCATTTTTATGGTGAATTGAATGATTATCATGATTAAATAGCTTTTATTGGGAAAAATATCTATAGTTTAGGTATGTGTGTTTATTAGAATTAATGGATTCCTAATAAAAATAATTAAATGCATTTTGAGGGTTATCCGTTGGACCACATATACAAAATTTTAAATTCATATATTTAATACAGAAAACTGGGTTGCGGACTACATACTAGACACAATCATGTCATGAATAGATTACACAATGTAAATCTGTTTTTAGACATATTCTTTCAATATAGTGTAGGGAATAAAAATATTATAGTACTGGAAACCATTAAAGGACATGAAAATTTATATTGGGATTTAATTTAACCTATGGATATACCCTTTTCAATTTATTACTAATTCATGGGATTTCACACAATTAATGATATTCACAATGTGAATTCCCTAGGTCTAGTGGTTTTAAAAGAGTGTATGACAGAATATTTTTTATATGAAATTGAAAAGACTTCTTCATGAATCATAGGGAGATTCTTTTTTTGAGTTTGGGTGATAATTTTCCATCTAGATCACTTAATTTTGAGTTATATATTGGTGGTGGGTTCACCTCATATCCATGGAAAGCGGTCTTTCTTCCTTGTCATTATATTTGGTTATTATGGTGGTGTGGGATGCAATTTGTTTCTTTATATTCATGGTCGGTTATTGTTTTATATCTATACTTTTTAGTTTATTATTGTCAATAATCTTTCAATGTCATATTTATGGTATTTCAATCTCTATTATTGAAGAAAACTTTAATTCCATTATTCTTGAAGTAGGTGTATCTGTGCAAGTGTTTCTAATTCATGAATTTCTATATTTTCTTATTGATCCAATTGTGTTTTTCATTGAAAAGTATTTCCATTGAAAAAAATTGTATTCTTGTTAAACGTGTTCACTAATTTGATAAATTTTTTTATAGAAAATTATCAAATCTGTAACATTTGGTGCATCGGGAAAATGCACATAGGTTACTCTAGTGTGTGTGGCACCACTAGTGGTTACTTTTTTAAAATCATTAGACTGTGGAAGGACTCGATATCAATTATAACTAACTTATTCCCATTTTATGATTATTTTTTTCCCAGTATATACACCCATAGGCTGGATAACAAATGCTTTTCTTTATCTTTTAAGCATGGTTTGTCGCATGATGGTTTATTTCATGAATTTTAGACCACTTGATTATTTTACCTATCTTTCATTGGAAAAAAATTGTGGTTTTTAAAAATTGTTATACTTATGATAATTAATTATAAATTGGATTTTTTTAATTTAATAACTCATTAATTATTGATATTAGAAATTATATATATTCATTGGTGATATAAAACTAGGTTTTGTGATAAAACCATACATTTTCTATTTCGTGGTTGAATACATTGTTTTGTGAGTCATAGTGAAGGGTAAGGCCATCAAGTTGCATGATAGGTTCTCTTGTTGTGTATATCCTTTATCTTGGGAATTATTCTTTGTGAGGGATGATTAAATTGTTAACTATTTAGTTTGGTCTACTTTTTTTCTAGTTTGATCAATGTTGCCTGACTTTGTTCATATTATGGATATGTATTTCTGGATCTGATGTTGTACTTTTATGTTTCATCAACTTTACGTGATTCTTATTGTTATCTTCTATATCTCACCTTATATTGGACCACCATGGGTTACATTTAATGTTGAACTAGGATAGTACGTTAAAAAGACCATCCTGTATTAAATTGTAATGTAATATATCATTCATCTTTAAGGTGGAATACCATCTCATGAACTGATGTAATTAATTTTCCATAACCATCCCTCATGGATGGTTATAATGATTGTAACGTCCCACATAATTATATAATAATAATTTTTCATATTATTTTGATATTTATGATTTGTATTTTACCAAAAATGACCTCTATATTTGATGGCATACCTAAAACACAATAATACGTTTCTCCAAATTATTACATTGCATAGAGGTTTGATTTATACCAAAAAATAATATATTATTAGTATTATTATTTTATGGTATAGTTATTACATAGATGTTAAAACAAAAGGATTAAATTATATTAACTAAATTATGAAAATAGGGTATACACATATTTATATACTGATTCATTGGTTATAAAAATAATTATAAATGAAAATAAAAACCAACTCAATATAAAGAATGTGTTTTTATAAAAACAAACTATTTAAATCCAAATTAGTGATTCCCTAAAATAATAAAATCATTATTTATAGATTTTATTAATTAAATATATAAATAATATATTAAATTTAATGTTTAAAATTTATCTTATATGTTTTCTAGAGATTATATAAAACAATTTCAACTTTTTATATAAAACATGTATTATTCAAAAAATAAAATTTTACACTCTTTTGATGGAGAACCCAGTAAAAATAGAGCATTTGTCACATTAATATGTCATATTTGACAATATAATATTATTCTATAAAATGTGGACATCAAAATTTAATTTGGATGAACTTTTGGAATTTTTCTAATTAAATTCATATTTTTAATGAATTATAAAAAAATACTTCATTTTAATTCAAACTGCTATTTCATCTAATTTATTTATATTATTAGATTATATTTTTAATTTGAGTTAAAGGATAATTATATTAGGTTTTTATCATTTTATCCAATTTGTTTATTGTATGTAATTTCACAATAAAATTAGATATGAAGACATTTCATCTTTTTGATCTTTTCACTTTTAAAACCCACTTTTGAGTCTTTTTTTTAGAATATATTTTAAATAAAAGTTTCCAAATTATTTGAATATAATTTGATAAAATGGATTCTATATATGGAATAAGTTAGTTTAAATAAGGTGTTAATTTCAATTTCTATTTTAGGTATTATAATGTTAACATGGTAAAAAAATTATTTACTCTAGTAAATGTAATCTTTTGACAAAAGACAGAGTTAAAAGTTAAAATCTTAACATACCTAAATACTAGAAAATATAATGGTTGTTGGATGTTTTTCTCGACCCTAACCAGTCTATACAAAATTAAATATAATCAAAAATTGTGTAATTTATTTCCACTTTTATATGGTTGGATTTTAATATAAAATAAATGATAAATGTTTGAAATGAACCCATCTCTCTACAAATATAAAAACAAACTCTCCACCTCCCTATGTGGACTAAAAAAGCCTTTTAGCTCCTCAAATCACTACCCAATCCTATCCTAGTCACTCTACCCACATCTATGTTTTTCTTGTCTCTCCAATAGTCAAAATCCATGGTCCTCAAGGGTCATTCATTGAGGGATATTCAAGAGGTAATTTTCTCAATGTACCTCTCTTAATTACTTTCCATTTTCTATTTTCTCCTCTCCTCCTTCATCCATAAAAACATTATTACTTAGAAATAATGTATATACTGTAGTTTTATGTTTTTAATGTAATATCTCATATCCATTTCATTTCTCACTTCCTATTTTTAAAATAATCCTATTGTTGTTAAATTTATGCCAGTAAATCGATTATAAGAATAATGTATTTTTTTCTTTTTTACTTTCCTGCCTTCATGAATTGTCATAAAACCACTATTATGGTCAAATAATATTTTAATATGTATATTATGTTATATTAGGTATTCTTGATTTGTTATATTAAACATACCATCATTCTTTCTATATTGTTGTTATATGATAACTTTGCTTGGGGATGTGTGATCTACCGACTCTTCAAAATGATGTGATTCATTCCCACATAACATGGAATGTATAAAGGATTGTTCTAGTAAAACTATATGTTATAAATGAAATAAAATTATATAATAATAATAGTATATATGTATTTATATTTATATACATTTAATTTAATTTCACTCATTCAATAAGACCATAAAAATGAAAATAGTGTTCATGGGTACGTACGACCAACCATCTACATGAATGATTTTTTAGTTTTTTTTTCAAATATTATTATAAGTACTTATATAATGAATATATATGATAATTATATCATGTATTGTATTATGAATATTTCTTACTTATGACAACATGGACAATTTATATCATAATCTAGTTTATTGTCAACTCAAGTACTGAGTATCGATAAAACGTCTGATACGAACATAAAAATTTATATATTTGTAATAAAATGAAAATAAGTGATATACAAAGAATAATTAACATGAAAAGGGTTCTCAAAAAGAGAATAAATTAATATATGTTTATTAATTAATAAGATAAAGAACGTACGAGATGTTTTAGACATGAGTTAAGGGACTTCATCACATTCTCCATTTATTAAGAAATTTCATGATAATATGCACCATTATTATTTCATAAGGCGTATATATAGAAAATATATCATTTTGTATCCATATTTTATCTCTAATAATGTTATTTATACTTGTGTTAAATTTATGAATTCATATATTTTATGATTTAAATGTCTAATGTGGTATGGGAAACCATAAACATTTAATGATTTAATTATCAAATCTTTTCTTCATGATATTAACTTACATATTTATTTTTAGGGATATAAATGGATTATACAAGACATTTTATATCTATCTTGAATTTGATTTAGTATTTTCAAAAGGAATATTTTTATACAAATCATTTTACTTTCTTTACAATATAACAAAATGAATGTTTTTCATGTATACGAGGACAATGAGTTCTCTCTCACCGTAACTATTATTTGATACTTGGAATCCTCCATAAGACATAATTCTTTTAAATGTAAAATAAATACCATATTTTTTATGGATATCTTCGTATGAAAAATGTTTTATTAAATGAAAATGGTATTTTTATATAAATTTTTTTTTCATATAGGATTAGAAGTAGTTTTCAAAACGGTTTTGTAATGATTTTATTTTATTAATGAAAAACTTAATAGAGAATTATATGAAACATGTGTGCCTAATATATCTTATACAATGGGTTAGAGCGAACAGGTGATCCCAACACAACTTATCAGAGGGTTGATCCATATTGTCTCTCATAGGTGAGCCCATTATAGATTTTATTAATCGATGAGCCCAATTATAGCACATAGGTGGCCTAGATATAATTTATACAAAGGGTGATACCCATTATAGATCTCCAATTATTGGGGTAATAATAATATTTGAATTTAGACATATTCTTATTTTAATTTAAAGTGGTTTGAAAGAGTTTTATATATATTATTCTCTATATCATTTAAATAAGTTTTAATTGCCTTCTTTTTTAGTTTTAGTGTTTTTATTTTAATAAAAATAATGTGTGTTATTCATGTGAAAACATTTTGTTTCATCCACTCAATGTATAATAAATGGGTTACCATGTTTTAACCAGATAATGTTTTTTCATTCCCTTTACGTCACTTGCTATGATTTTTCTTCTCATTATATATTTCTAAATGTTTCCACATGATTTAAGGTAGAATAGAGTCAAGGAAAAAATAAAGGAAAAGTTATGATTATTAAACATGAAAAGAAACCATGTTTCATTTTAAATGATTTTTTCGTAAGGATAAAATGTATACTATTGGAATTTTCCACTTTGTATTTCTAGGGTTTTTTTATTTAATAGGTATTGTCAAATTCAATAAATCTCCAAACCTGAAAGTATCTTCAAAGTTAATTCTTGACATAACTAAATATTATGTAATGTTTATTGTTGGGGAATTATAGTTGGTAATAGAAGTATGTTTATATATCTTTAGAGGTTTGGATGGTTTTAATTTATTTCCTTGTGAGTATGTAAAATTACTGTTATGTTGGAATGATGTAGAATTTTAAGATTACCTTATTTATTCATTTATAATATGACAGTTTAGAATGGTTTTCAACATAGGAAATAGGAATGCTGTAATGGGATGAAATCGAGGGGAAAACAACATTTAAAAAAACTATCACAAGTTTCTCGGTATCAGAACTGAATAGATTTTAACAGTGATTAAAAAGTTCACTCAGTATATAAATGGTGGTGATATCCCTGTATGAGATCATCTGGATCATCCATAGAGGAATATTTTTGAGTTGGAACATTGTTTTGGGAAACACCCCCTTCACTAAATGAATCATCTGACCAAGTGGTAGATAAAGGATATATTAGTGCCTTGGAGGTGATATATGAAGTCATGGGATGTTTGTAACGTCAAAAGGTAACTCTTAACATCTACCATTTTTATGGTGAAGCAAATCTATTGTGTCCATTGATTAAGAAGAATAAAAATTGAAATGAACTTGATGCCATGAAAAGGAAATAATATAAGGATATTTTCATTTATAAATATTTTCCTAAGGATGTTTGTCATATGATGGAGAAAAAAATCCTAGAATTAAAGAAAAATAATGACAATTTAGTTTTATTGTATGAAGAAAACTTCACATTATTGGCTAGGTATTTTCTAGATATTATTCAGGACATTAATAGTAAAATTAATAGATTTTAATAAGGATTGAAATAAGGGCTACTAAGAGCTCTGGCCTCCCAATAATATAAAAGTTATGAAAAAGTGGTTCATTGTGCTGAGAATTTTTAAAATGATTTTTCCAACACATACATTCCATGAGATGATAAGCGTAGGAAATTTTTCAAGTGGTAGTAAATGGAGAAGAAAAAAATAATAATGTTATAGGTAATTCTAAAACATGTTTCAAGTGTGGTGAAATACATTTTGTGGAATGTATGTAAGGATTTTGAATGTTTAGCATGTGTGGTAAGCTTGGTCACAAGATTAATGAATGAATGTAAAAGGATAATGAATAGTATAATAATTGGATAATAGATAACCTGTGTATACTAATATTCTTTAGCATCAATGATTTGGGACGTTATGAATATAATTGTATGATGTTAATTACATAAAGATAGAATCATTATGATCACAAAAAATGTTTGCTAAAATCATTTGATACTACTAAAATTCATTTTGAGACATCTGGTGATGTAATATAAGCTCTCGAGAGCCCATTATTTTTCGAAGGATAACCATAAGTTCAAGGATTTTGACACGCTTATGAGGTTTTATGTTACATGATAATAAGTTATTAAGGTCCTTTCTATGAGATATTTTATGGGGTTAGGTTTATGAAGGATTTAGTTTAATTTAGATGTATACAATTACATTTGGACCTCAATTTTATGATATTTATGTCCTATATGGTTTTTGTAATCTTTTTTTCTTTTGTTTATTCGGAGGGATATACATCATAATTCTTGGAATTTTATGAGGTTGAAATTTTGTTTATAAAATATAAATACATCAAGTAAGTATGATTCTTTATTTTCTTATATTAATAAGTTCATTTATTCCTCAAATATATTAAAAGGATCGTAAAACAAAATAATTATTCATTAAATTTATCTAAATCATATTTTGACCCATCAAATATTTATTGTTCTGCGATGGATAACTTTCCAATTACTATGTTCTCTATTAGTCTCTTTTTGTCATTTATTGTTAACTTTATCATCCATGTCCATGTTTTCCTACACGGAACCCTAGTATATGATATCTTAGGTGACCTTTGGAAATAAATTTATTTCTATTAAATTAGGTGTTTTATTAACCCTTTTTCCTACATGGGATTTCAATGATGTAATTTAGAAAATTAAAACCTTAGTTACCAAGCCCAAATTTAAAATTGTGAAGAAGCAATTGCCAAACCTGGGGAAGGATGTAACATCCTAGGTTATTATGGAATAAGAATTTTTCATATTTATTTATATTTATAAATTATATTTAACCTTAAAGTGAATCATAATTAGATATTGTACCTCACACATAACAATTGGTTTCTATGAAATTTTACATTTCACCTGAGACTGAGTTATACCAAATATTAACATGTTAACCACATTATCTATTAAGGTGTAGTAATCACATAACAATTAGAATGTTGGGAATTAAAAATAATAAATAAATTATGAAAATAGGGTTTAAACATGTTTATATAATGAGTCATTGGTCAGAAACTTAATTAGAAATTAAAATAAAAAATCAATTGAATATAAAGGATGTGTTTTTCGAAAAAAAAATCTATTTAAGTACAAATAAGTATTTTCATAAAATAATAAAATAATTTTTGATACATATTTTTAATTATATATGTAATATATTAAATATAATGTATAAAATTCGTATTATATTTTTTTAGAAATGATATATGAACAAATTCAATTTCGTGGATAAAAGAAAAAAAATTAAAACAAATGCAGTTTTATCACCTTCTAATGGAGATCCCATTTTAATTCTCGTTTTTCCAACTAATATATGTTTTATTTTAAAAAATTTACTTCTTATTTAAAATAAGGATATAAAAATTTACTTTTGATGAATTTTAGTTATTTTTTAATTTGAATTCATACTTTAATGAATAATGAAGATTACTAAATTTTTTATTCAAACTTCATTTTTCCAAATTTAATTACATTGTTAGATTTTATTTTTATTTGGTTTTAAAGTATAATTATATTTTTTATTATTTGATCCAATTTTTTTCATTTTAAGTAATATAACATTGAAATTATATAAGGAAACATTTCAATCTTTTATATGTTTCACTTTAGAATAACAGTTTTTAATTTTGTTTGTATAATTAATTTTTTAAGTAGAATTTTCCAATTTTTTTGAATTGAATTTTCAAAAAATGACTCTATATTTGAAATAATATGTTTCATAATTTGTTTTAATTTCAATTTCATTTTTATCTATAGAAAAATTTACAATGGTAAAAAAATCATTTACCATAGTAAAAGTAATATTTTTATAAAGGATAAAGTTAAAGGTTAAAAGAATAACATACATATAAAGTACAAAATTTATTGGATATTTGGGGTTTGGATAAACCATAACAATTATATATAACATTAATTAAAATAAAAAGTCATGGAATTAAGTTCTACCTCTATATGGTTGAGTTTTAACATAAAATAACTAATAAATTAATCACGTGAATAGACCTCTCCTCAGGTATAAATTCCACCTATCCACCACACTATTTTGACCCAAAAAGACTTTTATCTCCATAAATCTCTTCCCAAACCACTACTAATTGCACTACCCACATCCAAATTCATATGATATAACCAAAAATACGAATCCAAGGTCTTCAAGGGTGTTTCATGGATGAGATATTCAATAGGTAATTTTCTCAAAGTACCTTTATTAATTTAATTTCTTTTTCTAATTTATCCTCACATCCTTCATAAATTAGTTCATCATTACTCCAAAATCATTTATATAATATAGTATTATTTTTCTATTATAATATTTTATATCCATTTAATTTATCACCTCTTTGTATTAAAATAACTGAAATTGATGTCCACATAATTCCAGCTAATCGCCTCTACGAATAATGTTTTTGTTCTTTTTTTCCTTTACCGCCTTCATGGCTGGTCTCAAAACCATTATTGTGGTCAAATAATATTTTAATATTTCTGTTATAACCTATTTAATATTCTTGTTATGTCATATTAAACATTCCTTCTTGCTTTCCATGTTTTTGTTGTGTGATAGATTAATTTTGGGACATGTAGACTACCGCCTCCTCAAAATGATGTGATTCATTCACACATCACAAAAAATGTATTTAAAATTGTATTAGTAATAATATATGATTTAAATTAAATATTTATACTAATCTAATTATATTATATATATATATATTTCATTTCATTTAATTTAATTTCACTCTTTCAATAGGACAGGATAAACCAAAATAGCATTCATGTGTATGTGCAGCCTACCATATCCATTAATGGTGTTTTTATTTTGTCTTAAAATATTATTATATATACATATATAATAAATATTTTTCATATTTATGTGAATTTTATATTATTTAGATGGTTTACATACGACCACATGGACAATTTAAATCATAAACAAGTTCATTTTTGACTAAAGTGTTGTGTATCAATAAAGCGTCTGATATGAAAATAAAAAAATACGTAATTTTTATAACATGATAATAAGTTATATAAAACTAATAATGAACATGAAAATGTTTGTCAATAAATTATAAATTAACCTATGTTTATTATTCAGGATGATAAATAACGTATGAAACATTTCAGACTTGAGGTAAGGGATATGGTCTCAAAATCCTTTCATTGGGGAATTTCTAGATAATATGCACATTTATTCTTTTATAATGTGTATATACTTCCACTATGAAATTTTATATCCATATATTTTATATATTAATATTATTTATTGTTTTTTTATATGTATTAATTCATTGAGATTAAGATTTAAATGTACAAAGTGGTATGGGACACCCTGAACATCTATTGATTTAATTATAAAGTCTTTTATTCATTTTATTAATTTAAAAATTTATTTATATGGATCATAAAAGATTATACATGAAATTTAATTTCTTTCATTAATTTAATTAAACATTTTTAAAGAGAATTATTTTATAGATATATTTTTACTTTCGTTATAAAACGACAAAAGGAATATATATCTTCGATATGGTGAAGAAGACTTCTTGGCCGCTGTAACCATTTCTTGATACATGGATTCATCTATAATCCTTAATGATTTAAAATGGAAAATAAATAAATTATTTATTTTTTGGGGTATCTTGGATTGAAAATGTAATATTAAATTAAAATGGTATTTTCAAACGGAACTTTATTTCAAAAATAATTTGAAGAAGTTCTCTAATAAGTTTTGTGATGAAGATATTTTATTCATGAAAATTTTACATGAGCATTATATAAAACTATTGTAACCAATATAGATTATATGAAGGGTTGATAACCATAATAGTTAATAGTTGATCTTATTATAGCTTATATGAAGGTTTGATCCCCATTGTAGCTCAATGGTGAGCCGAGTATAGCATATATAAAGGGATGATCCCCGTTATAGCTTATGGGTGAACACGATATAGATTATACGAAGGGTGATCCCAATTATATATCCCCAATTGCTTGAATAATAATAATATTGTATGTTATATATATGGTTATTCTAATTTAAATTTTATTTAAAGGTTTTTGTGTATTTGAATCTCTAAGTCATATAAAGGGGATTAAATTTCATGACTTTTGGTTTTAATGTTTTTATGTGAGGAAAAAATATGAGTGTTATTCATTTAAAAATGATTTCATTTATCCACTCAAGGAAATTTAAATGGGAAAAAATGTCTTAAATAGACTAAAGGTTTTATTTCTTTTTATTTCCCTTACTGATATTTTTGTACTCTTCCAAAATTATAAATGTTTTCAATGTATTTAAGGGAGAATAGGGTCAACGATGAAATATACAAAAAGTTATGATGATTAAAACAGAAAAGGAACCATGATTCTATTTAAGATTTTTTATTTTAAGTAATAAATGGATACTTTTTTAAGTATACACTTTTTATTTATATTTGTTTTTGTAACTGTTATGGTCTAATTTTCTAAAGCTCTAAAACTGAAAAGATCCTCAATGTAAATTCTTGACATAACTCATGATTATGTATTTTTGAAGGTTGGTGACTTATAATGATGTATTTAATATATATATATATATATAGATGATATTAATTAATAATTTATCATTCTATAGATATAAAATAACATTTATTTTAAGTCATATCAATTCACTCTAAATTATAATGTTGTTTGGGTGTATGTGTCGACTAGCACATCCATGATGCGATGTGGTTAATTTATTATCACCACATCACATTGATTATATATATAGGTGAATTTAATGATATTTTATGGTATTAAAGATACAATGGTAATTTTAGAATAAAAAAAATAATACTTAGCTTTATTTTATAAAGACTGAAGAAAAATGTAACCATTACTAATGCAAGCATACAACATATCATTCCTATGATTTTATAATAGTTCATTTTCCCTAAACAAATTTTATAATTTGTTTTAAATATATAACTTATGTATATCAAATTTAGATATTTATTAATTATTATATTAGAGATAATTTATTAATGAACATTTTTACCGAAGTCAAACAACCTAATTCATTTTGGACACATGAGCTGAATATCATCAAAATGTCAAATATCAACAAAATTTAGTAACAAATTCATTATAACATTGTGAAATGAATAATAAAATTTAAAACTAGTTTTAAGAAGTAATTAATTAACATATAATTATTATTCATAAAGATAAATAACATAAATTAAGAGTCAAACTGGAGATAATGGACACTTTTTCATTAAAAAATATTTTTTATTGTTTAAATTATTATTTTCCATATATTTTTCATCCATGAGCACATTCTAAAAATTAATTTCTGTATGTACTCATATAAATATAAAAAAATCAAAAAAATATCATTTTACATTTTTAGTCATTTTCAAAAGGAATATTTTTAACATGATGTTTTAATTTTCTATACAAAATATAGAATAAATATTTTATTTTTACACATATGTTGGAAATAGATTTTATCATCACTATAACTATAATTGAATTTTTTTATTAATTTATAGGATTTCATGTTTCCTTATATTAAAACCCATATTTCTCTATATTATAGGTATTTTTTATTTGATAATGGTTTTTTAAAATAAAGGATATCTTAATATTTGATTTTTTTTATATAGGTTCAAAAGTGTTCTAAAAGTTTATGTTATGAAACAGTATAAGCATATAAGGGTTTATTCATAATATGGAACTTAAGAATTATATTTCAAAAGAATTTGATCCTAATATAGATTATATAATATTTTTGGGCAGTTTTATCTCATGAGAAATGAGTGAGTGTAATAAAACTTATAACAAGGCTGATCAATATTATAGCTCACCAATAATTATGGTAAGTTATATGTTAACAAATTGACAATTAGGATATTTCATGTATAAAATGAGGGTTATTTTCAATGTAACTATTATGGTAACTCAATATATATCCTTAATGATTATTTCATGTGTAATTATGATAGTTAATTTAAGTATAACAGTGGTTGTTATTCCATGTTTTACAATAAAGGTTATTACAAATCTAATAGTGATCTAAAAATTATGCCCCTAGTCTCCCACATGTATTATCCCTGATTTATATGTGATATAAAGGTTTTATTTTAGAAAATTATTTTTGTAATTATAATGTAGAGTAAATATCATTCATACGCTCAAATAATATTGATATAATGTTAAAGGGTTCATGGGGTTTTGATTATTCCTTGGACTAATATATTGCATTATTTTTAAGTCCTTTAATGAGATTTTGGTGCATATAAGATGTTTGAAAATATTTTTATATGGTTTATGGATGGGATAGGTAAAAAATATTCACGTTTAAAGTAATGAAATCTTTTCATGAAAAGATAACATGTATTTTTTAGTGTTTTATTTTTTGGGAAAATGCCTACTACGTAAAAGTGTATTCCTTGTATTAATTGGGAATTATATGTATATGTTATGAAAATAAAATATCTAATAATCTATGCATAAAAAGTTCTTGAAATATAAGAAAATTAATTCTCGAAAAAAATTATTTTATTATATATTTTTTAAGTCAAGATACATATAATTTCATAGTACTCAAATGGTAGAGTATAGAAAATGAATTAACAGATAAATATCTAACATATAAAATAAAAAAAATATCCATTTTATTGAATTTAATGAATGGGAGTCTTAGTATAGCCATGTGATTAAACTAATGCATGAATTAACTTAAAACATATTAATTTCTGAATTTCAGATCATGAACATTATTTAATGAATTTATAAATGGTAAATTACTATAATATGGTGATTATGAAATCTTTCGAGAAAATTGGTCCATATCGCCTTCATATTTCACTCTTATGTAGCATTTTTACACCCAGAGGCACTAGAAGGTTGAGGAGTGATGAAGAATACCACTTTCAAAATTAGTGATTCGGTACAACATGTAGATACAACATGAACATGGGATTTTATGGGATTCCATTATGTGATCTCATTTATGCCCATTTGGTTGAATATTTCAAAAAAAATTACGATTTTAGTTACACATTAAAAATTGTATTTATTTATAGTAAACTAGATTTCTATTTCTTCTATGGTAATTATTGGAATTTGGATTCTATTTTCCTTTATATGTATTTAATGATATTTATATGATCCATTAAAATCTTGAAATTGTATCAGATCCGTACCATGCTTTTGGATTTGTCAGGTCATGTTTGAAATTATGTTTTTGATGTTACTATACTTATCATATTCCATTTTGTTATATACTGTAGTGATCCATGTTTTTTATATTGTTGAACATACACTATCTATGTTGTTTTTTTGGTGTTCGGACCTACCATTTTATTGACATTTTAATCCTAATTAAAATCATTAAAAAATAATTTTTTACTATATGGGATTTAAGTAATTTAATGTACCTTAGGGTTTTATATGAGATTCAGGTGTATTGTGTCCTGAAAACATAGTTTCCAAAAAACAAAATTAATGGTGCTCAATTTGGAAAATTATGAAACGTCAAATAAGAAATTGTGTGGCCCACCTTATAAATGAGACATGGTTTTTCAAAACCATGTAGGTGGGGTGCATGATCATGAATGAAGTCCCCAATAAATTATAGATGGTGTGTACGGTATGTGCATGGTTTTGAAAACTGTGTGGATAAGACTATAGACATAGTTCCATTTAGGGCATAGGTGTTCATGGTTAAAATATGGCTTTACAAGAATATGGGGCCAAACCATGTGAACTATTATAAATGGTTGGATCATTGGAAAGAGGCACCGTAGGTTTGGATCGTGGTGACCCAAACCATGAATGTCTTTCATTTGGATGAAATACAAAAATTTCACTGCACTCTATTTATGTTTTTCCCTCCCCCCAACCCTTCATCACTCATACACAAAGATGAGGGATAGCCTCATTTTTCTATCATTGAAGAATTTAATGTATCATCATTGTCTGAGTTCTTTTCCATGATTCTTTGGTATTATTGGATGTGTTTCTATAAGTTATTCAATCATCTTTCTTGTAATTACCATTATCTTCCCATACATAATGCTAAATCGGTGTGATCTATTTTTCAGTATTTATAGGGTGTCTGACTAAAATCTTCATTTCTCTTATTTTAAATTTTGTTAGAGGATGATATATGATGTGTGAGTTCCTAATATCGTTTGGAAGGTGGTTTATATATTTCTCTATTATTTTTCAAGCATTTTGGTGCTGAGTTCTAAACATACCCATATTGGTTTTCTGAGTGGGAAACAAATTAATAAATTAATTCATTTAAAATATATGATTAAATATATGAGATTCCTAAGGTCACTTTCTTACTTTACAACAAATATTTATGTCGGGAAACTGAATTGGACTATCATGAGATGATTAGCTCATACATGTAATTTTCTAATTAATTAACGTGTTATAAGATATGATTGGTTCAATGGGTTCATAATGTGATTGGACATAGGATTGAGGTGATTTTCATCGCCATTTTTGAGGTGACGAGTGTCTTTTGGAAGAGGGCGTGGCTCGGGAATGATGGGTTGTTTTTGATCACCCGATTGAGGTGACATGATTTTCATATTGAGGAAACAAGGTTTTCTGGATGTGGATATAACACATTTAATTTTTGAGGGTGTAAACCATTGGGATTAGCAATATTGTAACATGGGCATGACATTTCAAGTGATTTGGATTATTTTTTCTACAATTTATGATCATCGTGATTTTCTGATGCACTATTGGAGTAATTTCAACCAAAATGGGACTCAGTAGAGGGAGTGTTGATCAGTCAATGTGGGTGTAGTCCCCCATAGATATTATGGAATAGGGGATGGTGTTGACCATTATATATGTTGGTGTTGATCCTTATAGAAAAACACATGGAAGGTGATGGACTATTGGGTGATGGAGTTGAGGAAATTGGATGGAGGATGAGGCTCACCATGATAATAGAGGTCGATGCTCCAAGATTATGGGAGGATTGATATCATTATTCCTCATGAACTAGGTTATTGATTCAATAGTGATTATATATTGGATCACAGATATCACCCATCCACGAGACTTCAGGATTTGAGAGAACAATTTCATTAAGAGATAAGGTATAAGGGACACTATACTCTATTGGGTGTGTTGATTGGATGCCATTTTCAGGATTAATGGATTTAGGTGTTGAGTGATATATTATAGGTGAGAAATAAGGGTTCACCTTAAATGGTATTAATAATTATTTGAATGGTCACAAATATATGGTTCCTTTACACTATAATTATACATATCAAGACATGTATTATATGACATATATATAATTCAGGGAACGTGATTAAATATTCCAATGTTAGATGAAGCAGGTAATGAGTCCTTATGGTTGGTGAAAACAAGGGAATTTTTTTATTTACTAAATGTTTTTGTTCATTTATTTTAATTTATATTTTTCATACACCTACAAAAAATGGATGAAAAAAATGTACACATTTTTGGTTGGGAGTTCATACTCACACCTCAAAAGGTCCCCTTATTATATTTGATAACATTATGTCTCTATGATCTAGTATGGGATTAGGCTTGGGAGCCAGATCATAGTGATTATAGTTACACTTCATAGCTTGGTATGTATGGTAGTGGACCATAGTTGTTTCTCTACATCATATAGAGCTTCTTTTTTATCTTTTTCATACATTATCTTTATTATGATATTGTTATCCATGGGTGACCTAGATTATCAACCTTGTATAACCATTCATGAAATGTTCATTTTTTTTAATGGATTATATCTTTGAGATTTTTAGGATTACTACAATTGTTTATGCTTCTGCTGAGTTCTGTTATGTATTTTCTATTATTATGGTCGTCCTTCCACTTCTATAACAATATATATATCCATGTTATTATTACTATTAGAGGTTATACTCAACACATTATCACCTCATCAGACTGTCACTGCTAGTTGGAATCATTTGTAATACGAGGGGGTGCACATAAGGGCATGTTTCCAACTAGTTCAGAGCACTATTTTAGTGGAATCCTAGCATGAGATTCTACATGTTTTATCATTGCTTTGGGTTAATGGAACATAGTAATAGTGTTCGGACGGTTACTAATTGTTTCAATGATTCCTTAATTATTATTTGGGATTTGGTATGGCATGGAATAGGATATAGTCGAATTTGGTTTTGAGCACATTTTTAAGTGTTTGTATCCCCATGCATGGTGGATAAACCATGTTTCTAGGGGGATGAAATTAATGTAATACATTTCTCTTTTATAGTTGATTTTATTTCTTCTATGAGAGGATCACTAGTGTGTGTTGATTATATTTTATACGGTTTTGATCCATAGCCCTATATTTCAAGGGAGGATTGTTTATTCATCATGCTAAAAACATTTGATGATTTTACATATGTATGTGCTTATAAATATTGCATGGAACCATGCATGGGCTATGAGGGTAGGGTTGCTTAATCTAACAAAAAATTATCAAAATATTTTTATCCTCTATATCCTTTTTGGTGTAATTATAATCAACTAGCCTATACATGTGGTTTCCAGTGAGATTGATCTATTACATATGGGCTTGATTTTAGTATGTGTATGAATAGATGATGACAGTGGGGTTATTATTCAATGTGTCAAAAAAAGATATTTGTTTTTCTATATAACATATTTGGTGAAATTATATTCATCTACCTCATATTGGTAATATACGTGATGCATGGATCTATTATGAGTAAGAAAGGGTCCCTGACGCTAGATGATATTGGATTCATGTCACCATTATGAGTAATAAATGGGGCATGAGGCCAGATTGTATGTGGTACCTACCCCTGCAATGGGTGGGTATGGTCGAAGAGGCTAGATGTCATCTGAAAATGTCTAATAAGGGAGTGTAATTGTGGTGAGATGTGATTCTTTCTAGATATTTCCCTATCTGATATATATATATATATATATATATATTGTTAT
The DNA here is from genome assembly GCA_963277665.1 of Viscum album. Lineage (NCBI taxonomy): Eukaryota > Viridiplantae > Streptophyta > Magnoliopsida > Santalales > Viscaceae > Viscum > Viscum album. The sequence goes on along the minus strand of OY728164.1, from coordinate 1,520,635,583 downwards.
TTTTGTTATTTTTGTTTGAAAACAGTGTTAGGACCCAACGTGATGTCGCCTAGATGGATTCCAATGGGGTGTCAATAGGATGGGGATATAGTTTCCCTTGAGAGACCATGTGATGATTCCCTTTAGATATAAGATGAGGTATAAGAGGTTCACAATGGACACGGTTCATATGAATGTGGTCCAATATAGATATGTAATCCTTAGAAGATGAAATATTTTTTTCCATGGTTAGATGTTCAGAAGAGGGTATTCTTTTTTTGAGTCATACATGGAATCAAAAGGGTTCCCAAGGAGCTGATCCATCTTTGGAATACATGACTTAAGAGTTTTTGTCTTAGTGCCCACAATTTTTTTATAGTGAGGGTGGAACACATGAAAAATATAACTCATTTGGGTTAGTCTAAACTATTTTATATTAACTTAATATATCCCATGGTAAGAGTGTGTATCTGGATATGATTATGACTATAGAACTAGAAAATAATTGGTTGGATGTATAGGGTCAAGGGATAATTCATGAATGGTTTAATTGGAAGGATTTTGATTATAGGTTATTCAATAATTTCTTCTTGGAGACCTTGAGGGAGGGAAGTACCCATATGTTCATGGATCTATAGTATGGGGATTCATCTATCATAGTATATGTGGCAAATTTCATATACCTCTCTAGATTTTTTCTTTTTATCGTGGGAGAAGAAATTTATAGGGTGATGAATTTTGGGGATGGGTTTTGAAATTCAATCATAGTTCATGTAAATATCATTAGGATGACCTCGTTCTCATAGGTAGTATATCCGGAAGTGAAAGGTGAGGGGAAAATGATAGGGTTGTCTTATTCAATCTAGGTGATGGATCTAGATGAGGTTTGTGGTCATGCTTCAGATAGTCAGAATTGAGGTCATGATGAGTCTTAGTAGGGCAGTCATCATGGAGATTCTGGTAAACCAACAAGGATTTCGTCTTCAACGGAATGCTTCTTGTATGGAAATTCAAGACATGTTCGGACCAAGTGTGATCGGCTTATGAAGGAGTGATAGACATGTGTCTTGGTGGACCATTTATAGAGGTTCTATTAAAACAATTCTCAGATGGAGTGTTTTCAGGGACTGAGGTAGACTTAAGGATATGAGGTCTGACATGTATCGGTACCATGATATGGTATATGAGATTTATCTACACAATAGTGTTGTGGTAGATATATGGAGACCCAATCTTGGGGTCAGTGGCTGATAGTTAGTGTAGCTCTGAATTGATGGTAGTCATAAATCAGTCGATCTCTAGGTGATTTTCAAGCTATTAAGTTTTCTGGGTCATAAAAGTAATGGTAACTAACAATAGTTATAGGTACATCATTGTCTTTAATAGGTTCATTTTTGTGTTATCTTTTTCTCATTTTTTGTGCATGATGTGTATGGGTTTTGTTTTTCTACTAACCAGGAACTGGATAGAAGGTTGGAATCACTTATTATGTGTGATATATAAAATAGTTGTTTAGGAACCAGTACTTATAATGGAATCATTATGATGTGTGTTTTATATGAGGTGCATATCCTTCTAGGAATTGATGTGATGCATGTATTATATGAGGTGTTTAGGAGTTGGGATTCTAATGGGAAAATTATGTATGTTTGATGTTAGTTATTATGAGAATCTATTTTGGTGAGGGATATTGGAAATTTTATGAGACATGGGACCTCATGGGTGTTACATATAGCATGAGAAATGGATGGTTGTCTAATGATGTGTGCGGCCAAATAGGTGTCACATGTAGCATGGGCACCAAACAAGAATATGATGAGATGTGGGACTTGATGGGTGTCAGATATTACTTGGAAATGATTTGATCACATTGTGAGGTGAAATAATGATGATGTATCATAGGAGGACGTTCATGTCTAGGGATGGTAGTTGGACCATCATAAAATGTTGTTTGGGTTGGTAATCCACCTGGTAGGTAACTCTTTTTTTGGGGAGATCCTTCAGTGTAGTTTACCTATGACTTAATAACCAGAGTAGATTGGGTTGATGAATATGATATGGGTAATATTTTTACTTTCTCATGATAATTCCTTATATCTTAGGTATGAACTGTGTTAAGGTGGAGAGATTATAGAGACACTAATTTTTGAGTGGGTTAAAATTCCTCATCCTTTTTAAATTTAGGTGTATATTGGTCAGACTAACATTTCATTTGATCATTAGATCCTCATTACGGTATTTTTGTTGACCAAATGCCTTAATTTTAGATGGATTTTAAGGATCATAAATTTTCTCATGGTTTCATGAGGGTTTTGGGTATGTCGTGTCTTATTAACTCATTATTGGGAAAGTGTATAAAGAGGTGCACGATTTTGAAAAACAATTTAGCCTCCCAGGTGAAATCATGAAACCCTATATATTCAATGGAAATGATTTTTCACAACCTTGAAGGTTGGGGTACATGGGCATGGGGGATTTCTTCATTAAATTTCAATGTGTTCACACAGGCTATGCATGGGTTTTCAAACTATTCAAATATTCTCACACGCTTAGTCCCATTTAGGTAGTAGGTGTAAAGAGTTGGCTAAAATGTTGGCCAAGCTGAGTGTCCAAACCATGTGATCTCTTATAAATAGATTAATCTTTGGAAGGAGGTACCACAATGTAAGTGCATGCTTATCCAAACCATTTAGATGAACAGTGAAGTTCCTTTATTTGGGGTACATTCCCAATTTCCCCTGCCGAAATTTATATTTTTTCCCACCTCATTCCCTTCTTCAATAACACACATAGTAGGGGGAGAGATTCTTCTACCCCACACAGAATAATATGAGGGATATTTGTGTTCTAAGCTCTGATTAAATCACCATTTATATCTTTCTAATCATAATGTTAAGGGATTCAATTCTCTTGATTATTTTTTTGTTTTTCCCTTTATACGAAATGATAAATCTAACTGATAAATTTTTCCACATTTTATAGGTATTTTTCTAAAATATATATTTCAATCATTTTAGGTCATATTTTATGAAGATATCATAGGAGAAGGTGCCTACTATCCAAAGGTAGGTGGTTCCCTGAATTCTCCTGGATTTTGTTGGAATTTTAGGCGTGCATTTTAAATACACCAATGTCGGTTGTCCGAGTGAGACAATGATAAATTTATTAATAAATTTAAATTGCATGATTGAAGACATGAGATGCATATGGTCATGATATCTCATTACTAAAAATGGTTATATAGGGTAAGGGTCTTGGACCAACATGGGAAGATTGGGTGAGGTGTGTATTTTTGAATTTATTAAATTGTTATATAACATGATTAGTTCCATGGGAATGTAATGGGATTTTCCTAAGGATTGAATTGATTTGGATAAGATATATTGAGTAAACATGGTTCTCCATGAATAATACATGGATCAATAAACATGGGTTAAATTTTATCACTAGGTTGAGATGCCATGGTCATCATATTGAGGCGAAAGGGTCTTTAGGATGAGAGAATGGTCCGTGTGATTTGGGATGGTGCTTACCATTGGGATTAAAGACATTTTAAGGGAAATGGGGTTCCAAATGATGTTTATTATATTTATTAGTGATTTAAACTAAACGTGATGGTCTCATGTGCTATTGGAGTTGTGTGGATAAAGATAGGACTCAATCTTGGTGGTGTTGACCTCTTATTGTGGGAGGAAGAACTGGATGATTTTTTGTCTTAGGAGATGGTATTGAACATCATATATGTTGTGGGAGATCACTATATAAAGAAACATCGATGATGATCACCCATTGGTTGATGGTGTTTTGACTATAGATTGGGTGATGATGCTCAATATGATACAAGAGACTGATGTGATGGGGTTAGGGGATGATGTGTATCATTATGACATGGGACATTTTTTTTAGCACAACAAAGATTATTTATTAGAGGGAAAATATGATTTTCACTTGGATATAAGTATTCGATCTGATGGTGAAATTATTAGATGAATTCTAGCAGAGTATGTACTTGATTGGGAATGTTGTTTGGACACTACTAACATGATTGGTGGAACTAGGTGTTAGTTTGTATATTATATGTGGAATTTAAGGGTTCTTCTCGTATGATATTCCACAAAGGGTTCCTGGGGTCTAAGGTTTGGGAACCTTCCACTAACGTTTTATATATTAAATCATGTAGTGTATACCATATATATATTTGGGTTAACTTGATCACCTATACCAATATTGTTAAAAGAAAGTAATTCTTAGTTATAGTTGATGAGAACATGACAAGCTGGTAATTTTTTTTATTTGTGAATTTTCTATTATTTTTATTTTTCATACACCTTCAATATTACAAATATAATGAAGGTACACGTTGGTGGGGGAGAACTAATTTTATACCCACACCATACATGGGAACATCATGATTCATGTAGACTCAATATCTCTAAGATCGGGTAAGAGATCATGCTTGGTAGATAGACCTTAGTGATCATTGTTGTGCTGATTATTATGGGATGGATGTATGTGGACCTTAGTGGTTCTTCTGTATCAATAAGATTTTACTTTTTAAATTTTGTATATATTATAAATGTACTGATATGGTTTTCCATAGGTGACCCTATGAATTTATCTTGTATATCCTAACATGATAGGTATATTTATCTCTATTGGATTATGACATTGGTCATATTATTATTTCTGCTAATTTTTTTGCTTTCTTAAAGATCTGTTTTGTTGTTTTTAATGTTTTGGACATTCTTCTTCTGTTATATATTTTTATGGACCATGATTATTATCAACTCTAGAGGGTATGACTCCCCACTATCACCTCATTAGACCCTTAATGATATTTGGAAGCATTTGACATATGGGGAGGTTCACCTAAGGCCAAGGGTCCATCAAGCCTAGAGAACTATTTTATTATTGAACTGGGTTGGGATGCTTAATATATGGTAGATAATTTTTTTTCTTCCACATTTATTTATGGAACAATATATATGAAATCATTTACAAGACTTAGAAATAATGAATCATTTTTTAATAAATCCAAGCATATGAAATTGGGATATCATATAAAATTATATCCTTATATAATTGCTTTAGAATAGAGGATCATATCACCTTATATATATCAATGGGAATCATAAAATTCAAATCATACAAATGGTCAATACCTTGATTCAGAATATTTTCCCCTTATACATATGATTCTTATTTTTTCATAAAATTGGAAAAACCTTATCCCCTCAATATATTGCATGTAGTGATAAGACAATTAAACATAAAATACAAATGATAATTCTTGAAATATTTAAGCAATATGGACTATTAATCAATGTTTATAATTCCTTTTAAATAATTAAATATGATTTGAAGAGAAAATAAATTTCTTCATAAGAAGTCATTACAAATTAAATTATATAATTTAAAAATTGTTTGTAAATTATATGAAAATATATTTTGGATTTTTATTAATATAAAATTGATTTTATATTAAATAATGAAAAGAAATATTTAATTACATTTTTATAAATAATTTTTAATAAAATATTCCCTAATATTGTGTTTAAATAAGAAAATACAATTTAAATTATACGCAAGGGATTATTAATTAGATATGTAATTTTTATATGGGATTTATTAGTGAAATTTTAAAGGGGTTTATATATTAAAAATAATAAGGTTAAATATAAAGGGTTTTTTTTAATAATAAATTATTAAAAATCATAAATTTTGTTTTTTTTATAATTATAGAATATCCTTGAGAAGTTATTTAACCACATGAAAATTAGTTTTAATGAATTATTTCTTCATTTTTTACATAATATTAATATGTTTGATATTTGAATTATTAAAAATATCTTAGACAGAAAAAATTTAAATATTTATTGTTTAAATATTTTTTTAAAAGTCATATATTTGATGTAAATTCCACATAATTATTTATATGAAAGATTTCATACAAGGAAACTAATATAAAGTGTTTAAATTTAAAACTTTATAATGCCTATAAGGTTTCAAGTGTTTATATAATTTTAACATTTAATATTTATTTAGGAATTGTTTATAAATATTTATAAGGTTTTTAAATATGGTAATTATTCATTTAATTAAAATTCATTCTTATATTTATTAGTAGTTATAAATTTTAATATTAATAATGGTTATATTCATTAATTTAAATTTTTTAACTACTAACAAATATTATTGTACATGCCTCAAAGATGTTATATTACTTGTATGCTAATGTATTTAGTTTTCTTCTACATTAATTGTGTATTGTATTGAGTTATAACCATTAATTAATAAGTAAATTATTATTTGTGTACATTATGAGTAAGATTTATGATGGATGTGATATCTCTTTGGGGGATGTATTCCCTGGTAGATAGAATTTGGGTCAGAAATCCCACTAGCCAAGAAGCATATGCCATGTTCTAGAAAGGTGGGGGTTGACTATATGTTCCTATAGACATAATCATGTCAAGGTTATTGATTTTATATAATTTTAATGGAAGAAGGATGGCTGAACCTTTGCCGAAGTGGTTGAAGGTGAAAATTCAAGTTCTTCTCTGATGAAGGAGGAGATTATCACACCAAAGGTTTTCAAGCATCGAGGTTCATCTACTATTTCCTTCTCTAAAGCTGAGGTAAGCTCTCATGCCTCTGATATTCATTTTTCCTTGGTTGGGGAATTTTCAAAGCATCATCCCTCGCTTCAGTTCTTTCACAAAATGTTAGAAAGGATTGGTTTTGTTGATTTTAGCATTGGCTTCTTAAACTCTTGGAATGTGTTGTTTAGATTTTCTTCAGACTCTGATTTTTACCATTTTTGGATGAGTGGCTCGTGGTCTTTTGGGAGGGAAACTATGAAAGTTCATAAATGGTCTCTAGAATTTGTTTTGGGCTTTGAGTCCCCCATTTCTCCCATATGGTTAGCTTTTCCTGATTTTCTGATTCACCTGTTTAAAAAGAGGGCCATATTTTCAATTGCCATGCTATTCAGAACTCCCATTAAATTAGATTATGCCACTATGAATCTCACTAGGCCTTCAGTTGCTAGAGTCTGCACTGAAATTGACCTATCCCAAGATCTTACCTCTTGTTTCTAGATCGAAAATGGTGAGAGCGGCTTTGTCCAGGATGTCGTTTTTGAGAACCTTACACCTTTTTATAAAAAATGCTTCAAAGAAGGTAACTCTTATAAAGACTGTGGGAAAGTTGTCACTCAAATACATTCTAAGCCAACATGGGTTGAAAAACAAAAACTAAGTTTGCAAAATAATAAAACTGTTTCTGTCATGAATGCTACTCAGGATGTAATGGTTGATTCTGTTGATTCTTTAACCTCTAACTTGGTGTCTGGAGATAGCTTTAAGGATAATCACATTGATTAGAATCAAGTTAATGCTTTTTTCACGGCTGTATCAGAGGATACAACCCTGAATCTTGATCTTGATTAGGCTACTTTACAAAAACCTGTTAAGGTGGTCATTGAAAAAGGGTGTGATAATTTCCCTACCTCATGTAATAATGAAGGACTTGTCTCGTATCCAGATAACACAGAAGCTCTAGAAAAGAATGAAGATGAAGGAGATCTTGAGCCCTATGGTTATAATGATAAACCAAGATAGATTGAAGAAACATTTATAAATGCTATGGAAAAAAAGGTAAGAAACCCCTGGTTGATGAGGATGGGTTCATCACCCCACAATCAAGAAAATCTAGAAGGCATAAGGATTACTCGAACATAGAATGCATAATTGTGACCAGATCAGGGAATTCTTCCAAGTCTAAACCTGTTTAAGTCCATCAGGAAAAACCTTTTGTTGATTCTTCTTAACCTAAACCTATAGAGGAAACTCAAGAAAATACCCAGGTTGCTTCTTCTAGCACTCTATTGTACTAATTTTCGTAGGATTTTGATGAACAAGATATAAAAGTGTGGACTCAGTATATGGATAGGCAACAGGAAATTTCCCATCAAGAATTTCAAGAAAAGAAGATTTCAGCTGCTGAATACCTTAGTATAAAAAGATCCATCGCCGAGGAAAAATAAAAGATGAGTATCAAATCATCCTAATTCTAGAAGATTTTAATCCTTTCGGTTTCAGTTCTCCTGATGTGCTGTTTTATTTGCGGGTGAAGCTACTATTTCGCTGTTTTGATTGCTGGAGTGGTTTGTCTCATGCTTTTATGGTTATTGGCCTCTCCTTGCTCCTCTGTTTTGGCTGAGACTTATAATCTGGAGATGACTTTTTATTTTTTCAGAGTGCAGATTTTTACTATCCAACAAGTTTTGAAAGTTATTGAATCTTATTTTCTACTATGAGACTTTCTGATTACATCGCTTATTGTTTACTCTATCTTGTTTTCGTTTGATGCCGCCATCTCCTCTGGTGAAGCACACTCCTGGTTGTTGCTACAATCCTAGTTGTGCATGCTTACCCGGGCTGGTTCTACATTTGAGATGTTGTATTTTGCTTTTTTTGGACTGTCCTCTCATCTGCTCTGTCTGATTAAGGCGGATTTGGATCTGCCTCATTAATTCAGTTTTGAGTTTTTTATATTTCTATGGTCATCTGCTTCAGTTTCTGGATTTGAAGGTTTTATTTGGCTAGAATGTTCAACAACCAGGAGTTTGGGGCTTCGCTGCTTGGTTGAGAAGCCCAGATTCTACTTCCCTGTATGATTGTGGTGGAATGGGGAAGGATGAATGGTGAACAAGCTTAAAAATCTGCAGTTCCTCTTTTTTGAATCGGTACCAGTTTTAAATTTTTTTCCTATCCCCATGTATCTGGTTCCTTTCCTTGTTGGTGTAGCTTCATTAAACCTCGAGACTACTTTGTAAATCTTTAATTTTTGAATAAATTCTTCAGGGATATGGGCTGGGAAACCTTCCCATGTTTTACTTTTTTAAAAAAATTAATTATATCATGTTCCATAATGATATAATGAATTTGTATATGTTTCTATATGAATTTTTCTTTTAATTAATGTTAGTAACACATGTTATGAGCTATGTAAAAAATATCATATCAATTTTCCATGAACATATTTTTTTATTTGGTGGAAGATGATCACAATTTAAATCACTAGAATCATGAATATGTAATGAAAATAGAATTATTTGTGATAGTTAAACCAAATCCCTTCATAAATTGATAAGTTTTTTATTTCATTAAAAGTGTAACATTCTAAGATCTCCATCATAAAATCAGGTTGGTAATACCATAGTTGGATACTCCTGTATTATCTTGTATATGGAGATTATTTTATAGGTATCCTAAATAGTATTATGTTCCTATTCTTGGAATTTAATTTGAGTTATACTTTTTGGGAGGCCTGGATATGATTAGTTTTCCAATAAAATAGATTCTTGTTTGTCTATATAATGTATTGGATAATTATTTATGCATTCAAAAAAAATTTAATCATATATTATATGATTTTTATATTTCCTAAATAGTTAAATATATAGTACGGGAAATTTTATCGAAATCCAAATCATTGTAAAATATGGATCCTATCTGAGAAATTGATATGTTTAGTTCACAATGGATTATAATTTTAGAGGTTGATATTTTAATATATTTTCTTATTAAATGAATGTAAATAATTGAAATCAAAATATGGAATATTAGATTTTTGATAATTGATATAATCATCATAAAATATAACTTTTAAAAAACTCAATGAAATGGGTAATGTTAATGTAATCAACTCTAAAGGACGGTAAATTATGAATTGTTCATTTATAAAAAGGAAAATTGTATGTATTAGAGAAATAAAATCTAGGAGAAACCAAATATTAATGATGTGAAAGACTTATAATATAAATGTCTATATGAATCATTTAATGAGTCACGTGAGGTTTCAAATTAATTAGATAAAATATGACAAAAATTATTTTAGTCTCACATCTTATATTAAATTTGTTTGGATATTTAATTTATTTGATGATACTAGAGGTTTATTTATGTTTCATTTTGGTTAAAGAATTCATTATATTATTATTGACAGGTAGGTTTTGGATGGTTTAATGAGTTCAACCAAAATTTACCTGGTATTCTCAAATTATTAAGAATAGTCGAACTAGCCATATGATATCTATGTTCTAGTATTTTAATAAAATTACAAGTGGGAAAAGGTTAAAATCATGAAAAGAAAAGTAAGTTAGAAATTCCAATAATGTTTATAATAATATCAAGTACTGGTCATTGAAAACTATAATTGTCAAGAATGTGGAGTAATAATTCAGTAGAATAAAATTTCATAGAATACCTGAAGGAGTTTATAAAACTACATGAAATTTTCATGTCACTTGTTGATATTATAGAAATTAAATCAATATTTTTTCAATGTGTTGGATTACAAATGTATACATCCAAATTGTATTAAAAATATAGATGTTTAAAATAAATGGAATAATGGGTAGATCTTATAGTATTCATTAATGTGATGAATTAAAGAGTCTCCACATCAAGGATTTGAACACAATGGAATATATCAAGTTCATATAGATCAAAATAATAGATATTTATAGTTATGTAATTTAATTTATATGATATGAGGAGTTTGTTAACAATGTTTCATTATGAAAAATATGAGGCATTGAATTCAATACACATGTTTAATAGTTTATCGGATTCTAAAACTTATTTTGGGATGAATATCTGGATATAGATATATTATATTTTATAAAAAATTTCATCAAATTTTTTGTCAAAATAAAATGAATTAAAATTCAGCCAACATTTTCTGAATTATTTAAATAATTTAACCATCATTTCGAAAACTATTATAAATATTTTCATTAAACAATATGATAAAAACTTTTTTTGATACACGAAAAATGAAAATTTATAAAATTGTATGTGATTTTTATAAAAATAACTCCTATTACATATTTATAATCATGTGATGAGTTTCATTGTATTAGTAATTATCAATAAATATGAACTATATTTAAAAATATAATTTCTCGTATTTACAGAATTATTTAGAAAAAAATTCATCACTTTCTAGAAAAAACAGAATGATTTCATGTCAGTTATTTTATTTGTAGTTTTTCTAAAAATGTTTATTTTTTGATGAATAGAAAAATTATATTTTTTACAAATACATTATATTTTTTTGATATATTTATAATATAAACCTAAATTATAACATTATGAAACATTTTCCTCAACTAATTATTTCTTTTCGATGTACAATAATTAAATTAAAAATATTTTGTTGTTTCTTAGTTCTTTTGTATGACATTTTTGATCCTATGACATATTTTATTATAAAAAACTATTTTTTCTTTTACATTAATTAATTATTCAAAAGATTCTAATTTTGTTTTTCATTTTTTATAAATTTAAATAACATATTTTTTTAAATCATAGGCTAATAAATTCCACTTAAATCATTACAATATGTAATTTTGGTCTAACACATCTTATCTTTAATAATACTTATTTTCCTAAAAACATTATATGTTATAAAATTATTATTTTGGAATTAATTTACATATAATTTAGAAATTAAATATAACAAACTTGTTACTTTGAATTAACATGTCCAGATTAGGTAATATGGTCACTTTTTATGGCAAAAAATATGTACCAGGGTAAACAAAATAGTCACTATATTGAAGTACAAAATAGGTAATGGTGTTAGATCAAGGGGTAAAGTACTAATATATCATAAAATCACCAATTTAAATGTTTTTGTGATGTTTTTATATACCTATCCTTATCTTATATTTAAATTGTTACAAAATTTCTATCATCTTTCCCTGTATAGTACTACCCGTTTTTATATTAGGTAACGAGTATTAAAAAATCCACCTCTCTCACTTATAAAATAATCCTTGCACCACCCCACTTATCTTCACTATACAATACACTTTTATATAAAAACATTAGAAAAACCACTCCTAAACTCTCTTAATTATGTGTTAGCGGTTCTCCTCTCTACCAAAAACCAATCTAAAAAGTTTTAAGAAGTGTTCAAAATGAGGATATTCAAAGAAAATATATTTAGTTTAACAATGTTATTTCTACTTTATTTCCCCTTATACAATCTAAAACTACATTAAACCAATAATTATAATATGAAATCAGTATAATATTTATAATTAAATTTTATTATATCGATTTAAAATCGAAAATCATAATTTATCCATCTCTTGAATTCTAAAATGAAATCTGTACCCATATTACAGCTAGTTCATCGCCTCTAAGGACAATGTTATTCATATTCCATTACCACTATAAATATCTTTATATAATAACAAATTAAATTATATAAATTTTATATATGAAAATAATAATATTTTAGAATGATAAATTAGGAATTCTAGTTATTAAATTATCAATAAATTGTTATTGTAATTTTTTCCACTTAAGATTATCATTATGAGAATCTTTTTATAATTTGAATCTATTAATGAAACCCTATATAATTATATTTATTTTTACATACTATAATTATAATGAAAATATTTCTCTATAATTAGGGAGATTATGAATCTATTTGATAACACATATGATAATAAATATCATACTAAATTTGATTTGTAGAAATTAACCTCCTATCATCCAGATGATGATATAATAAAAAATAGTACATGAAAATAAGGGTGTAAGATACTAAATAGAACCCAAATAATGAAATATAAATGAAAATAGAATGTAATTAGATATTTGATAAACCTATTATTACTATATAAGATACAAACCATACATTCCAGTAATTTCAGGAACTAATGTAAGGTATCTTCCGAACAACCATCTTTACTTTTGGTTTATGTTTCTCCTTTGTCACATGTCCTTCCATCTCTATTATTCTCATGTAATTATTATATAATATGTATATATATATCCATTATATATATTTAATTTTTAAAATGCCTTTGTTTTCTATTTTTATATATGTTTATATGTTCTCGTATCAATATTCCCTCTAATAAAAACTCGATTTATGTTAAATTTTTATATTAATTATATATTTTCATTTCACAATAATATAATGATTTTCTCCTTATATAATTTAACAAAAATATTAATATTTTATGGTAATACATCTCTTTTTAAATTCGGTTTTTAGGTAGTGTAAATGTGATCACTTTCAATAAAGGTTATTTATCAATTTATTAAGACATCATTTAAGAGGTGAGTCTCTATACATAATTCTATATAATAATTTTTAAAAATAATTCTTGAATAGAACTCCATATTTTATACCTATTCGTTTTATTTCAAATATCAATTTCTATATTATTTATTTACATATACCCTTGGTCTTATGTTTTGACACATGATTATGAAACCAGTTTATTTTGTATGGGTTTATCTTATAATTATTCCATATATTGAACACATATAAATTTAGATTTTATGACATTATGTGTGTAAATAGAATAATATATCCCATAATAAACTGCACAATTCTTTCATTATGTTAGGTACTAGGTATTTTTCATAAGAGGTTAACCTAGCACATAATGTAAGTTGTCTTATAATTTATTCTTTAAGAATTTTTATAATTTATTGGTATCTATTTTTTCCATACTCCACTGATGAAATGAAAGAAATTTGTTTATTCTATGTTTCAATTTGATTATATATGATATTCTTTTTTTATGATATATTTAAATTCTATTTATCTCATATGTTATACTTTATTATAATTTTAATTCCCTTACACTTCTTTATCACACAACCCATTTCTTTATGTAAGTCCAACGATTATTCATTGTATTTATAGTTTAATAATGAAATTTAGAACCACATTTTAATGGTCTTAATAATGATGATTCAGATTATATTTATTTTCATGAGTTTTTAACTAATCACTCAATTTCTTTATTCCTAATGATTTATGGGTTTTTAATAGATATTTACATAAAATATCACGTAATAAAATGTTTTTGAGGATCATGTTTCTATAGCTGGTATCAATAAATACTCTAGATCTTTTTGGTATTATGACTAAAAAACCATAGTAAAAACAAAAGGGTGAAGTCTAAATATATAAAAATATCATAAATTTTTTGTAACGTAACGTTTATGTGATTAACTAGAACAAAAATCCAAATATGGACCCTAAAAGTGGATGAAGGATCTATAACATTTTCAACAAGGGGTAGTAATAAGTAATTTTTTGGTGTTAATATAAACATCACTCAGTGAACAACAAGTGGGTCTAGCTGCATGCCTTGTTTTAATCTTTAATGGGATATTCTTTTATTGATTCACATGTGCATTATGAACCATTATGATGGATTTCAATATATTTTTTATTGTATTTCACAACATTATGATGTAATATTCTCTAGTTAGGATAGATAAATTAATTTGAAAATTAATATAGATATCCTAGATTGATCCCTATCGATAAAAAATTTTAGGTATCCATGTAATTTTTATGTTATTAATTATAAGTCCAATGATTTACTATTATGTAATTAATTATATAAGAATTAATTATTTAATAAAATATAATGAAATTCGATGAATTTTTTAATAGAGAATGTGGTTGGAAATATTTCAATCAAACAAATGAGAGACCTAATATATTGAGACAGATAGTTAAGGACCTCATGAAATTATATAAAAAATATACTCAAGTAATGAAAAATAACTTCAATAAAGATTAAATACCTCTTTATATAGTTAAAGAACAAGATACAGTTGAGTTATTAGGAATAACATATTTTTCTAACTTTTAAAGGATCTTCTTATCCCCACATTGTCAAACAATGTTTTAATTTTATTGAGAATATCTTCCTATCCTTTAAATATATAAGAGTTATATAGTTATATTTTCATGCTTTTTTAGATATATAATATAATCAGGTGTAGGATATATTCAATAAAATTATGTTTAATGAATAAATCAAATAAATGGAGTGATATTTATTGCAGAAAAATATTTTTATAGATATTTTATTTACACTGTCGTGTATAAAATTGTGACGTATTTTCCTAGACCCAAAGAGAAGGATGATAAATAAGTTTATTATTATATGAAAACCTAAAAATTATATCACTTTAACAAAAAAATCTATTTTAATAGAAATATATGATTTATATATTTATTAACATGAATCTCTAAGAATTAAGTGAACTATTATGTACAACGAAAATATTTTTCTTATATTATAACCATTATGAATTAATAATTGAATTGGAGGTATAAATAAGAATAATAAAATAATAAATATAGTGCTATTGTTTAAAATAAGGAATGTTTATTTTTTAATTCCAAATACATATGTACTAAATTATAATTGAATTCATACTCTGTTTAAAAATTGAATTTTATTTAAAATCGTTTTTGAAGAATTTTATGTGTGCATTTTATAATTAATTTCATTCAATTTAAAAAATACTATTTTCTAAAAAGTTTTTAATTTTGGATTTCATCATATACAACTTATCATAGGGTATATTTGGGGGGATTTTCTAATAATGTTGAATTTTTGGTGAATAGAAAAAATAATGATTTTAAAATGAATTGTCTACTATTTTCAAGTGTTTTCGAAGACCCATTTCGATATTTAATGTATTTATATTTTTTTATTTAAAAAATATTTAATTTATTCATTTTAGGTAAATATTAATGTTAAACATGGTAGAAAATTACTTTTATTTATAAAAGAATTTTTCCATTCATTTGTTTTTCAATGTGATTTCTATTTTTTTGTTAAATTAATTTATAATATTTATAGATGTTGATTAATTTTATTTAGATAAATATTTTAAATTATCATGTCCAAGTCAAATAATGAGGCCAATTTCATTTTTCGACCATTATGAATAGTAATGGTGGTAAATATTAATAACCACAGTGAAGGGTAAATAAAATTTATTTAGGTAAAAAATAATTTTAAAAGGATTTAAAATCTCTCTAAACCAAAATATTACCATATGGGATATGTTTATTTTTGCCATCTTCAAAAAAAATTCTACGATATGGCCACCATGATCATTTTTTCTCTGATAATGACCTATATAAAACTTTATATAATGAAAATTACATAATGGAATTGTCTTTTTATTAAATTTCTTTTATATGTTCACATAAGGATAAAAATAATATTTTAAAGAATCCTAAAATGATATTTTTATAATAAGAATATAATTTTCATTTTGGTAATATATTTTAAATTTTTAGTGATTATATAATTATCCTAAACATAAAAATTACTCTAACCTAATTCTTGTGCATAAAATTGAAAAATCATTGTATATGACCGTAAAAACATATAATGTAATGTATTTGGGATCAATTAGGTTACAAAATTAATTTTATATTGATAATAATGTCTTATTTTTTTAAAAAATAAATATATATATGATGATAATGTATTTTTTAATTTATATATATTTATTTAAAAATCATTAAAATAATGAAATATGATATTTGTGTCTCTAAGTTGTATTAAATTTCATTCCTTGTTAATTTAAGACTAAATGGTTAGCTTATAATTATTATTATAACACTTTAATTTGGAAAATTATTTACTATTGTTAATGTTAAAATTGGTTTAAAAAGGTCTTAAATTAAAAGATATGGTTTAATATACCTTATAAAACTACCCAAATATTGTTGGTTTTATGGATTTAAAAAAAGTATTCTTATCTTAAAAAAAATTCCACATGGTTTCACATTCACATGAAAATGATTTTTTTATTTTTTAATTGTTTCATTAATTCAATGTTTTCATTTCCTTCACTATAAAAGAAACCCCCTCCTAACTCAAATTTACACCAAATTGATATACCTAGATAAATTATAACCTTCCCAGTAATCCTATAAATATCCCCATAAAAAATTAAAGAGGATTTCATTCTTAAAATAATATTCAAGTGGTCTTTATGAATGGATTTAAAGGATGTCTTCGGAGGAAGTGGTAATCATCTTCTTCAACTCTTTTAAATTATTTTTTAATTATACTTACTATAAATATTTTTTTCACATCATAAAATAAGATATATATTTTCCTAAATACAAGGATATGTTTTATGATTATATTATTGTATCATCCCTTTCCCCACCAATTAGCTTGGGAAGATTCATTGGGTGTTACTGGCCTTATAGAATATCCACAAGACACCGATGTCTAGAAATAAATTTCAAGGGCCTGAAGAACATTTGTGGGAAATTTTTCCCTTTTTATATGAAATAAAAAAACTAAAAATTAAAAAAGAAAACCAATATATTATTTATGAATACAAAAATACAACTAAAAAATGACTGTCCATACAACTATATATGAGTACAAGTGGAATCCAAATGAAATCATACCAAGAAAAGAAAAATAAAAAACCAAATATATGAGAGACATCAACCCAACAAAAGGAAAACAAATCAATGATCTAACTCCAAAATTCATTCCCACAATATCAAAAAGTATCACTAATGAACCTAGATGACTTTCCTTTAATTATGTGTTGATAGATGAACTTATAAAATTCACAACAGTTCCCTTGTATGGGGTGAGTATAAACATAGTAGGATTTCACTGATGACATCATAGCTCACACCACTAAGAATAATCTGGTCAAATAATTTACATAAAAAGGTTTTAAATAATTTAAACAAATTATATAATAGAATAATTACTTTTCCATAATAAATATAAAATCAAACCCTCAACACTATTCCCATTTCCATCTAGTATACTCATTCCATGATACCACACATCCACCCATCCACACATGCATATTGAGATGATCATTCCATACTCATGAGTGGTCTCTCTTAAGTCTACTAAATCATCCAAAAATAACCAATACTAGGTTCCCTATGTGCATGTACCCCTTCCATAAGGTTAAATATATTGTAAAAGAACCCACACAAACCTTGTATTCCCAAAACAATGAAAATAAATTTCTCCTAAAATCTTACATTATTTAAAAAAATTAAGAAACCTTTTTCCATGTATCAAATAAAACCATATTTTTAAAATATGTACTTTAAAGGCATCATCAATGAGGATTTTCAAAAATACCCATCCAATTTCCAAAATTTCCAAAAACTGTCACTATTGAGGTTTCGAAAAAGAATCACAAAATATTTTGATATTAATTTATTGAAAAAACATTCATTTTAATGTAATAATTCATATTCTAATTAATGATATTTAATAGAGAACCCACCCACCTCACAAATTGTGGCCAAAATAAAGATTGACTATAAGATCCATTTTAATTGTTCTTAGATATCCTTTCTTTCAATATATCTGACCATAAAACCTCACGATTCTCCTCCAGAAACATGTATATATCTGCAAGATATTTGATCTAAGGTTTTGATAAAGAGTAGAAGATGAGATATAAGAATAATGAATATGAAAATGTACTTAATATATAATACAGATCTCCGGTGGTATTTGAATCTCCTAAAATAAGCTCTCGAATTAAAGGTAATCACATATCTCGAATTGGCATGAAAAGTAGTATTGAATTATGAAATATTATCCCAAAAAATGTGTCTCATGACTTAATAACATTATATTCACAAATTTTATATCTATATTTGTGCATTTAATGGTGATCCCATATGATCTATTAGACATTGTGACAACCATGTGATGATACGTAAATAAGACAAACCCTTGCATGGTTGGATAACATGGTTATAAGAACCATATGAAAACTATGATTTTACCTCTACCTCCAACATGAATAGAATTCCCAGAGCATACACATGGTTTTGAAAAATATTTCTCCAAACATAAATAGTTATTTTCCCTACTACCACAAAATATGGATGGTTTCCCAGATGGTTTGGATGGTTTGAACTAACCATGCTCAAACTTTGAATCTCTATAAAATACTCCAAAGAATTTCAATACTCTTAACAACCTCTAAAACCTAAACTGATCATTATATATACAATTAATAAAAAAATGTTCTAGGTTCTTGAAACTGACGGTGATATATTCTCTCCACCATTGTTATTTCCTCCCACTAAAATTAAAAAACATGAGATTTCTTGGATGAATTTTGGTTATTGCAACATAATTTCATTTTCACACTCTAATGTTTCCTCTAGGATATAACAATGTTTCGAAAAAACATACTGTATGTATATGATTTTCTAATGAAAGGATTTATCATGCCTATTCGCAATACATACCCGTTCATGAGTTAACATAGAATCAAGATCTTTGTCAATGTGAACCCATTGAATCGCATAGCAAGGATCAGGTTGGAACATATTCAATTGAAATACATAAAACACATTATTTGTTGAAAAAAACATTTGCGGAAAATCTAACCTAAATTCAATCATACCAACTAGTTAAAATAAATCAAAAGTGCATATGTAATAAGGAGTGAACATTCATTGGTTACCAAAATTACGATGTCCAAGAATTGGATAGATTATATAGAACACATGAAAACTAACCAAAACTAATAATGTAAATTTACGATAATGAACATATGATTTGTGATGACTCTAAACCACATATATCCTATTTATGATCAATTGATTCTTTTTTGTTATCTCTTGTAGAAGGATGGGTCCAACAAGTGATGTATGTCCAATTTCCACAAAAAAATGGATAATGAAAAGGATGACCATACAATGCTTTAAATTAAGTCATATCTATTGATTCATGATAGATGTCGTTGTACGAGAACTAAACTAACGTTAAATGATCCTCCCATGAGCACCTAAAATCCATCACAAAAGCCCTAATAATGTCCTCTAATGTTTGTATCGTCCATTCATATTATCCATCCATTTGAGGATGGTAAAACAAACTCTTATTCAACTAAGTCCCAATGGATTATATTAAGGATTTATAAATATCATAGATTAACATGGGGTCTCAGTTAGATACAATCCAGATAGGAATTTCGTGCATATTTAAAACTTCTCAGATATAGATTTTGGACATGTCCTCCAACACATGGGATTCATAAATTAGGACAAAATGATACAAACCCATGATTTGATCATAAATTACCCATATGAAAAAAAATTCATTCAATTATTTTTTGATATGATTCTAAATAAATGGATATCTACTCCTGTTTGAATATGTGGATTGGTAAATAATGCAACATACTCATTGGTGGTTGATACTATGACTTGACCACCTGGAAGAGGAGGAATCGGGAGATATACTCTTCCACTTCCCTTTTCACGCCTTACAACAAAAACAATGCCTTTATCACATAATATATCATATAAATCCCATGATTAATAGACCATTTTGAATGGTGGTATGAATTAATTTTCTTCCTAACAAACCCAAGGTATCATGAACTTATCTCTAAACTAAAAAACTGAGCTCCCATCCAGATTCTACACCTCAAGGGTCTATACATAATTATGTTTTTAGCTCATTGAAACATATTTTGAATTATATATATGATCCTTTATAACTTCCTCAACCAAATATAAAACAAAAAAAATTGGGATGAAAGTTGTGACATAACACTGGTAGGTATAAACCAAGTGCATATATTCAATGACTAACATCAACTGCCACTAATTCAAAGTTTATTTATCCAATTGGGTATATAAATTATTTATCAAAGTATCCACCACTGAATTTTTAATTCATGGTGTATAAATTAAGATTAATTCGAACATTTAATGGTATTTCAGCCTTCTAAAATTACTTAGATTAAAATCTCTTGGTGAGTAAATTTCTTTCAAACTTTAATGGTCTATAAACACTATTAATAACTCAAAAAATGAGTAATGATGAAAATTTATCAAATCATAGACAAGAAAATCTAATTCCATGTCTTGTAATGGTTTTTTCTTATCATACAAATATAGTTATCATGAACTATAAGAATCAATATGATATACTACAATGCAAACAGAACCCAACTGATATCCCAATGCATCATATTATACTACATATCCTTGTAAATACTCTAGATACACATGGGTAGAATATGATGTCAGTATGAACTTAACAACATGGAAATTTTTTTGAAGTTATGCATTCCACTAGAAAATGGAATCTTTCCTCATCAAAGATATTATTAGTGATTCCAAACATGAAAAATCATGTACAAAAAATCTATATTACACCACCAAGATAATGAAACTATGTATCTCAAAGAAATTCTTAGAAATGGCGTTCCCATGGAAATTTACATCCTTTATCTATAAAACACACCTTAATAACTTTTCATTCAAACAATGCTCCCACATGATATGAAAAAATAAATCCATGTGTTTCACACTATCCACATTATTTCTTTCGTACACTAGTATATCATCCAAAAGCACCATGGTAAAAAAATCTATATTCTTTTTAATTATCTAATTTACTAATTAAGTAACGTTTTCTTGTGAACTCATTGGATAATAAATAAAAAAACTATAATATCTATATCTACTTCGTAAAATTGTCTTAACAATATCATCCTTCCTAACTAGTAGTTGGGGATATATCAAATTTAAGTCAATTTCATAGAAATACATAGAGCCCCTCAATGGATAAAATAGATCACCAATTCATAGAAAGAGATATCAGTTCTTTATCAAAAAAATTATAAGATTAGAATAATATATATAATGCCTAAGTGTTTCATATATATTTATTAAAAAAATAACTAGCTCTAGACATAGAGTGGTGCTCAGTCAATAGAACCCTTTTACTTTCCAACTATTAAAACCAAATCTTTAATTTCCTCCTTTATATTGGTTATATCTGAGAATTTGGAAGGGAAATAGTACTAGTACCCACTATTATGTCATTCATAATATCCACTTATCTTTTTTGTAGAAACCCAATGAAATATTTAGGGGAAATATCAAGGAACTAGTCTACTATAGTTGGAAAATATCTATTCCTAATCTCATCTACTAATTATAAAGAAACAACTTTTAATCAGAAAGTGATAGTTCCAACCACTGGTAATAAGGGACCTTCCCTACTTCTAAAAATATCCCAATCTACTGTAAAGATATTTCTCAAACCTTCAGAATCTTTGAAACTCACCCTCTATGCATAAAAATTGATATATGCCACAAATTTCATTAGCCAATCCATTCCAAGAATTATTTCATATACATTAATCTTTATTAAAGAGAAATATCATACCATCTCGGTCCCATAAATTTCTATTAAACCTACAGCATATTTGAATTCACGAAACTGTTTTTGTCCAAAGGGTGTTTGGAGTTTCAGAATAGAAAGCATAATCTCAACATGTAAACCTAAATGATAAATAACATTAGATGAAATAAATTATGGGGACACACCTAATCAAGCAACGATTTCATATCGTTAAAATTTATAACAATTGAACTTATCACCATCAGAGGTCCCAATTGATCATTCATGATCACTTGCTCAGCTACATACAATTTATCACTTTGTGAACTTTACCCTTTGTTATCTTATTAACATTGCATAGGTTGAAGATTCATGTTGTTACAAGAATTACCAATTCTCTTAAAGTTCTATTGAAGAGATATATTATGGTACACTCATACCATCGAAGTGTATGATGTATGATAACCATGAGATGTGTAACAGGCTGCTGACCTTAGAAAACTGTGACAATAGAGCTAAAATTTCTTATATGGTAGAAATTGTGACATGATTTTGGTGGTGTCATATTATAAATATTACAATGCAAAAAAATCACACTAAAAAATTCAAGATTACTCTTTGGATGATGAGGAATATTGACCAATCCCTTGGTTAGAATCTGAGATATACCACCCCCTTGAGAATAGGTGCCCCTCCTTCGCATATTTTCATCAATAGAGTTCCCACTGATTCTCATAAAAATGAAAATGAATTCGTTAACCATATTTCGCCAAATTTATCTATTTATATTTATCTCTTTATTGACCATATTTATATAATATGTTACATAAATCATGTAAATCATTAGAAAAATGTGGTTTTTAACCCTGACTTAAAAACTAATTCCTTCAATGAAAAACTTACAACATATTTATGGGAAAATAGAATTAAATTCATAAACATTGTTTCTTACTCAATTACTGACAGATTCTCCAAATTAAAACTAAATATTTTTGTTGTTCTAGAAATTTAGAACATCTAAGGATACCCTGTTTTGTTGAAAATTTCATTTAAATTCTCCCTTGCTTTCATTGGTCAAATTTAGTCAAAACTTATAAATCCCTAATTTTTAATGGTATAGCCTTTAATAAAAACATCTCAAAATTCACTTTGAAAACTAATTTTTTCCCATTGAAATCTATGATTTAATACATCCTATTCTAACACACTTATATTTATTCCATCATAGAATCACCCTGAATGATGGGTGGATATCTCATCTAAAGCTATACTGAATGATCCAATTTCCATGGATAGTCCTTTTTGTTCCCACCATTCATGGAATTAGATTCCTAGACAATAATTTAGTCCCACATTTGGTTCACCTATGCCTTAATTGAAACCACATTTACAAAAAAAATATATCGGTTGGTTCCTATAGTGTCAACCAATTGTCATTCACTGTAACTGACACAAACTCCATTTTGTCTCACTCTCTAAAAACTGAAGGCTTATCAATTTCCAATTACTATTAAATCATGTTCCATAATTTTTTTATCAATAATAAATCTCTAAAACTCATACCAAAATACCATCATCAAGCCATTCCAAATATCAAAATTTGATAACACTTCCAATGTTTTTTTAAAAAAATAATTACTTAATTCCATTTCAACAAATAATTATCTAAATGAAAAAAATTATATCCTTATCATATTTCATACTAGAAATTCATTTCAAGAAAATGTCATCATCTTAACACATGAAAATGTGGTGATAACTCACCAAGAAGTGTCTGAAAACAATCATGCACCCCAAATCTCTAGTGACATGATGTTCAATATAACAAAGTTATCAATTACTTTTATGCCCTATATTTCAT
Source organism: Viscum album (assembly GCA_963277665.1). Taxonomy (NCBI): domain Eukaryota; kingdom Viridiplantae; phylum Streptophyta; class Magnoliopsida; order Santalales; family Viscaceae; genus Viscum; species Viscum album. Next base: position 1,520,611,719 of record OY728164.1, on the reverse strand, counting down.
GATATTAATATAAAATAACCTAACTAATATCATAATAAATATATTTATTAAAAATATAACTTCCCACTTTACTATTGGACATAATAGATAACCCAGGATCTAAAAAACATATATTATTTGTAAAATCCTTCTCTTCACCCATTCATCACAACATAAAACCCCTCCACCTCATGGAAAGGGGGATTCCTTCCTAAAAATTCTTTAAAATCTCGTTCACTTGCATTTGTAATATTATATAATACATATTTTCTTCCTCCATTCCTAATGATTTATATTATCAGGAAATATATAGATGCATTTGACACCTCACCTTAGTTATCTCTTTCAAAAATAGTGTTCATAGATGTTCTAGGACACCTGTATTCGACCATCATGGATCACTTTAAATATCATCCTCCTTTTCATGATTCATTAGTTAGATTCATGGTTAGATATTGGGGGTTATAAGAATGGGGATTTTTTTTATTCTTGATAAATGAAATATTATGATTCACTTTCCATCAATGAATGATTTGTTCATTTCTTTCTTTAGATATCCTCAAACCTACAACAACATACATTTCTATCTATTTAAGTGGTCCTATGATTTTTTCCTGAAACCAGATTCACCTAATATAGTGTTGTGGGAAACATGTATTAGACTTATTCTAACTTTCCAAAATTCTTCAATTAGTCTGATTCATTGTATTTTAATTGATCAATATTTTTATTTTTATAGTCAAACAAATTACATTTTTAAAACTATATCCCCTCATGTTTGTGCCATAGTCGATGTCTATAAACGAACCATGGGGTGGGAGGGAATTATAGTGGGGGGAATTGTTTCAAACAATAAGTTTCCTTTAATATTGTATATATTTTTGTTCATCTTATAAACACATGGGTTTTCTAGTAACCAAATGTTGGTATGGTCATACGGGATAGCATAGGGTGATTCAATCAGTTCTATAGTCGATTGAGCCAGGGCCATCTGTTTCGATTGTAGCTGAATAGGTGGATATTAATGACACATAATTTACTGATCCCATTAAAAAGGAGAAAATACCCTGGAATGTAGATTTTAATGTTTTTGACATCTTTGAAGTCATTAGATTTAACTTTTTTATTATAATTTCGCATCAAAGGTTTCATCATATCCAGAGGAATTGAGGGGGGTGTGTGAAAGAGGTTCTTTGGATACATACATTAACATACCCAAGTATCTATCTTAAGAAGAGGTAGTGTTAATGGGTAACAAATATTCATCTGAGGTGGTGATACAAGAGGAAAGAAATGGATATTATTCTAGTTGCATAATCTGTGGAAATCCTTAGTAGGTCATACCAGTTATTAATGGGGGATTTTTGAATGTTATGAATATGTCATGTTCTAATTGGGAAAGTCTGACATTGAATCTTATCAATTGTTTCAATGGTCTATAAGTGGAAGGTCAGGTTCATAATCGTGGAGACTATGTATGGGTAGTAATGGTTATCCAAATTCCAATACCATTGGGGAACCTCACAGAAGGGAAATACTTATTTAACGAATAAATGAGAGATGATAGCTCTAGTATATTATTAATTGATTGTTCACATGTAATGCATGAAAAGGGACACAATAGTCTAATAAATAAGACATGGAAGAAGGGAAAATGTGATTTAGGAATCATAATTTTACATAAGGGGAAGAAATCTAAATGGAATAAGGATTACCCTGACATACCTAAATATATAGAGATAAGGCCAGCCAATAATTTTAGGGCTATAGAGATAGATGATATACCCATTACTAATGAGAATAAATTTAAAAATTGTTCAAAACGTTATAATGATAATCAAATAGTCATGTTTGGGGTTTATAAGGAACATGAGAAGGCTAGTTTCCTAGTTCAAGGTCAAACTCAAATATATGTAGACTTTATGGTTCTGGATGATTCTACTAGTGCTTCCATAATAGGGTATGTTATTCCAACTATTGGGGTTCTTTATTATTTGACGTTGGAAGTAGGAAAAGAGTTACTAAAAAATGAAAAGTTTTTTATGCTTATAATGCATTCTATGGAATAAATTCTATGGGAGTATTTCTATATCAATGCTTCATAAGAGGATTTTGAAATGATGACTGAGGGAATGATTCATGTTGATACCAATAAAGATGAGTGAGCATGGATAAATAAAAAATTCAATATTTTTACATGATACTTCAACAAAAGGAAGATAAACATGGAGGAACAAATTCATAATTAGGACAGGATGGCCTACAATTTGGAAGATCTTATCATGGATGATTCAGAATTAATGGTCTCAAACTATCCAATGAAGATTATTTAGGGATAATAATTCTAGTAACCACAAACTCATATTCAATTTTTTTATATTATATTTTCCCACCTAATTATTTTTTATTCAACATATAGGTTTCTCAATTTTTTCTTAAAGGTGATTTTTAAATAAAATAATTAAATTTCAGTATCAATGATATTTGGGAGTCATTTTTTCATTTGAAAGATATTACATATAAATTAAAAAAATTCACCAAAAAAATTTATATGATTCATGAATAAAAAATACAACTCAAGGATAAATAATATAAGAACCATATATGAGATCCAGTACAAAACAATCGACCACATCCAAGGAAATCCTAAAGAAGAAAATCCAATGACACAAGATATATCAATCCCAGAACTCCAAAAAAGTCTCCAAGATCCAATTCCACATTCCATTTATAGGGTATCATTAAGCATCACTAAATAACATATATACATTTTTTTACCCATGTCACACTGTTTTAATTATGAAATTCAAATTAGTGCCTATGTAGTGGGTGAGACGAAACTCAGAAGGATTTGTCAAATGACTTCACTTCTCATGCTATTATCTAAGAATTTATTATAAAATTAATATAAATTAATTAAATATGTTAAATAATTTAAATCAATTACAAAATAACCTTACATGGAATGAAAAAAAAAACAATCCTTTAAAACCTTTCATATTATCATTTTGGAATCACATTTTGTGAACCCACAAATCCACAAATTCATGTCGGGATAAGATTTAAAACTAATTATTAGTATCACATTGATCTAATAAGTCATCCCAAGGTAACCAACACTAGGTGCCTCAAAATAACAGACCCATTTTAAATGGTGATGTCTTATAAAATGAACACACACTAACCATGTATGACCAAAACCATGAAATTAAATTTCACATAAAACCTTTATTTGATTTAAAAAATTCAACAACCCTTTTTCTTGTGTTAAATAAAATCCATAATTTAAAAATATCTATTTTAAATTTATAATAAAAAAATATTTTCCACAAAACCTAAAATTTAAAAGAATTTCCTAAAACCACCCTAAAGAAATTTACAATAAAAAACACACTATATTTTCATAATTAATTCAATAAATAACATTTATTTAAATGTAAAACATCATGTTGTAATCATGTGGAGTTAATAGATAATTCATCTACCAAAAAATATAAAAAAATAAAAAAAATTACTATGATCTTCTAAAAATAGGATTGGGTCTCTTTTTCTATAATATATCCGACCATAAAACATAAAAAATAACATAAATAAACATGTATCTATCAAAATAATACTAGATCTATGGATTTGGGAATGTGAATGATAAGTAATCTAAAAATACAGTCCAACAATACAGACTTATTGGTGAATCTAGATCTCTAAAGGGATTTGAATCGCATAAAAATTACTCATAGATTGATGGGAGTTTCATCTTAAAATTTTTTAGGAAAAAGAGTTTTGGATTAAGAAATATTAGAAAATAAAAATTGTTCCCAGAACATAATTAAAATCTTACTAATAATATTCATATATAGAAATATATTTCTCATGGTTATGAAATATAGTTCGGCAGAAAGTGTTTGAATCGTGTAGTGCTACTGCCTTAAAAAACTTCGCATACTATTGGCTCACACCATTAGACAAACCACACACCAATTATGATGTCCTATATCACTCCAACATGAATGGTTTCCCCTGGTAACACACAATTGTTTTCCAAAACATTTGAAATATTTTTGGTGCTACTTTCTATCTTGTCACACATGCTTCAAGATTTCCTGGATGTGGTTCATATATTTTACTAACCGTGAACCTCTAGAAATCTTCCAAAGCATAAAAAACTCCAATAAACCTCCCCAAATGTAACCAAAAAATTATAAATACATAATATATATAAATAAATTATAAGCTTCCTAATAATATTGGTGATATTGGTATATCCATTTTTTATCTCTTTTCTGTACAAAATATGAAAAAAATCACTTGTGTGAAAGTATGGCATACAATCTCTAGGTAGTGGTGTAATTCATTTTTCACCATGTTTTTAATTGTATGGTTATAAAGATGGAGGAAATATATATTTATGATATTTATGAAATAATTATGGTCCTCTTAATATATGATATAACATACTATTATACACTTCTACATGTTAAAAAATATAACATCGCTAATTCATATATGTAGACTACGACCTACCAGAAGTGATGTCATTCATTTTTCATGTCCTGTATTAATAGATGACTCACAATAATTATATAATTAATATATATGATATTTATATAATTCATAATATTATAAATATTATTGAACTCTTATCATTATTCAAGAGCTGACGCTACTAAATCAAAACATACATAGAAAATGGAACAATTTACACTCAAAAATGATGGTATTAATAAAGAATTTTTAATAAAATGGATTTGAAATGTTATAAGTGGATAGTATATGAAATTATATGCATGAGTAAGTTTCAAGTAAATATGTATTATATATTTAAATCTATTATATAAGAGGGTCAAATCACTTACAATATAAGATGGAAAATTGGTCAGGGTTTTTCATGTAAATATTTTTTCATAGTGAAAAGATTGATGTTATGAATCTATTTATGATTAAAGGGTTTAAATATTAAAACAACAACATGTTAAATAAAGATTCATTTAAAATTAATGGTATTTGAAGTCACAACTTAATCAATTTCAAACTAGGGGTTTTGGTTCGAATGTTACCAAAGTTGTAAATGAATTATTTTATAATATCATTTTATTTTGGGATTATTTATGTTCAGTTTTCCATCTGAGAAATTATATGATCCTAATATCATAAAACCCATATATTTTATTATTCTATTGTTAACTTATGTTATTTAAATGTTTCCATTCCATTTCTAATCTTTTTTTACTAGGAAACAACATTTAAGTTAAACTTGAGAGGCTTTCTTATATAAATTAGGTTTTAATGACTTTTTTTCAACCATTTTATATCAAATCCTATATTTTATGCAAAAGAAACATGAATTATTTAACAAATAAACTAATATTAAAATATATTCATTAATTTTTATTCAAAAAAATTAGGATAATCTACCTATCGTTTCATTAACTAGGAACTTTTTATCAAAATTTTGAATGAAATATTTATTTTAACATAAATCGAAAGAACTACAGTTGTTTACAACATGAAGAATACATTCATTGAAGCATCCTATTAAAATTTACAAGGTTATTTTGAATGAAATTTTTTCCCAATTAATTTTTAAGAAAATTATTTTAAAGAATTATTTTCAAAATTAACAAGGTATTTTCATCAATAAATGTTTCGATGAACTTTTAATGGTATTTTCATCTCTGAAAACACACATTGATGTATTTTCTCATGTTACCCAATGATAATATAATAATTTCTTCATTATATGGTCTATAATAATGATATATTAATTATATATATTCTTTATTTCATATGGATAATTGTTGAAATATAATAAGTTTTTATAATGAATGTTGTATTTAATTCAAAATATGTGGACTTCATTTGATGTGAACGTGTGGGGTGGGACTAGTTGTTAATATACCATTTGTGAATATACTAGTATAAAGAGGCAAAAAAACATGCATTCTATATTAAATTGAAATTTATTACACATATCCCATTATTAAGAATTATTTCATGTTTCAGAATCCAAGAAAATAAGATTCCTAGTATCCTAGTACAAACTCCCTAATCAAAAATGCCTAGAATTTTGACATTTCATTTTCCATGTGATTTAGATATTTATATTATCCAAGGGTTATCATTGAAAAAAACATGTTTATTAAATTTATTTCTTTTTAATAATCCAATCTTACATTTTGATCATGCCTTATTTACTCAGGATATATTCCATTATATATTATGTTTACTGAGCATCAGAGCTCACCCATTTCCGATGTATATTTTTCCTCAGATGCTAGGATGCATATTATGACTGATATACAAGGATATGATAGAGGGGATACGGTTGTCATAAAATAAAATATTATTTTTTATTTTATAATTTCAATGATAATTAATTATTCAATCATGTATCTAGTTTATCGATATTATTAAACTATTCAATCTCTTGGGATTCAATAATTTGTATCTATTACCATTATAAAAAATAAAAATCATCTCTGGGATAATGGACTCAAGGTCATTATGGTGGGTATGAGTGGAATTTTAATATATTCAATGGGAACTATATTGATGAAAAATATATTTTATGGAACCTAACCCTATCGATAAACATTTGGATATGTCTAATTACATGATAATATTATACTTTTTTCTGGTAAGACAATGATTTTATGGTTTCCATTTAATAAATATTTGACTGAATACTATATGTGGATGCAGTTTTGGAATAAACGAATCTAAGGGAAATAAACATGACATCAGTTGATTGAGAATATCTTGATAAACATTCTGGTGCATACCAGATGGTATGTTATTGTGCAGCTGGTTTGACACACCTAAAGGAAATTCTTAAGATAATTCTCTTTTTTCTTGATCCACTATAAAGGTTTTTGAATATATAATGTCCATGGATGACTATGTTATAAATAATTTTTCATATATTTAAAATAATATTTCAGGATTTAAACATCCTATAGATGATTTTTATTATTATATGATTTCCCATAATGATTATTGGGTATCATACTATTCAATTTTGTTTCATTTAATATATTAAACTACATGGAACTATTTTAACATTGAAAGTAATAAATAATTCAATGGTTATCCACACTCTTAAATGAATTTTTTAAATGGAATAATTTATTTTTTTATTATTCAAAACCACATATCATGATATTTGATTAGTGACATGAATTTAGGTTAGTTTCTAAATAAACTAAATAATATATATATTTAATTTCTTGGATTACATGGTGAAAATAATATTCATGTTTCGATATGTCGATATGGTATGAAGAAGTTCCCATTAGAATGACTCATTGGAAAGGGAAAATATATTCTTTGTGTAAACTAATGGAATATATCAATGAATTTAAAATTAATTTTATTTTTTATGTTTGGATAACTTAGGTTTCATCCAAATAATTTTCATAATCAATGGGAAACTCCTAGACTATTGAATGGATTATGTTATACAAATCATTTAAGTTGAATGATTTAAGTGTTTTAGTATTGGTATTAAATTATTATGTTTATAATTGGTTTATCAATGATATTTTTTAACAAGAATCAGGAAGAATCTAAGGATCATTTTTATAATATTTCATGAGGATTTAAAAGAATATGTTGAGTGGTATTGATGGAGTAGAAAATTGATTATTGGTAAATATATATTTTTAGAAAAAAATAATATTGAAGAATAGAAAACCTTAATATCTACATTATTTGGATGTAGTAACATTTATCTGAGATAATGTGATGATTGAAATTGATAAATAATGTTTGAATGTATTGGTGACCATGACTAGCATTCATGATTCAAATTCAATGTGAATTATGAGAAATTTTATTTCGTTTTTTGGATTTAGGGAATATATTATTTACATTGTGATTATTTTTAAGAACAATTCAATTGTTAATTATTAGAGTAATATAATTTTTCATTATTTGAATTTTTGTTGTGATTTAGGTGATTATCATGTTTCTTAAGAATATATAACCAAGTATTCCACATTTTTTTAGGACATTATTAGAATCCCATGTAATATGGGAATAAATTTTAATGATGATGTTGGGAAAAATATTATCCTACTTTTATATTTTGGATTTCAAATTTGGTCATAAATATTTTGAGGATTCACATGGAATATTAGTAGGGAATAGATTAAGAATAACATTATGTTTTATTATTATTGTTTTCAAAATAATGTGTTATATTTATCTGTATTGGATAAATTGTTCTACACATTTTGTTTTTGGTAAATATTTAGATATGGAAGGAATTAGTTGGAATTAATTTGTGGATTTAATGGATTATTAAAATTTAATTTTAGTTCTTCATGAATGGTAAATTTACATTGAATATTTAGTTATTTGAATGAGTTATGAAGTATAAATTGATCAAAGAAAAACAAAAATAAAAAATTGGGATTATGATATAGAATTAAATAAATTATTTATAATTTCACATGTCCACTATCCTGATGTTTAAATAATCCAACAAAATTATGAAAAAATATATTAAAATAATAATATAATTCATTTAACATCAATTATCATGAATTCATGATCTTTTAATACCTCTATGTTTTTTTGTAGTCATTAACATTCTCATAACCATGTTCTCTATCACACTACATTATTCCATGAATAATATTTCTACTTAGATTCTATAATTTTACTTCAATTGAACTTCATTTTTATTTGGGAACATGATTGGGTGTAATTTTTCATAACCTTTCAGTTTCCAAATTCCCATATCTAATAGAGGTTTTCTTTTCCATTTGAAAGATGTGGGTTTTTAAGAAAGGTATTTAAAATTTTGAACCATTTATAAAAAATATAAAATTTATTGAAAAATAATAATTTAATTGAGGGGGATAATTTAACACAAAAAACACTAGTTTATAATATTACTATACTCCATATATTTCTTAACATGTACCACATTGTTTTAGGAAAACTATGATATACTACGAAAATAGTACTATTTAGGTTTGGCCATTAATATATAGCCATTTAATCAGTGGTATGAATAATAATAATAAAATTATTAAAAATATGTATGATTTTTTATATAAATATTTTTTATTTTTTATTTTTTAATTAATATCTTCATAATTTTTAGTGAAAAAGTTTTATTCTTTAAAATAGAATTATCATCAAAATTGATTTTTATATTATTTTAGGCATTGAATGATAATAAAATTAAAAGAGTTTTTGAAATTTAATTTCATAAAAAGGGTATAAATTTTTTAATCATGATATCAATATTATCGTAGGGTAGTTTTTTTATTTTCATAGCAATTTTGATTTTTCGGTGAATATTGAAAATACGGGGTTTTAAAGAATACAAACTTTTCTTTTCACAAATTTTTTAATATTAATTTTGGTTTGGATTTATTTTAAAATTTAATTAGTATATTTTTTTAATTAAAATTCAATTTTATCTTCTATATTAATATTATACATGATCTTGTTATAAAAAAAATTTAAACCTAAAAGGAATTTTTCAAAAAAAAATATTTTCTATTGAGTTTTGTGTTTTTATATTAAATCAATTTCTTCCATTTCTATGGATTTAATAATGAAAACTAGATTCCATAGTTTTAATAAATATTTCAAATTTTAGTAATGAAAAAATTTAGTTTTTTATGATTATGAATTATAAATATAGTAAATAGTTATATCCATAATAATGGGTAAACCAGCTTAATAAATGTTAAAACCAATGTGAAAAGGCTTTGAAATATACCTAAAACACCAATGTACCATACATTGTGAGTTTTCCATCAATAATCTTATATATTTAGAGTTCATTTCAAATTTTATGATATTATATTTGATAATTATTTACATATTATTTTATGTAAACAAATATATAAAATGTCACTATTGATTTAAAATGTTTATTATAAGAAAACATATGAATAAAAATAAGATGTTGATGCATATTATATTTTAGTTTAATAATTAATAAATTATTCTCACGTTGTTAGAATATTTATTTATTTTTTTGTTAATTTATAATTACATTAAATACTGACACAATGTAGACAAGTCACTTATGCAAGAAGTGGAAAAAGGGTAAATAATTTTAAAAACAATAAACTTTTTTTACATAAGATGAATTGTGGGGAGAAATAGAATTACATAGTTAATAATAATGTATCATTAATGTATAATTTTATTTTATTCAAATTTCTTTTTTTAGTGATGTCATTATAGTCGAATTTCATTAATAATTTTTAAATGACTTTATTAATATTATATGTTAAATAATATTTTATTTATTTATTTAAAAATCATAAAAATATTTAATTATAAAAATTATGTTGTTAAATGGTCTTAATTTTATTCATGGGACATTTATCAGCAAGTTATTAAATGATATGTAAAATTATAAATCTTTCATATTGAATAATTTTGAAAGTGTGGTTTATATTGATATTGGATTCTAAAAGTGTTAACCAAAAATAAGATGTTTAAAATACCACATAAACCTATAGAAATATTATTGGATGAATTTTTTTAAACGATATCCTATCCTATATTCTATATTCTCTTCCCATGGTTCCACATTGACTTAAAAAAAGTAATTTATTATATTTACATCATTTTATTAATTCCATGTGTGTCATTTCCATAACTATAAAAGGACACCCCTTTACTCTATTGTTTACAACAAATGTATCCACCTATCTTGACATAACCTAATAAATTATATTATAAAATTATATATACAATAACTAGAGGTTCTATTGTTTTTAAAAATATATTACAAGGTAAATTAAGAATATATTTAATAGAGGATTACCAAATAATATTAAATCATCTTTACCACCTCTTTTAAATAACTTTATTCTTATAATTCCACTAAATATTTTATACCAATACTACAATAATTCATATATAATCATAAATATTTTTATATATTATTATTATAGTTATAATTATACTATTTGTCAACTCATTTCCATTATATGGAAATATAAAACATCGCACGGGCATACAAACAGCTTATTGTTCCCATGTAACAATGTAATTCAGTTTTCATCATCATTTTACATAGTTTATCATAATAACATAAATTATTCATATATATATTATATTAATGAATTAATTATTTACATGGAAATATAATATATCATTTACCTTATTACCCTTCCACTCATTATAAAACGAATACATCACTCATGCATGCGTCTTGGAAGCCTCCACCACGTAGTGATGTGATTCATTTTTCATTTCTTCTATTCGATGATGATTTTAAATATACATGAAGTTAGTATATTTTATATTTATATCATTATTAAAGTTATGAAAATTATAGAACAAATATCATGATGTAATTACCAAAACTAACGAATTTGAAGATATATGAAAAATAAAATAGTTAAAACGCCGAAATGACAATTTTGATAAAGAATAATTTACAAACTAGTTTTGAAATGTAATAAGTGAATCATATATGATATTAATAAAGACATATATTGTCTAAAATACAATTATAATGTATTAAAATTGATAATAAATTATATTAATATCAATTATAATGCAATTAATGCCAAATTTAGGGTTTCTTCATCTAAATGTGTTTTATAGAAACATGGTTGATATTATACACTTGTTTATGATTTTGAGGTTCATATAATTATATTTTTACATGTTATATAAATTATTATTATTAATTGATGGAATTTAATGATAAAAAAATTAAATCATCCAATGTTTTTTCATTTAAATGTTACCAAAGTGGTAATGTATTTCTTTAGCAATCTCATTTGAGTTTGTGATAGTTTATGTATAGTTTTCAATATGTAAAATTATATGAAACTAATATATTAAACCCCATATAATTTATTTTAATTTTGTTATGTTTTTTGGTTTACATATTTTTTTCTATTTCATCTCTTGTTAGATTAAGAATGAATTACTATCTTATATGTAGGGGACATTCATTTTAAAATCATGTAATGATGATTTCATTCCATCTATTTTTTATTCATGATTATATTCTATTTAAAATGGTATCAAATACAAGTTTCTAAAATTATTTAAATGATTTATTAAAGTAATTTTTTCCATTTTTACTTTCTATATAATCGGTTCAAATTAATCATATTTTTATTTTTTGAATGGGGTAATTTTTACCAATAGTGTGAATGAAATAGTTGTTTTAATGTACATCACATGCATGACATTTCCCACTATCATTAATAATACTTCATTTGAATATTCCATTATGAGTATCCATGTTTATATTAAAAAAATATTTTCTCCTAAAATTCGGTAATTTTTTATTTTATTAATAATTATTTAAAAAATTCATAGGTTATTTTCCTCAAGAAAAGTATTGGTGATATTTTAATGTTGTTTTCATCTATGAAAACACCCACTAATGTTATTGGGTATATGATAAGATAATGAAATGTTTTATATTTTCCTATATGGATTTTTATTATTAAATATTGGTGTTGTATATTATTGATTTCATATGGATAATTTATCACTTATAGAGAATTTTGAGAATAAATTGTGTTAAAAAATAAAAATATAAGGATTGTGTAGTACCTGAAAGTGATGGGTGGGGATTGATTATTGATATCCTCTAAATGGATTGATAGGTATCATGAGAAAAAATTATTAATTCCACATTAAAAGGGAATTTTGTTAACACCTACACATTTATTAGGAATGATGTCTTGGTTAGTCATCTATGATCATAAAATCCATGATATCTATGTCAAGAGGCCTTGAACATGAACGTCCAAAATTATTAAATTCATTAATTAATAATTCATTTTATATTTACCATTTTTATTCTATTTTGATATTATCTAGGGATTCTAATTTGACTGAATGTCATTTTTTATTATCCACTCTGACATGTTGATTATGCCAAACTTATTCTTAACAGCTTCTTTTGTATATAACATTTATTGAACATATAAGCTCACACATTCCATTATTTTCATTCTCCTCGGTTTAATGAAAGTGTATTATATTTTTTATTGAAGGAAATTATGGTCGGTGTAATAATTTTCTCAAATAAAAAACAATGTTGTACTTTATGATTTAAAATTTTATATGAGATTTGTGTAGGTATCCAATTTACCAACACTAAAAAACTATTTTATACCCTCAGAAGTTATCACTTATATCTATTTACTAGGAAATAATGTAACCTTCAAAGCATGGATAATTTATTTTGGGTCTTTACGTGAGAATGATCATCTATAACACACTACGATTTTTGGAAAAAAAAAACTCAAATACATTTAATCTTATCTATATTTTGTGTTAAATATATTTCCATGTCTAGGTAGTGTTACATGTAACACTATGTTTAGACTTTTTTACATGTAATACTATTTCTATCTTATATTACATGTATCCCTGATTTTATATAAAACATGAAATATTATTAAAATGTTAATATTTAATATGATAGTTGTCACCAAGATGTTTGAATAGTGTGTATGAATAAGATTAATAAAATTTAGAAAATATATGGTTTAAATATGTATTTAAAATTAATTATTTTATGTCCAATATATGACAATAATCAGTAAAAAAAATTAAAAATAAAGGAACACTTTTTATGAAATGCTATTTTTAGGCATACAAACATATTTTACGTCAATAAATTAAAACCCCTACTTTGGTAAAAAAAATTAATGAAATTCATGTAGTATATATTAGATCAAAATTTTAAAATTAATCTTATTTTTTTACTATATATGAGATAATAATAAATGCAATTTTAAGAAGAAAACATTATTTTTCTAAAGCACAATTTTTCCCATTTTTTGTTGCACTTTTTTTTAAATAATTTTACCACTTATAGAAATTTATTTTATTAAATAAACATAATTTTTAAAATCAGAATTTAGATATTATGATATGGTTGATTTTTTATAATTTTTAAAAAAGGGTAATTTGATTATGAATAGTGAAAATAATGATTTTTATTTATAAACTAAAATCTTGTTTAAAATAATTTTAATGATCATTATTTTTTAAATTAGTTTCAAAGAGGAATTGGTGGGATGATATATATATATATATATATATATTAATATAATTTCAGTTATTTAAACCTATTTCATTATTAAATTAGATATAATACTTTTGAAAAGTTTTAACATTTTTTCTTTGAATCCCCACTTTCTTGTCAAGTCTATTGGATTAAATTTATATAGAAACATTTCAATTCAATTAATTTAATTTGAAAAAAATTATTTCTATAATTATATTATAAAAAATTTAAATAATATAATAAATTTATATTAATATTTTACCAAAATGAATAGTGAAAACTATAAATATTAATTACCCATGTTATGATATTAATGGGTTTACTGGGGCTTAAACTAAAATGATAGTGGTTTAAATGACATAAATACATGTATAAAATAAATTTTATAGAAATATTTAAACACTAAAATGTGTAAATAAATATATTAGTAAATTTTTATCGTTATTTATGATAGAAACATGGTTACACATTTTTCATTTCAAAAAATAACAATTTTCTCACTAACGTCATTTAAAAAAGGCCACCCATCTCCTCTATTCTCCATACATTAAAAACCATTAAAAATAAGCCAATACCTTCCCAAATAACATATCAAAATCCATCCCATCATCCTATAATCCTTATTTTGTGACTAAAACCAACCTCAAAATGCTTTTGTGGAAAACCTAATGTGGTTACCGGGAGGAGAGGTAATGTTATTCGACGTTTATTTTTATTTTATTTCATTATCCACCTTCTTAAATTCTTATTAAACAAGTCTAGTATAATAACCATAGTATTCTGTTGGATCGAATATGTAAATGCATATGTATATTAGACAGAACAATACAAGAGGGGGGGTGAATTGTATGTTTAAAAATATTGTGTTTAAACACTTAAGAGATTAGTTTAAAAGATATTAAACTAATACAATTCAAACAACCATAATTTTATTGAATACAAAGATATGATGTAATGTAATACTATTAGAAAAGTAAATAATTGTATTCAAGATGAATACAATAATCAGAGTAATACAAGTGTGAGGGATTCTACCATAAAGCATCTAGAATCTATTAATACAATATGTAATAGAATAATCGTAATTGAAGTAATTACAATTGAAAGTGTAATGAAGAAAGGAAACAATAAAAATTCCTTTCAAATACAAACAGTAGTGGAAATGTAAAAGTATTACAATTCTTTTGAGCCAAAGAGAAGGGTTGTCCTTTCACCTAGGATAAGAGGTCTGTCTTACCACCACCTTGGTAAGCCCTCGATATGATGATCGGTTTGTCTGTCAGCATATCCCTGGTAGCCCATGATATGATGATCAGTTTGTCTGTCTGCCTATACCCGGAAGCCCTCGATACGATGATCGGAACGTCTGTCTGCCTGTCCCGGCAGCCCTCGATTTTGTAGGTAATCAGAACCTCTGTCTTTCAATCACTTGAAATCCCTCAATACGAAGATCGGACGCACAAGGCACAAATCATGAGAGAAGTCACGGTGTCTCTCTCTAGAATTTTATAGAATCAAAGTATTACAGTTATCTCAGTGCGTTGTCATTTTCTCGACTTCAAATGACCTCCTATTTATAGGCCTCAGGTTCCAACGGTCATATTTCCTCCAACGGTAATATTTCTCCGAAAAACTCGGAGGGACTTGGACACATGGCATTATAATGGTCATATTGAGATAGAAAGAATGACATCGTTTTGATTAGTCTGTAACTAACTCAACGACATCGTATTGGATAAAACAAAATAAATATGAAGATGACAAAACAAGAGTACAATTAATATGAAACATGTGTTTTTGACTAAGTACCAAAACAAGCAAGTAATGAAAGTATGAGTATTATAAGTATTACTAAATGTAATTTATTGATACGATACAAAGTAAGATACACAAAAGTGAGTACGATTGGCAGAGTTCGTACGATACTATTGAAAGAGTCAGTACGATACAATTGACAGAGTCAGTACGATACGATTAACAGACTCAGTACGATACGATTGATAGGGTTAATATGATTAGAAAGATAAAAGACATTTCTGATTTCCAAAACATGATATAGAATCCCAAGGAGAACTTTTGACCCAACAATATCCCCCTTTTTGGAATACACAAAACACAAAGTGAAGACAATAAGAAATACTTATCTACCCCTGAGTTATTGGAAACTCTTATGAATATGAATTTAAATAAAACTAACTCCCTCTTTAGGTGTATACTTTCCTAAGTAGTGTATTCACAGATTTTCCTTGGTTTCTAAGTATTTGATTATAACATTCTCCCTTTTTAGAACATTCTCCCCCTTTATAAAACATTCTCCCCCTTTGTGATTTACAAAAAGAATGGGGTAACCTTTCATTGCCTGAAATAGTTAGAGAAAAGAAATACAGGACAAAATAAAATATCATAAAAGTTATTAGAAAACAGACAGGTTCCGCTAGAAATGAAAAACAAATACAATAGTTATTTGTTTTCTCTTTCCTTTTCCTTCTTTATCAGTTCATGAAGAAAATCTTTCATTATTTTGATTTCTTTCTTCTCTTCATAAATTGAATCACCCTGCGATCTGAGAAGATCTTGTTGGTTGGAAAAATTTTGATCTTGATTCTTGATAGTCTCCTCCTAGACTCTGATTACTTCCTCAAGGGTATCAATTCTGTCTTGAAATTTTTTGTTATATTTGGATAACATAGAATTTTGTTTCTTCAACAACACCATTTCATCTTTGAAATATGAAACCATTGAGAATTCAGACTGAAAAGCATTCATTCTCTCTTGAAATTCTTTTACAGAAGTAATATCAGCTCCATGAGTTACCTGATTCAGTCTTTCAATAGTTTCTTTGTCACGTTTATTGAATGCAATCTCAAGATCATTTGAAAACCTCCTTATATCTTCAATTTCTATCTCATGGTCATTCACTAAGCTTTCTGTTTTATATGACCACTTAGTCATCCTGTTGCAATCCTTCTTATGATGAGCTGAAGATTCAGATAAAACTTTCAAATCAGCTTCAACTGACAAAAATTTCTTTCTCAATTCTCCTACAGAGCCAAATTTCTTTTTCTGATTGTCAGTAATGAAATCAATTTTCCCTTCCAGCCTAGGAAAATAGAGAATAGTCTTTTTAACCCCTCTTAACACATGAACAATGTAATCACTTCTCTTGAGAGAAATTGTTTTTTTTTGAATCAGTATCTTCATCATATGAAAGCAGTTCATTTGATCGGCTAGAGTCAACAATTGGTTGTTTTCCTTTTGCTTTTTCTTTCTCCATTCTTTCTTCTTCTACTTTGTCACTGATGAAAAAAACTTTTTCTGTATGAGAAGATTGAGCACCTTGCTTTTCATGAGGGGGTGTTTTATCCGGAGTTTCAGAAGTCTCATTAGGTGCTTGATCGGTATGAGGAACTTGTTGAATACCTTCACTATACTTTTGAACTGATTATTCTCTACTCCTTTTCAAACTCTGAAGGAATTCCAAAAGAAAATATCCTTCCTTTTCTTTAACATCCTCTATCTCTTCTGTCATATTTTTTTCTTTTTTCTTTCTCTGGAAGACTCTGTATGATTGGTTCTTGATGTATTTCTTCCGTTAGTTGAGCACTAGCATCCTCAACCATTTTGAGTACTTTAGAGATATCAAAGACTTTAGAATTTCTTTTCAAAACATACTTCTTTTTATTTTCAGTTTGAAGGGTTTCTTCTACCCTTATTCTTTATTCAAAAGCTTCAGCTGGGTCAAGGCCGAACTTTGGATCACCTTCCTTTCTCTGTTCTCTTTCTTTTCTCCACTTGGCCACAACCTCCTTACTGTACTTTGGTTTCTTCTTTGGTTTTGAACTGGTTTGTGGATCTGACTTTTGAGGAACACCAACATAAGGATTATATTTGACAGGTTTAGGTGCAGATTGATTCTGAGCTGATTCCGCTTCTAAATATTTTACAAAAAGTTATGAATTTCGGTCAAAACAAATATTCAACTTCTTGAAAGTACTCTTACTAATCCAGGAGGGCTTCAAATCTATCAATTTTCCTTTCAAAGGAATATTACAAAATTCATACTCTCGAGAATGAATTTTGTAAGAATGGCTGGATACATAATCATTTGGGACTTAATTCCTCCTAACTTAACATTCCTGATGGTTTCAAAAACATATCCCATGAGATTTAATTTTCTTATATTTACAAGATAGTCAAGCATAAAAACATTAGAAACTTTCAGAGTTTCTCTATCTCCTTTTCTTGGGATAAGAAAACCTTGCATCCAAAGAGTCACAAATCTATTATCTGGAGAAAGATGATCCACTTTCTTCTTTTCTTCTTTTATAATAAATAGATAATTTTCAGCATTCTCTTTGTTAAACATACCAACTTCCTCTGGTAGTTTATGAGATGGACAGAAAGATTCACCTTCTATTGGAACATTTAGAAAATGAGCTTCTTGATTCATGGAAATTGTAATATTTCTATCGTATACAGAAAAGTTGATAGTCATGTTTTTATCAAATGATATGGTTTTATAAAACTGAGTGACTTCATCAAAAAGAACTGGATCTTAAGATACTGGTTTTTCAACATATAAATGTTCCCAGCCTTGAAACAAAATGAATCTTCCGATTGTAGAGTCGTACGAATCAAAAAAGTCCTGAGAAACTAACCTTTCTCTGAAAAAGTATTTCTCTGTAAATGTCTTTGAAGACATTTCGGTGGGAGTATTAGCAGAGGACTGAGACATATAGGTTAAGCCGCTTGAAATATCGTACGATGACTTAAATCGATGGAGCAGAGCTTCGCCACAAATCCTGGAAAACAACCGGTGTGGGATTGGGGAGGGGGGTCTATTTATAGGTGGAAAAGGGTGACTGTTGATCTATTATAGTTTATATTAGAAGAAAATAAATCAACAGATAGGAAAAATAGAAAAAAAATTTAAACATGAAAATTTTGTACCTGCCGGAGATCATAAGGTAATTGTTGGTTTAGATATTATTGAAAGAAAAAAAATAGGTGTACGAAGTAAAAGAATACCATCAATCATCATGCCGATGGAAAAAAAAGTTGTTACCATTAACTGACGAGCCGATGGAAAACAATCTTGTTACCATGAACTGACATGATGATGGAAAAGAAATTCAATACCATGAACGGACGTGCCGATGGAAAAGAAATTCATTACCAAGAACAGACGTGCCAATGGAATATAAATTCATTACCATGATCGGACGAGCCGATGGAAAAGAAATTTATTACCATGATCAGACGAGATGATGGAAAAGAAATTCATTACCATGATCGGACAAGCTGATGGAAAAGAAATTCATTACCATGATCGGACGAGGTGATGGAAAAGAAATTCATTACCATGATCGGACGTTGCAAAAGGAAAATTGGTAAATAAAATACTAAAATTGTTAATACGATAAAAAGATAAGTAATTAATACAATAAAATTTCAATATGATAAAACTGTAAATACTATAAAACTGTCAATATGATAAAACTGTCAATACGGTAAAACTGAGAAAAAAAACATACCATAATATAAAAAAACAGTGAGAAATGTTCTCCCCCTTTCTAAGAGGAGTTTGTCTAATGTAAGGAGAAATCTAAAAACATGACGTAGATATGAATGAATATTTTAATGTAATCATTCCTAGATTCTGTTTTATAAACTCAAATCTATCAGAAGGTAATGGTTTTGTAAAGATATCAGCAAGTTGTTCTTGCGTTCCGATGAATTATAAAATGATATCTCCTTTTTGTGTGTGATCCCTAAGAAAGTGATTCCTAACATCAATGTATTTTGCACGAGAGTTATGTGATGGGTTCTTACTAAGATCTTTGGCGATAGTGTTATCACAAAGAATTTGAGTTTTGGAAAAAATTAATCCATAGTCAGTGATTGTGTGTTGCATCCACTACACTTGAGCACAACAACTTCCAGCTGCTACATATTCGGCTTCAACAGTGGAAAGTGCTACCGAGTGTTGTTTATTGCAAGACCAAGAAACTAGATAATCTTCTAAGAAATTACATTTTCCATTTGTACTTTTTCTATCCATTCTACAACCATCGAAGTCAGCATCTGAAAAACTTTTTAAAACAAAATCATTTCCAGAAGAGTAAAACAGTCCTAAATCCATAGTTCCTTTTAAATACCGAAAGATTATCTTTACAGCTTTTAAATGAGACTCTTTTGGATTAGATTGATATCTTTCACATAAGCATACAGAAAACATCAACTCTGGTCGACTAGCTATCAAGTATAGCAAACTTCCTATCATACCTCTAAATTTTTTTTGATCTACTGGTTTCCCAGTTTCATAAAGATCAAGTGTATTTGAGGTACCAATTGGAGTGAAAATACTTTTAGTATTGTCATATACATACTTCTTAAGTAAATATTTATTATACTTATGTTGGGATATATATGTTTCTACTGGTTTTTGGTAAATTTGAAAATTTAAAAAGAATGTTAACTCTCCCATCATACTCATTTCAAACTCATATTACATTAAATTAGCAAAAAAATTAGTTAAATATTGTTGATTTGTTCCAAATATGATGTCATAAACATAGATTTGAACAATCAAGAAATTTTTATTTTCCATTTTTATAAAAAAAGTTGGATCTGATGTACCTTTTGTATAATTGTTTTGTAAAATAAATCATGTAGTTCTATCATACAATGCTCTAGGGGCTTGTTTGAGACCATATAGGGCTTTGGTAAGATTAAAACATGATTAGAATGTTTTGGGTCAAGAAAACCCGGAGGGTGTTCGATAAAAACTTCTTCTTGAACAAAACCATTTATAAAAGCACATTTAACATCCATTTGAAATAGTTTGAAGTTAATGTATGCTGCAAAAGCTAATAGAATTCGAATAGATTCAAGTCTAGCTACCGGAGCATATGTTTCTTTATAGTCTATTCCCTCTTGTTGATTATAGACCTTAGCAACAAGTCTTTCTTTATTTCGTATAATGATTCCATTTTCATCACATTTGTTTCTGAAAACCCATTTTAGACCAATTACAGTTGTTTCTTTAGGTCTTTCAACTAAAGTCTAGACTTGATTCCTTTCAAATTCATTTAGTTCATCTTGCATTGCTTTGATCCAATATTCATCACCTAAGGCCTCACTTGGACTTTTAGGTTAAAATTAGGAAATAAAAGAAAGATGTTTTATTTCATTTCTTAAGGAATTTCTAGTCCTTACAGGTTGATTTACATCACCAATGATGTTATCACTGGGATGATTCCTAACAAATAATTTATTTGGGTTTTGTAAAACCTGTTCATCAACATATGGTAGAAATTATTTTGTGGTAAATGTTTCAAAAATATATTCTTGAATATTTTCCTTATCAGAAGGATCTTCTAACAAAGGATGATAATCAGTTTTTGAAAACACATCTGAGTATGTAGGTTGAGATGGTTTAAAAACAAAAGGATCAGTTTCATAAAATTTTACATGTACTATTTCCTCAATAGTACAAGTGTTTTTATTGAAAACTCTATAAGCCTTAGAAGTTGTAGAATAGCCTAGAAAGATTACCTCATCAGATTTTAGTGCGAATTCGTGTATATTATCTTTTGTATTTAGAATGAATATTTTTCACCCAAAAACTTTGAATTATGAAACTTTAGGTTTGCAGCCAGTCCATAACTCATAAGGTGTTTTATTAAGAAAATTTCTAGTTAAAACACGATTTATAATATAACAAGCGATACTCACAGCATCATCCCAAAAGTGCTTAGCAATTGAGTATTCACTCAACATGGTTCTAGTCATTTCCTGAAGAATACAATTTATTCTTTCAACAACACCATTTTTCTGAGGAGTTCTTAGAGCTGACAAATTGTGAGTAATACCTTTCTTACTACAAAAAGTTTCAAATTCACAATTTTTAAATTCACCACCATTATCACTATGAATAGTTATCAGTGGTAGGTTTTTATCATTTTTAACATGGGCTCTAAAAGTTTTCAAATAGGAAAAGGATTCATATTTCTTTGTTGGAAAATAGACCCATGTGAATCTAGTGAAGTCATCAACTAAAACAAATACATAGTATTTCCCTCCAATGCTTCCAGTCTGTGAAGGACCGAAAAGATCCATATTCACTAGCTATAATACATTAGAAGTTGAAACTTCATTAATTGATTTAAAGCTAGTTTTATGTTGCTTTCCAAATTGACAATGATCATGTACTTTAGAAGAATCATATATAAGATCTCGTAGTCCCTTTACAAATATTTTATTTGAATGTTTACAAAGGTTTCTTAGGTTGCAGTGACCTAGTCTTTTATGCCATAGCAATGAATGGTCTTCTATTGCACTTAAGCAGGGTAAATTTTGGTTCCTAAAGTCATCTAAGTTAATAGTGTATACATTTTCTTGCCTATAGGCAGATAGAATGAACTCATCCTTGGAATTGTGAACTAGACACTTATCATTTCTGAAATTCACAAGGTAACCTTCATCACATAATTGATTTATGCTGATAATATTGTGTCTAAGACCTTTAACAAACAAAACATTTGAGATAATAACTTTTCCAAGAAAAACAATATTACTTATACCAATAATCTTTCCTTGAGAATTATCTCCGAAGGTAACCTTTCCTCCTTTTATTTTGATAATCCTTTCAAATAGATCATTGTTTCTGGTCATGTGTCGAGAACAACCCCTATCCATGTACCAAATATTCTTGTTGATACACTTCTCATTTTCCTGAAAAAGAAACAATTAGTTTTTCGAAATCCAAACTTATTTGGATCTAGAATGGTTAGATAACCGAATTTTAGGTGTCCATATTTGTTTTGAAATATGAGCTTTATGAAATCCTAAAGATTGAGTTTTATTAAGAGAAAAATCTCTTTTCCAGTGTCCACCACATTGGCACTTAGAACAAAAAGGGTTATTTTGTGGAACAAAATAGTTATTACTAAAAACATGTTTAGAATGAGTATAACCAAGTCCAAAATTATTTCACAAAGGCTGGATTTGGGAATACATTTTATCAAAATTTTCCCTTCCATGAGTAAAGTTTGACAAACATTTCTTTAAAGAAAAAATTTATGACTTTTTTTTAATACTAAATTTTTATCCTCCAAAACATTTGATTTTGAACTAGAGTAAGGCTCTATAATACTTTTCTTTGAAATTACATTTTCAAGATCCTTAGAAAGTTTATCCTTATCAGATTTGACTTTATCAAGGGTTTTTAAAATACTTTCAAAATCAGATGTTTTCATATCAAGATCATTAGAAAGATCTGATATTTATTTAGTTAAAACTGAAATTCTAGATTTTGATTTATCAATCTTTTTCTTAAGTTTATAATTTTCATTTTCAAGTAATTTAGAAAATCTAGATACTTCTTCAAAAGAAGGTAATGTATCATCTTCTGATGATATGGATTCATCATTTAAAGATTCATAATATTTATTATCAGTATAATTTTCATTTAAAGGGACATTTGTAATAGCTTTAGCATTGTGTACCTTAGCTATGAGACAGTGATCTTCAATTGGTAATCTGGTTATAAGTCCAATATTTCTCTTTCTTGGGGACTTGTATTCTGAAGAATTTTTTGAAGAATCGCTACCACATTCACTCCAAGTATCATTTTCCTTCAGGACATTCTTTGTCTTATAATAATTTTTCTTATTTCTTTCAGAATGTTTCTCCTTTCAGTATTTTCTCTTCAGCAAAGGACAATCAGGCCTTATATGACCCGCTTTCTTACATTCATATCAAATTACCTCTGGATCTTTCTTATCCTTCCTATCTTTCTTTTTGAATCTGTATTGGAAGTCTTTCTTTCCAACGATCTTGTTCATCCTTCGAGAAAGATTGGCTAACTCATTTTCCGAGTGATCACTATCACTTGTTTCTAATATAGCAACTTTCTTGTCTTTGGATCTTGTTATCCTGTCAGGTGTTTTAGCTTTAGATGTAAAGGCTACAATTCCATTCCCATTTTTCTTCTTATTATAATCATTATCTCTCTTCATTCTTATCTCATGCTATAAAAGAGTTCCAAATAGTTCATCAAGAGTAATCTGGGAAACTTTTCTATTTTCATCAATAGTTGCCCTTTTTGACTCCCATTCATTTGGAATTATATCAATAATATTATCTAAAATAGATTCATCATCAAGACCTTTTTCTACCATAGATTGTATGTTTTTGACAATTTTCATAAATCTTTGTTTCACTTTACATACCGGTTATCTATACAGAAAAATAAATCCATGATACTCTTCTAGAAGAATTTCTCTTCTTGTTTCTATAACCATAGATGTACCAAAATGTGTGACATCCAATTTCTCCCAAATATAGTTAGATTCTTCACAAGAAGATATTTGACTGTATATATTCCTGGTTGTAACACCCCGAGCTTCCACGATATGATTCTCTTTTAATAATTCAATAGCTTGCATTGTACGCAGGTTCGAGAATCAACACACCACAACCAATCAAAAATATCTGTTAGGAATAGTAATACCCATTTTTTTGAAATTATATAAATTTTATATTTCAAAATGGACTTCATTTTTGTATTCGGAATATCGAAATTAGCCTATGTTGAATTTTTGGTATTTTTCTGAGAACTTCCAATTTTTTATGAA
Source organism: Viscum album (assembly GCA_963277665.1). Lineage (NCBI taxonomy): Eukaryota > Viridiplantae > Streptophyta > Magnoliopsida > Santalales > Viscaceae > Viscum > Viscum album. The sequence goes on along the minus strand of OY728164.1, from coordinate 1,520,587,077 downwards.
TAATCAAAAATACTTAAAAACAAATTTTTTAATAAAAATAATTTATAGTGATAAATTATAATATTGAGTGGTTTTAAAGTATAATTATAATATATTTTTACCATTTTATCCAATGGTGGTCATTAGAATTAATTTCACTTTGAAATTAGATATAAACAATTGTCAATCTTTTGATATAAATTGTTTCTTAAAAACACCCTATTTGTTGTGACAGCGGGAATTAATTATAAAATTAATTTATAAAACTTATATGTTTGTAATTTTTTAAAATAGAAATCATTTTTTAATTCTTAATATCAATTATAGCTTAGGGTGAAATTTTGGCATTGTTCTGAAAAATTTCCATTTTTGATGAATAGTGAAACCACTAAGTGGTAGTTAAAAAACTGATTTTTTGTTTAAATGAAACACTACCACTTCTGTGATTTGATTTTCAATAATCTGACATACACGGTTGTCATTAGGAAGTAAAATGTGGTTCAATGGGATTAAAATAATTTTTGGTGAATAGTAACTTTTAAGTTTAATTAATCGCGATTAAAGGTAATTAGTGTAATTTAAGGTAAAGATAATGTTATAATAATATTAAATGACCTTTACACTTGTCATACCCCTATTGGATGATTCATGGCCAACCAAGACAATCCGTGGGTCATCTTGGTGACCCCATGGATCCACTTTGGTAGGAAAATGACATTAAAAACATTTTATTTAATGTTAAAATAAAAATGTCACGAACATGAGTTGTTTTACTAAAAAAATTAAATGGGGATATACAAGTCATAGTTTTGACTATAAATATTCAATATAAATCTAAAAATATTTACTACATCATGATATTTTTTTATAATTTTTAGACATTAAATAAATTAAATTATTTATGACACCATGATGATGCAGTGATTACCTCATTATTTAACGATTTAAATAAAATGAAAAGATAATGTAGATTATAAGAATTGCACTTGTAAAAAACCTATTGGATGTGTATATTTAGAACCCTTATCACCTTAGCCTCGAAATATAAAATTGTGGGACCTTTGAAATCCGATAATCATTTCATAATAATGTAACATTTCATGAGTTTCTAAGAGTGCCCCTCCTCTCCTCTTATAAAAGGACCCCACCACTACCACCTTACTCACACATTAAAAGCCATTTGGATCGGCCAAACTCTGCACAAATACTCTCTAAACTTCCCTCTATTACTCCTAGAAGCCTCAATTTGGGAAGAATTCTTCCCAAGTAATCCTTTGGCTCAAATCAAAAAAGAGTTACCTGATTTTAAGGTAATGTCTTCTCTTATGTTATTTTGTTTTGTTTTGCTTCTCCAAACCCTTAAACTCTTTTTATTCCTTTATTTTGTAACAAAAACAGTATATTCAATATACTAGGATGTTTTTATAAGAATGATTTGAACTATAATTACACAAACCTACATCTAATGGTTAAATAACATACTGTTTCTATGGATGGCGAATTTCTACCTCACAAAATGATGATTGTTCAACACTCATATAGAACCTTCAAAGGAGGACATTAAGATGTCACTATATTTATATATGATATATAATATGTTTATTTTTTACTTAAGCTTCTGTATTTTTCTTTTATGGCATACCTTTATGGTTTCCATTATGGGTAAACGCGATATTTTCATTTTAGGAAGTGCGGACTACCGCCCCCTAAAAGTGATTTGAATCGTTAATTCCATATGTGGGATGTATAAAGGATGGAGTAAATGGTATTATACATTATATTATATTGGAATTATATTACACCTTTATTTAATTATAACTTCATTCATTAAATATGAAATATAAATGAAAGTAGTGTTCATGCGTACGTACGGCTTACCGTCTCCATGAACAGTGCATTTCATTTCTTACCTATAAATGTTATGTAATATTATAAATTAATGGATATATATGATGTATATGATATCTACATCATTAATATAATTATGGATATAATGTATATTTTAACACATGAATAACTTGCAATTATAAGAAGTTTATTTTTTACTCAAGTACCAAAGATCGACAAAACGACCATTATTAACAGAAATAATTACATAATGTTCAGAACATGGTAATAGGTGATATAAAAGGAATAATTAACATGAAAAAGGTTCTTAAGAAAATATAAAATTAACTCTAGTTTATTATTCATGAGGTTAAAAAACGATCGAGTCAAGTCGGACATGAGGTAAGGGAACTTCTTAACCCAATTTCCATTCTTTGGGTTAATCTCCTACTTCCAAATTATGTCATAATATTATTATGTACTATATTGTATTTATACTTTCATTATGTGTACATATAGGGAATACACATAATAGATATATTTTATTAAAAAATGATCTTTTAAGGACTTCATCTCAATCTCCTTTCATTGAGGCATATTTGGTTTTATACACAACTTTCCTTTATACGGTGTATAAACCCCTTTGAATTTTACTTTTATTCAAAAGGAATATTTTTATATGAAGTCTTTTTACTAAAGTAAAAAAGGAATGTTTTTTTCTTACGTATGTGGCGACAATGAATTCTCTGCCGCTGTGACCATTATTTGAGTTTTGGCTTCCTCTACAAGCCATAACTTTTTTTAAATGAAAAATAAATACAAATTTTTAATTTTATTTTATTCTGGTTTTGAAAATGGTTTTGAAAATGTTTTTATTATATCAATGTGTTGTATTGATATCTTATGATTGAAATATGGAAATTTTATGTTTCCTTTATGCATGTTTTATGTTATATGATTATGTTACGGTTTATGATATGTTTAAACCTGTTCATATGAGGAATGCATTGGACTTAATAAGTGACAGGTGGAGCCCGCTATAGCTCCTCGATGCATCGGCAGGTCTCATGAGACAAACTAGTGTCTTGGCATGAGGCCTTGAAAAAATCTTATTTTTGGTCTTGGAATGAGGTCTTGGCTACGTGGTTATGATAGTCTGGCATTATGCATTCCATCATTATGAAAGTGGTTATTGATATTGCATGTGATTATTTAACCAATAGAATATCCATGTGAATAAGTAAATGAAATTATATCATTTAAATTTTTACATATTATGTTGAAGTTCATGTTTAAAATGATTTTTTTAGCTACACATTTCCTTAAATGTTTATGTTTATTTATGAAAGCTTCTGCTATATTATTATCCTTACTGAGCATCTGAGCTCACCCCTTTCAGTGTTTTATTTTTCCTAGGATGTGAAGAAATATTTTATGACTGACCTACAGGGATAGTCTGAATGGTATAGAAGTGTGGACTATGGAGACTATGTTATTTTGATTTTTCACTTTATGATGTAATGTAACATTTATGAATGTATCTAGTGTTTCCAAGGCTACTAAACTAATCGGTCTTTCGAGACTTGATCTTTTGTGATCATGCCAATGTTACGCAATAATGCACTGAATCTGGGTAACTGGGGTCGGGGCATTACAGTTGGTATCAGAGGTAGTTTAGTACTATCCATGGAAGCTAGATTTAGAAAAACTATGATTAGAGCACATAGCCATAAGATAGACTTTGATTATTAGTATAGAAGAACTTCCTAGAATTTTGTTATTGTAGAGATTTTGTGAGTTTTCTGAGCAATACATCCTTGTCTAGATACGAGCAAGTAGAGGAGGCTCTGGCACATATGTACCTAGGGGTAAAACCCTAAAACACCGCTTTGATCTAGACTCGAACGGGAACTGGTGCACGACACCGGGCCTTGCTGCACTCTTGGTTACGACACTCCCGGGGGATATGCTTAGGATAATTCTCATTTTCTTTACAAACCATTATGAAGGGTTTATGAGTATAAACTTCCACAAAGAAAACATGTCTTTTTATGATTATGGATTATATCCATAAATAGTTCAATTTATGTTATGTGTAGTACAATAATGGAATTATGTATTTTGATTCATAAATTAATCTAGTTTATGCCATTATTTAGAAATAGCGCCTAGTGGGAGGAATGGAAACCATATAAATGCGTGCACTCCATGTAGAGATTTCCATCCTTCTCAAGATAATTATAATGGAGTTGGAGATACAACTGGTGCTGATCAGCTTATCACCATACTGGGACAACTCACTCAGGTTGTGAATAACAACCTTACTCATATGGAGTACCCTGATCCGTAACGTGGAGGGTCAATGTTAGACCGCTTCATGAGGCAAAAACCACCAACATTTAATGGGGGTACAAATCCATTAGTAGCTGAGAAATGGATAAACTCCATAGAAAAAATATTCCATGCCTTGGGGAGTATCTAAAGGAATAAGGTTGTCATAGCAGTTTACCGCCTCACTGGAGATGCTGATCAATGGTGGTCATTGATTCAAACCACAAAGGAAGATGAACAAGTATCAAGTATGGAATGGAGGGAGTTTAAGGAAATTTTCTTGGAAAAATACTTTCCACATGACCATCGAGCAGATATGGAAAGACAAATTCTGAGTCTGAGATAAAAGGAGGATGAGAATGCCTCAAATTATGAGGCCAACTTTACAAGGTTAGCGAGGCATGATGCAGATTATATACGTAACCCAAGTAGTAAGATTGATTGTTTATTTGTTGGTTTAAAACCATTTCTTCTTCGAGCTTTAGTATCACAATCTTTCTCAACATATGAAGATATTGTCTCATGTGCTATCATGAAAGAAAAAATAATTTCTAAGTCTTATGAAAACAAAGTAAAGCAAGAGAAGAAGAGAATGGTGGAACAAGAGACAGATAAAGGGAAAAAGGGAAAGAAGGATTTTCCATTATGCGATAATTGTGGGAAGAATCACCTTGGTACTTTCCTAAAAGGAATGGGATTTTCTTATAAATGTGGAAAAAGGGTCACCAGGCTCATGATTGCAAGGGAAAGAAAGAGGCTATCAATGTTCAATTCTAAAATTCTAGGGAAATTTGGCATTATGCAAATGAATGTCCTAAGTGTCAGGGAAACTTACTTCAGAAAAGGCCAAGGGATCATGGAAAATCTTATGTTGTTACTACAGTTGAAGTGGAATAATTAATGTATTGGTTCTTTTGGACTCAAGGATTATATTCTGGTTATAATAATAATGTGATATATATAAGGATTGTACTGCAGTACTTCTTGTTTTCATTAATGTTTTAATATGATGAAGGTAATCATATTTTTATTATGTGACAATAAGATAATCTTTACCTTGTTTAGGGAATCTGATGTTACAATTGATTTTGGAATTTAGAGATCTTTTAGAGAAAGTCTGAACAGAGGTATTTTGGATAACTATAAAGGTTGGAATGGATTATGTATAACCTTGGATAGTATTATTTAAAATGAAAACATTTCTAAAGATTATTTTTGGAGTAATATAATGCTATAGTTTTTTGAAAAGGACAACCTGCAGGTCGGGGGATAACCTGTTGCGTCGGAAAAATCTACAGGAATCGAACCCACAACCATAGTGCGACAGGCCTTTATTACCTACCACTAGCCTACAGGAAGTCCCTGGTTATTACAAAATAGTTTTCCTAATATAAATGGTATGTGTTAATACTTTTAACCTTGTACGATTAGGATAAATATAATATTTTTTAGTTACATTAACTTTTTGAGTGAAGGATGAGTTTGTGGTAGAAATTAGTTGAAGTTTGAAGCTCTAATTGTCAAGCATATATATATATATATATACTTATCTCTTATTCTATGAATAAATTAATTATTAAACTTTAGTAAAGGGATATTAAAACAAAAAATGTGTTATCCTAGTACCTTATGTCTTGTTGAACTGATAATATTTTAAATCAACATAAATTGAAGGCTTTGAAGCCCTCAATTTTACACTTGTTTGTGATTGATTACCTCAATAACTCCCTACAAATATATACTTTTTTCCTCCAATTATATGTCTCTAATTTCCACCAATGTTCTCTTTATCGAGATCATAATTTGGTGGTGACTTTTTCATTTCTGTTTCCCTCTTATTAAGGCTAAATTTTATTAACCTTATTTCCGATGTAGGTTTTCCACAAAGGTATTTTATATTTTCAACCTTTTATTTTCAAAGAAAAATTTCAAATTGCGAGGACGCAATTTATTGAAGGAGGGTAGAATGTAACACCCCGAGCTTCAATGATAGACTTCCCTTTTAATAATGCAATAGCTTGCATTGTACGTAGGTTTGAGATTCAGCACACCACAACAAATCAAAGTAGTCGTTATGAATAGTATTACCCACCTTTTGAAATTATATAAATTTTATATTTCAAAATGGACTTCATTTTTGTATTCAGAATATCCAAATTAGCCTATGTTGAATTTTTGGTATTTTTCTTAGAACTTCCAATTTTTTATGAATAGTTAAAAATACTTAAAAACAAGTTTTATAATAAAAATAATTTATAGTGATAAATTATACTATTTAGTGGTTTTAAAGTATAATTAGAATATATTTTTACCATTTCATCCAATGGTGGTCATTAGAATTAATTTCACTTTGAAATTGGACATAAACAATTGTCAATATTTTAATGTATATTGTTTCTTAAAAACACGCTATTTTTTGTGACAGCAGGAATTAATTATAAAATTAATTAATACAAATTATATGTTTGGAATTTTGTAAAATAGACATCATTTTTGAATTTGTAATATCAATTATAGCTTAGGTTGAAACTTTGGAATTGTTCTGAAAAACTTCAATTTTTTATGAATAGTGAAACCACTAAGTGGTAGTTAAAAAACTGATTTTTTGTTTAAATGAAACATTACCACTTCTGTGATTTGATTTTCAAAAATATGACATAAATGGTTGTCATTAGGAAGTAAAATGGGGTTCAATGGGATTAAAATAATTTTTTTTGAATAGTAACTTTTAAGTTTAATTAATCGCGATTAAAGGTAATTAGTGTAATTTAAGGTAAAGATAATGTTATAATAATATGAAATGACCATTACACTTGTCATATCCCTATTGGATGAGTCATTTATGACCAAGACAATCCATGGGACAACTTGGGGACCCCATGGATCCACTTTAGTAGGAAAATGACATTAAAAACTTTTTATTTAATGTTAAAATAAAAATGTCACAAACATGAGTTGTTTTACTAAAACAATTTTTAAATGGGGTTATACAAGTCATATTTTTTACTATAAATATTCATTAGAAATATAAAACGATTTACTACATCATGATAGTTTTTTTATAATTTTTAGACATTAAATAAATTAAATTATTTATAACACCATGATGATGCAGCGATTACCTCATTATTTAACGATTTAAATAAAATTAAAAGATAATGTAAATTCTAAGACTTAAACCTATAAAAAACCTATTGGATGGGAATATTTCGAACCATTATCACCTTATCCTCAAAATATATAATTTTGGTACCTTTCAAATCCGAAAATCATTTCATAATAATGTAACATTTCATGAGTTTCCAAGAGTGCCCCTCCTCTCCTCTTATAAAAGGCCCCCACCACTACCACCTTACTCACACCTTCAAATCCCTTTGGCTTGGCCAAACTCTGCCCAAATACTCTCTAAACTTCCCTATCTTACTCTTAGAAGCCTAAATTTGTGCAGATATATTCCCAAGGAAGCCTTTGGGTCAAATTAAAAAAGAGTTACCCGATTTTAAGGTTATGTATTCTCTAATGTTATTTTGTTTTATTTTGCTTCTAAAACCCCTTAAACTCTTTTTATTCCTTTATTTTGTAACAAAACCAGTATCTTAAATATACTAGGATGTTTTTATAAGAAGGATTCTAGCTACACTTACACACACCTACATATAATGGTTAAATAACATATTGTTTCTGTGGATGGCGAATTTCTGCCTCACGAAACGATTATTGTTCAACACTCATATAACACCTTAAAAGGTGGCCATTAAGATGTCACTATATTTATATATGATATATAATATTTTTATGTTTTCCTTAAGATTTTGTATTTTTCATTTATGGCATACCTTTATGGTTTCCATTATGGGTAAACGCGATATTTTCATTTTAGGAAGTGCGGACTACCGCCCCCTCAAAGTGATTTGAATCGTTAATGCCATATGTGAGATGTATAAAGGATGGAGTAAATGGTATTATACATTATATTATACTGGATGTATATTATAACTTTATATAATTATAACTTCATTCCATTAAATATGAAATAGAAATGAAAGTAGAGTTCATGCGTACATATGGCTTACCGTCTCCATGAATGGTGCATTTCATTTCTTACCTCTAAATGTTATGTAATATTATAAATTAATAGATATATATGATTTATATGATATCAAAATAATGAATATAATTATGTATATAATGTATATTTTACCACATGAACAACTTGTAATTATAATAAGTTTATTTTTGACTCAAGTACCAAAGATCGACAAAATGACCGTTATTAACATAATTAATTACATGATGTTCAGAACATGGTAATAAGTGATATAAAAGGAATAATGAACATGAAAAAGGTTCTTAAGAAAATAGAAATTAACTCTAGATCATTATTTAGGAGGTTAAGAATGATCGAGTCAAGTCATACATGAGGTAAGGGATCTTCTTAACCCAATTTCAATTCTTTGGGTTAATCACCTACTCTCAAATTATGTCATGATATTATTATGTACTATATTGTATTTATAATTTCTTTATGTGTACATATATTGAATACACAATATAGATATATTTTATTTAAAAATGATCTTTGTAAGTACTTCGGCTCAATCTCCTTTCATTGAGGCATATTTGGTTTCATACACAACATTCCTTTATACAGTGTATAAACCCCTTTGACTTTTACTTTTATTCAAAAGGAATATTTTTATACGAATCATTTTAACTAAATTACAAAAGGAATGTTTTTTTTCTTACGTATGCGGCGACAATGACTTCTCTGCCTCCATGACCATTATTTGAGGTTCGGCTTCCTCTAGAAGCCATAACTTTTTTAAAATGAAAAATAAATACAATGTTTTAATTTTATTTTATTCTGGTATTGAAAATGGTTTTGAAAATGTTTTTATTATATCAATGTGTTGTATTGATATCTTGTGATTGAAATATTTAAATGGTATGTTTCCTTTATGCATGTTTTATGTGATACGATAATGTTATGGTTTATGATATGTTTGAACCTGTTCATATGAAGAATGAATTGGACTTAATAAGTGACAGGTGGAGCCCGCTATAGCTCCTCGATGCATCGGTAGGTCTCATGAGACAAACTAGTGTCTTGGAACAAGGCCTTGAGAAAATCTTATTTGTGGTCTTGGAACGAGGCCTTGGCTATGTGGTTATGATAGTCTTGAATTATGCATTCCATCATTATGAAAGTGGTTATTGATATTGCATGTGATTATTCGGCCAGTAGAATATCCATGTGAATAAGTAAATAGAATTATCTCATTTTACTTTTTCCATATTACATTGAAGATGAAGTTTAAAAGACTTTTGTTTTAGTTATACATTGCCGTAAAATGTTTATGTTTATTTATGAAATCTTCCGCTATATTTTTATCCTTACTGAGCATCTGAGCTCACCCCTTTTAGTGTTTTATTTTTCCCAGGATGTGAAGAAATATTTTATGACTGACCTACAGGGATAGTCTGAAGGGGATAGAAGTGTGGACTATGGATACTATGTTATTGTGATTTTTCACTTTATGATGTAATGTAACATTTAAGAATGTATCTAGTGTTTCCAAGGAAACTAAACTAATCAGTCTTTCGAGACTTGATCTTTTGTGATCATGCCAATGTTACGCAATAATGCAGTGACTCTGGGTAACTGGGGTCGGGGCGTTACAGGTGGTATCAAAGGTAGTTTAGTACTAACCTTGGAAGCTAGATTTAGAAAAACTATTATTAGAGCACATAGACATAAGATAGACTTTGAGGATTAGTATAGAAGAACTTCCTAGAATTTTGTTATTGTAGAGATTTTGTGAGTTTTCTGAGCAATACATCCCTATCTCGATACGAGAAAGTAGAGGTGGATCTGGCACAGATGTACCTAGGGGTAAAACATGAAAACACCGCTTTGAGCTAGACTCGAACGGGAACTGGTGCACGACAACGGGCCTTGCTGCACTCTTGGTTACGAAAATCCCGGGGCATATGCTTAGGATAATTCTCATTTTCTTTAAAAACCATTATGAAGGGTTTATGAGTATATACTTCCTCAAATAAAACATTTATTTTTATGATTATGGATTATATCCATTAATAGTTCAATTTATTTTAAGTTTTTTACAAGTATGGAATTATGTATTTTGATGCATAAACTAATCTAGTTTATGACATTATTTATAAATGGATCCTAGTGGGAGTAATGGAAACTGCATAAATGCACGCACTCCATTTAGGTATTTCCCTCATGCTCAAGATAATTATAATGGAGCTGGAGATACAACCGGTGCTGATCAACTTATCACCATACTGGGACAACTCACTCATGTTATGAATAACAACCTTACTCATATGGAGCACCCTGATCTGCAACGTGGAGGATCAATGTTAGACCGCTTCATGAGGCAACAACCACCAACATTTAATGGGGGTACAAATCCATTAGTATCTGAGCAATGGATAAACTCCTTAGATAAAATATTCCATGCCATGGGGAGTAGCGAAAGGGAGAAGGTTGTCATGGAAGTTTACCGCCTCACTGGAGATGCTGATCAGTGGTGGTCATTGATTCAAAACACAAAGGAAGATAAAAAATTATCAAGTATGGAATGGAGGAAGTTTAAGGAAATTTTATTAGAAAAATACTTTTCACATGACCATCAAGCAGTCATGGAAAGACAATTTCTGAGTCTGAGACAAAAGGAGGATGAGAATGTCGCAAAGTATGAGGCCAACTTTACAAGGTTAGCGAGGCATGCTGCAGATTATATACGTAACCCAAGAAGTAAGATCGATCATTTCTTTGATGGGTTAAAACCATTTCTTCGTCGAGCTTTAGTATCACAATATTTCTCAACATATGTAGATATTGTCTCATGTGCTATCAAGAAAAAAAAGAATTTTCTAAGTCTTATGACAACAAAGTAAAGCACGAGAAGAAGAGAATGGTGGAACAAGAGACAGATAAAGGGAAAAAGGGAAATAAGGATTTTCCATTATGCGATAATTGTGGGAAGAATCACCCTAGTACTTGCCTAAAAGGAATGGGAGTTTGTTATAGATTTGGAAAAAAGGGTCACTAGGCTCGTGATTGCAAGGGAATGAAGGAGGCTATCAATATTGAATGCTAAAATTGTAGGGAAATGGGGAATTATGCAAATGAATGTCCAAAGCATCAGGGAAACTTACCTCAGAAAAGGCCAAGGGATCAAGGACAATCTTATATTGTTACTACAGTTGAAGTGGAATAATTAATGTATTGGTGCTTTTGGACTCAAGGATTATAATCTGGTTATAAGAATAATGTGATATATATAAGTATTATACTGCAGTACTTGTTGTTTTCATTATGGTTTTAATATGATGAAGGTAATCATATTTTTTTATGTCACAATAAGAGAATCTTTACCTTGTTTGGGGAATCCGATCTTACAATTGATTTTGGAATTTAGATACCTTTTAGAGAAAGTCTGGACATAGGTATTTTGGATAACTATAAAGGTTTAAATGGATTAAGTATAACCTTGGATATTATTATTTAAGTTTAAAAAATTTCTGAAGATTATTTTTGGAATAATATAATACTATAGTTTTAGGAAAAGGAAAACCTGCAGGTCGAGGGATAAACTATCACGTCGGACAAAGCTACAGGAATCGAACCCACAACCATAGTGTGAGAGGCCTTTATTACCTACCACTAGCCTACAGGAATTCCTTGGTTATTAAAAAATAGTTTTCATAATATAAATGGTATGTGTTAATACTTTGAACGTTGTACGATTAGGATAAATATAATATTTTTGAGTTCCATTATCTTTTTGAGTGAAAGATGAGTTTGTGGTAGAAATTAGTTGAAGGTTGAAGATCTACTTGTCAAGAATATATATATATATATATACCTATCTCTTATTATATGAATAGATTAATTCTTAAACTTTATAAAAGGGATATTAAAACAAAAAATGTGTTATCCTAATACCTTATGTCTTGTTGAACTGATAATATTTTAAATCAACATAGATTGAAGGTTTTGAGGCCCTCAATTTTACACTTTTTTGTGATTGATGACCTCAATCACTCCCTACAAATATTTACGTTTTTCCTCCAATTATATGTCTCTAATTTCCACCAATGTTCTCCTTATCGAGATCATAATTTGGTGGTGACATTTTCATTTCCATTTCCCTCTTATTAAGCCTAAATTTTATTAACCTTATTTCTGATGTGGGTTTTCCACAAAGGTATTTTCTATTTTTAACCTTTTATTTTCAAAGAAAAATTTCAAATTGCGAGGACACAATTTATTGAAGGAGGGGAGAATGTAACACCCCGAGCTTCCACAATACGCTTCTCTTTTAAAAATGCAATAGCTTGCATTGTACGCAGGTTCGAGATTCAACACACCACAACCAATCAATGTAGCCGTCATGAATAGTAATACCCACCTTTTGAAATTATATAAATTGTATATTTCAAAATGGACTTCATTTTTTATTCTGAATATCGAAATTAGCCTTTGTTGAATTTTTGGTATTTTTCTGAGAACATCAAATTGTTTATAAATAGTGAAAAATACTTAAATACAACTTTTTAAATCAAAATAATTTATAGTGATAAATTATAATATTGAGTGGTTTTAAATTATAATTATAATATATTTTTACCATTTTATCCAATGGTGGTCATTATAATTAATTTCACTTTGAAATTGGACATAAACAATTGTCAATATTTTGATATATATTGTTTCTTAAAAATACGCTATTTGTTGTGAGAGCAAGAATTAATTATAAAATTAATTAATACAAATTATATGTTTGGAATTTTTTAAAATAGACATCATTTTTGAATTCAGAATATCAATAATACCTTAGGGTAAAATTTTGGCATTGTTTTGAAAAACTTCAATTTTTGATAAATAGTGAAACCACTAAGTGGTAGTTAAAAAACTGATTTTTTGTTTAAATAAAACATTACCACTTCTGTGATTTGATTTTCAAAAATCAGACATAAATGGTTTTCATTTGTAAGTAAAATTTGGTTCAATGGGATTAAAATAATTTTTGGTGAATAGTAACTTTTAAGTTTAATTAGTCGCGATTAAAGGTAATTACTGTAATTTAAGGTAAAGATAACGTTATAATAATATCAAATTACCTTTACACTTGTCCTACACCTATTGTATGAGTCATGGCCGACCAAGAAAATCCATGGGTCAACTTGGGGACCCCATGGCGCCACTTTGGTAGAAAAATGACATTAAAAACTTTTTATTTAATGTTAAAATAAAAATGTCACAAACATGAGTTTTTTTACTAAAACAATTTTTAAATGGGATTATACAAGTAATATTTTTCACTATAAATATTCATTAGAAAGCTAAAAATATTTAATACATCATGATATTTTTTTTATAATTTTTAGACATTAAATAAATAAAATTATTTATGACACCATGATGATGCAGTGATTACCTCATTATTTAACGATTTAAATAAAATGAAAAGATAATGTAAATTCTAAGACTTAAACTTGTCAAAAACCAATTGGATGGGTATATTTCGAACCCTTATCACATTATCGTTGAAATATATGATTTTGGGACCTTTAAAATCCGAAAATCATTTCATAATAATGTAACATTTTATGAGTTTCCAAGAGTGCCCCTCCACTCCCCTTATAATAGGCCCCCACCACTACCACCTTACTCACACCTTTTAAGCCATTTGTCTCAGCCGAACTCTTCCCAAATACTCTCTCAACTTCCCTCTCTTACTCCTAGAGGCCTCAAATTGGGCAGAAGTCTTCCCAAGGATGCTTTTGGCTCAAATCAAAAAAGAGTTACCTGATTTTAAGGTAATGTCTTCTATTATGTTATTTTGTTTTATTTTGCTTCTCCAACCCCTTAAACTCTTTTTATTCCTTTATTTTGTAACAAAACCAGTATCTTAAAAATAATAGTATGTTTTTATAAGATGTATTCGAGCTACACTTACACACACCTACATCTAATGGTTAAAGAACATACTGTTTCTGTGGATGATGAATTTCTGCCTCATGAAACGATGATTGTTCAACACACATATAACACCTTAAAAGGTTTCCATTAAGATGTCACTATATTTATATATGATATATAATATTTTTATGTTTTCCTTATGATTCTGTATTTTTCATTTATGGAATACCTTTATGGTTTCCATTATGGGTAAATGCGATATTTTTATTTTAGGAAGTGTGGACTACCGCCCCCTCAAAGTGATTTGAATCCTTAATGCCATACGTGAGATGTATAAAGGATGGAGTAAATGGTATTATAAATTATATTATACTGTAATTATATTATACCTTTATATAATTATAACTTCATTCCATTTAATACAAAATTTAATTGAAAGTAGCGTTCGTGTGTACGTACGTCTTACCGTCTCCATGAACGGCGCATTTGATTTCATACCTCTAAATGTTATGTAATATTATAAATGAATGGATATATATTATTTATATGATATCTAAATCATGAATATAATTATGGATATAATGTATATTTTACCACATGAACAACTTGTAATTATAATAAGTTTATTTTTGACTCAAGTACCAAAGATCGACAAAACGACCGTTATTAACAGAAATAATTATATAATGTTCAGGACATGGTAATTAGTGATATAAAGTGAATAATGAACATGAAAAAGGTTCTTAAAAAAATAGAAATTCACACTAGTTTATTATTCAGGAGGTTAATGAACGATCGAGTCAAGTCAGACACGAGGTAAGGGAACTTCTTAACCCAATTTCCATTCTTTGGGTTAATCTCCTACTTTCAAATTATGTCATGATATTATTATGTACAATATTGTATTTATACTTTCTTTATGTGTACATATAGTGAATACACATAATATATATATTTTATTTAAAAATGATCTTTGTAAGGACTTCGTCTCAATCTCCTTTCATTGAGGCATATTTGGTTTTATACACAACTTTCATTTATACGGTGTATAAACCCCTTTGACTTTTACTTTTATTCAAAAAGAATATTTTTATACGAATCATTTTTACTAAACAACAAAAGGAATGTTTTTCTTCTTACGTATGCAGTGATAACGACTTCTCTTCTTCCATGACCATTATTTGAGTTTCGGCTTCCTCTACAAGCCATAACTTTTTTAAATGAAAAATATATACAAAGTTTTAATTTTATTTTATTCTAGTATTGAAAATGGTTTTGAAAATGTTTTTATTATATCAATGAGTTGTATTGATATCTTGTGATTGAAATATGGAAATGTTATGTTTCCTTTATTCATGTTTTATGTGATATGATTATTTTATGGTTTATGATATGTTTAAACATGTTCATATGAGGAATGAATTGGACTTAATAAGTTACAGGTGGAGCCCGCTATAGCTCCTCGATGCATCGGCGGGTCTCATGAGACAAACTAGTGTCTTGTCACGAGGCCTTCACAAAATCTTATTTGTGGTCTTGGAACGAGGCCTTGGCTACGTGGTTATGATAGTCTGGAATTATGCATTCCATCATTATGAAAGTGGTTATTGATATTGCATGTGATTATTCGACCAGTATAATATCCATGTGAATAAGTAAATGGAATTATCTCATTTTACTTTTTCCATATTATGTTGAAGTTCAAGTTTAAAAGGCTTTAGTTTTAGTTATACATTTCTTTAAATGTTTATGTTTATTTATAAATTCTTCAGCTATATTGTTATCCTTACTGAGCATCTGAGCTCACCCCTTTTAGTGTTTTTTTTCCAGGATGTGAAGAAATATTTTATAACTGACCTATAGGGATAGTCTGAAGGGGATAGAAGTGTGGACTATGGAGACTATGTTATTGTGATTTTTCACTTTATGATGTAATGTAACATTTATGAATGTATCTAGTGTTTCCAAGGCTACTAAACTAATCGGTCTTTCGAGACTTGATCTTTTGTGATCATGCCAATGTTACGCAATAATGCACCGACTCTGGGTAACTAGGGTCAGGGCGTTACACTGGTCATAGAACATAGTAAAGTATGGTGTACCTTGTAATTTAGTTGATATTCTTGCTTCTCTTGGTTAGTGAAAGTACTTACTTCTTTATCTAGAATTTTGTAACCTTCAGTAAGAATAATAAAATTTTCTATACCAGTATTGATGACAAACGTCTTCATTTGATCTCTCCAGTACTCATAATAATTTCCATCAAAGATAGGTGGTATAGAAGGATTTAGGTTTTCAATTGAACCAATATTTATTCCTTCCATCTAATAAAACAAAATCTTTTCCACTCCACACGTTAGTGTAGTATGAGTTTAAAAAGAAAGTTTGAAAGAAATAGAACAAGTAATACAAAACAGTGGAAACCTCCTTTGATACCAATTGTTCGATCGAATATGTAAATGTATATGATTATTAGATGGAACAATACAAGAGGGGGTGAATTGTATGTCTAAAAACTTTGTAGTTAAACACTTAAGAGATTAGTTTAAAAGATCTTAAACTAATACAATTCAAAAAACCAAAATTGTATTTAATAAAAAGGTATGATGTAATGTAATACTATTAGAAAAGTAAAGTATTTATATTCAAGATGAATACAATAA
Organism: Viscum album; assembly: GCA_963277665.1. Classification (NCBI taxonomy): domain Eukaryota; kingdom Viridiplantae; phylum Streptophyta; class Magnoliopsida; order Santalales; family Viscaceae; genus Viscum; species Viscum album. Next base: position 1,520,570,316 of record OY728164.1, on the reverse strand, counting down.
TCAAAGTAATAAAACTATGAGGGATTCTACCATAAAGCTTATAGAATATATTAATACAATTTGTAATAGAATAATCGTAATTGAAGCAATTACAATTGAAAGTGTAATGAAGAAAGGAAACAATACAAATTCCTTTCTAATACAAACAACAGCGGAAATGTAAAAGTATTACAATTCTTTTGACCCAAAGAGAAGGGTTATCCTTTCACCTAAGATAAGATGTCTGTCTTACCACCACCTTGGTAAGCCCTTGATACGATGATCGGTTTTTCTGCTTCCTATCCCTGGAAGCACACGATACGATGATCGGTTTGTCTGTCTGCCTATACCTGGCAGCCCTCGATACGATGATCGGAACGTCTGTCTGCCTATCCCGGAAACACTCAATTTTGTAGGTAATCAGCACCTCTATCTTTCAATCACATGAAAGCCCTCGATATGAAGATCGGTCGCACAAGGCACAAAGCATGAGAGAAGTCATAGTGTCTCTCTCTAGAACTTGATTGAAGAAAAGTTTCATAGTTATCTCAGCATGTTGTCGTTTTCTCGGCTTCAAATGACCTTCTATTTATAGGCCTCAGGTTATAATGGTCACATTTCCTCCAACAGTCATATTTCTCCGAAAAACTCGGAGGGACTTGGACACCTGGTATTCTAACGGTCATATTGAAACAGAAAGCATGACATTGTTTTGATTAGTTTGTAACTAACTCAACGACATCGTATTGATATGATACAAAGTAAGATACACAAAAGTGAGTATGATTGACAGAGTCAGTATGATACGATTGACAGAGTCAGTACGATATGATTGACAGAGTCAGTACGATACGATTGACAGAGTCAGTATGATACGATTGACAGGTTTAGTATGATTACCAAGATAAAACACATATTTGATTTCCAAAACATGATATAGAAGTTAAAAGATAACTTTTGACTCAACATATTCTCCATATACTATGAAATTTTCATTTTTTGGGTGTTACCTACATCCATTTCCAATTCCATGAAATTGGTTATGAAATAATCATTTATGTGTACGTCATATTACCAAATCATAAACCGATGTAATTCGTTTTTCCAGCACAAACTCTAAGGGTTGGGTAATATAAAGCCTCTAAATTTTATATATTATATTTTTATTATAGTTATAACTCCATATTTATTATATTATATATACCTTTTTACTATACATTCATTTTGTGAAATGATATTTTTTATCGTGTGGTCGTTGGAAGACCCCCTCACGAATCGATGTGATTATTTTTCACTAACATTTTAATAGAAATTAATTAAGATAATTTTAGTAAATATATATAAAATAAATGAAAAAATAATGATATTAATTAAATAAAAATCATTCTGAAAATATAATATTTCATTTTTGATTCTTACCTTTTCAGTCACTAATATATGATAACATCGTTCATGTACATGTGGTCTACCACCTTCACAAAGTGAAGCCACTCCCCCTTTTCAATACCATGGCACAATGATGATATATATATTTATATTGAATAATTAATATTTTATTAAAATAATTTTAGAAATATAATGTATTTCTTAACGTTTTTCCAAAATTCCAATTGAAATTGGAAACATTACTCATGTGTACCTATAGAATACTGTCTCCATGATCGTAACATATTTCATTTCACAAAACCTTCATTCATGATAGGTAATAAAAATACTTGATGTGTAATTACTATAATTATTTCATTATTATTATTATTTATTTTATGGATCCTGGAATAATGAATGGGTTTTGAAAATAATAAATCAAAACCTATAAGAAGAAAATGTGATTATTAGATGGAACATTAATTAAACATAGAATTATAAATAAATGAGTAATAGAAATATATAAGTGAATAATTTATTGTATTATATAAATATATGTATATATATATATTTCATAATGATTCTATAACATATTTTAATTTACACATCCATTTTAGGATATATCGTTTATAAGGTTTATGGTTCAAAACATAACAAATATATAATTTATTTATGTCTCGATTTTCTTCCTTGGGACATATGTAATGTTATGAATCTATCTTCTTCTATGAGGTTTATATAATGGACATATGAATTATTATATCTTAAATATGATAATTTTCATGATGTTGTAAGTTTAATTTAATGTCATTGTTTCACAGTGATAGTGAATCTATGTTACTAATGTGATAAAACCATTATGTTGTAATCTCATTGTTGGTTGGGATTGTTTATGATTAGGTTTCTGATGAAAAAATATTATGATATTTTTCTCAGGAAACTCGTTAATTTCCCTTTCTCTAGTTATGTTATGATAATACATGTTGTCCCTTAATATTACTCTATTTATGTACTCAAGAGTTCAAAAATATTGTTTTTAATAAAAATGGTTTTTCGGTCAAAACCCTTTTTTCTTCTAATACCATGTCTTCTAAATATATTTTAAATAATTTTTTTATAAATTTTCAAGTGATAATAAAATGAAAATTTTACCCATGTTTTACTATTTATAAATTATTTTGAAATTATTTTTCCAATATTTTCCCAAACAATGCTCATTAAGATTTTATTAAAAATGTGAAAAGGATCTTTATTTTTAATGGGTATGACATGTAGGTATTTTTATAACATAATTAAATCACAATGTTTCAAATATTTCATTATAATTTTTGAATTTTATTTTCAATGAAATGGGTTTTGAAAATTTTTTATATTTTAAAACAAGTTTTTTTCAAAGAAGAAAATATATTTTCCCTTATAAATTTATTTAATGATTTTTTAAATCATGATTTATAACCTTCCAATTATTGATTCGGAGAAATTAATTTTCCGAAGGATTTATGTACATTAAAAACTAATTGAATATATATTTTCCCAATGAAATTTCCCAAGTAATCGTTAAAAATAATTTTCCATCTATGATGACATCTATTGATGTTACTTATTCATTACAAGTGATGTGATCTTGGGATACCATTCTTATTTTATATCCGAATGGATTATGTTTATGATCAGTACTACAAAAATAGGATAATATAATGATAAGGCTATAATATTTCTAGCTAAAAGATCTATTAAAGGCCACCTTTGTCATCTATTGAAAAAGAGATGTTAAAGGTAGTATTTAACAGTTCTAAAAACTACTATTAAAGAGAAAAATTTATCAGTGCTAGAAAAAATCCATGATAAACCCCCCCCCCCAATCAGAACTGTTGAAAAATCATTGATAAAGGGGTCCATTTATCTGTTCTAGTAAAAACCCACTGATAAAGGGATTCCTTTATCAACACTTGTAAAGAAGGTTTATTAATGGCTGTATAATTATCCCTTTTTGAAGCATTGATAATGAACCCCCCCCCCTCCCCCCATTATCAGTGCTTTTTTACTAGAAAAAATAAAGGATAAACTTTAAATTTATATATATATATATATTTAATTTTAAATAATATATTAATAATTTAATATATTTATATTATTATATATATAATTTTTAATTTTAAAATTTGTTTTAGATACGACATAATAGGAATTTACACTTAATAAAGAAGATATTTAATTACAAAAGAGTATAAAATAAATTTAAAAAATTATTATTAATTAAAAAATTTCAAATTATTTTTGAAAAATATTTATTTAATAATAATATAAATATAAATAATTAAAAAATAAACAAAAAATCTAAAATAAGTTCAAAATGAAACTCGTACTTTAAACTAACATAAATTTTGATCTGGGTGTCTATTTGGGCTCTACCACATATAAAAATAAATCTCGCGATGAGCACTATTCCCTTATGACCTATTGGAAGTCGGGTAACATTTTTTAGCTCAAATGAGGCCCTAATGTCCTCCAAAACTACATTTTTAATCGAATTACCCAAAAAATTTAACATTCAATGGATTTTCATTATAACTTAAGGGGGTCTTGTTTCTATTTTTTTTTATACTAAATTAATTCTAGGGTCTTACATTCATATTGATATTATGTTTTTAAATATTTGTCATTTTAACATGTTGTACTATTATTAACAATCATATATATAAAAATATATGCATAGTTTTTATATATTCATACATCATAATTTAATATTGTAAATGAATATCTAAACATATTTACATATATAATATATTTCTAAAAATATAAATCTTATCTAAATAAAAAATAATATAATTTTTATTTAAAAAAATGTAGGAATATTTTTATACCAATTCAACTAATTTATAATATATATATATATATATAGATATATATTTGTTTGTGTTTATTGAATAATATATATATATGTGTGTATTTATCGATATTTTCTAATATATGAAAATAAAAATTATTATATAATATATGTAAATAAATATAAATATTTATTATTGTATTTATAGATACATATGTATATGTATATATGTACCTAGTTATTAATACACACATACACACACAAAAATATTTAAAATATGTATTTAATTATATATGTATAAATATATATATAGAGAGAGAGAGAGAGATAAAAAATTAAATGATAAATTTTTATATGTATTATAAAATTGAAAATAAAACAATATAGGGTAGTGGAAACGACATAGGCATATGAGCTGGAGGTCTCAAGTTCAAAACACGGTGTATGCAGGGGCACACAATAGAGTGTGGAATTATCTGAAGCACTAATAGGGGGAGTTTCAAGGCTAGTGGGTAATGAGAACTGATATAGAGTGGGTAGTGAGTGCAAATAAAGGTTGGTATGACCAAAAAATATTTCCCCCTTTATTAGTGGGCACTTTATCAGTGCATTTTTTTACAATGATAAAGGGTTTCTATATCTATAATTTTTACATGAATTGTTAAACCCAACACATTTTTATCAGTGCTTTTTAAGTGATGATAAATCCATTTTAATAGCACAGTTAAATCCCCTATTTTCAGTATTGGATGGCCATTTATTCATAAAAACTGTTCATCTTCCACGAGTCATACCCTGAGGAAATTCTTATGAGACCTTATTAATTTAATTGGGTTTGATATGATTAATTGATTAAAGGAATTTGACATATATCTTTTATCTAGATTCTATGATATGATGACATTTTTAGGGATCCCAGTTTTTTACTTTGGTTTTGATATGATGAATGTTTTATGGTCATGTGGTGCACACATGTTTGATTTTGATTATAAGATGAAAGAGAACTATATATGTCTCTAATGGATTGGGTAAGGATTAATGTTTTATGATTACAGAGGGTATGTGGGTGGTTATCCCAAGACATAAAGATGGTACATGGTAGGACATCCCAAGATTGAAATAATGTAAAGTGGAGGTCATCCCAAGCTTGAAATATGTAAATGAGTGGTTATACTAAGACTAACATGTTATGAATGTATTATTTGATATCATTTACATAAGAGTTTATATGTTTATGTGTACACCAAAATTTATTATGTTATTCCAATGTTATATTCTCAAGGATCTTTTTACATGATTATATTATGATTAATGACTTATTAAATTCTATTCAATATTCCCTGACTCTAGATTTTTATAGTTGATATGTAGGGTATGGTTTTCATTTTTCATGATCATAATTTCAAATAATTTTTCACATGTTATGATTGTATGTTTTTCTCAAATATCCTTAAACAGAATATTTGGTAACCCTTTATTATGGTTCCTTTCCCCATGTTATGAAGAAATGTTTTAAGTAGGGAATGTCTATAAAGAGTACTAATGGGGAATATCTTTATGGGATTCATTGAATATTTTTCATGAAATTAGATTACCCTCTACCTAGTCTCTAAATGTAATTAATCTATTATTGTCTGTAGGGATGTTATTGATTAATATACTAAATATTCATCTAAAAATATACAATATCAATATATAAAAAACCTTGGTTTTTATTGTCTATACCATAGGAAATGATTAGAAAACTGTAGGAAAATAGCATGAGAAAAATTTTATGAAATCCTTATGGATATTTCTAATGATATATCATAGGATCTCTTTAAGGATAAGTATAAGGATGAGGCATAGTATGTAAAAATATCATGGGAATTTTCTAAAGTATATATATTGTAGTTTACATGAAATTAGATCACTTTTTGGATACTAAAAGTGGATGTTTCCCTAGCAGATATGTACCTAGGGGTAATAACTATGAAAAGGAAAAATTATGATGGACTTGATCACCTCCTAGGAAATTAAAACGGGCTTTACAGCACACCAATTTTGACACTCTCATGGCTATTATTTGTAAATTCATAACCTATTTATGGAATATCATTAAAGATTTAAATACTTGATGGATACGAATGACCTAGGATAAACCTAAGTTGTCGCATAAAAAGAGATTCATTATTTATACATCTTATAAACGGTTTTTCTTCACTATATGGTTTCCAACTATGATTATTATTGATCATACTGATCATTTTAGTTTATTTCAATGGATGTAACAAGAATTATTCATACTAACATGAAGTATGAAGGAATGTTTGATGATTATTAGTAACCCAATTGGATAATGACTGGGGAGACAGATAGTGTGATTACTCTTTATCGTCTATAAAAATATATGAATAACAATGTGATAATAAATGACATTCCAATAGAATAAAATAAGAGGAAGATAATGCTTTATAAAAGTTTAGGAGTTAATGAAATCATATAAATGATGATTCAAAATTATAAATGTTAAGAATGTGGGAATAAGAGACTAGAAGAATCACTCAAATAGAGTGTAAGATGATATATAGGTTGAGGAGAAGTTCATATAGTGAAAATTTATGCAGGAGTTTAATGTTAAATATGTGGGGAACATGGGAATTATTTGATTCAATTCACTATAATATGTGTTACCCCCTAGACCATGGAAATAAACATGTTATCACTAAAAATATATTTAACTTTTCTATTAGGGGCATATCTATTGGAAAAATTCCATTTTCTATTGGTAAAACATTTTACGAACACATATGATAGTATCACTAAACTATCGTTAAAAACATTGTCGCTAAATATTTATAAAATATGAAAAATAGTTCTGTAATAATTATAAAAATACCTACTGATAATATATATGTTGGTTAATATATTTAGCAGCATATTCTTTTGAATTTATTTATTGGTAATAATATTACCAACATATTACATCTATATTTAAATTACATTTCAAAAATATATATATTCTTATTACTAGTAAAATTTATTATTATATTTTTTAATTTATAATATATAATTCATCTATTTTAAATGTTAAACTGAATAATATTTAGAAGGATGAAGAGACTAATAAAAAACAGTAATATTAGAAATAATATTTAATATATAATGAAATACAAATAAAATTAAGATAAATCCCCCCCACCCACCCACCCACCATGTACCAATGGATCTTCCATGCCCAGGACCTATCCATTCCCTTGTTCCTGAAAGCAAACTTGAGCAAAAATGACCGATATTTTCACTTGGACCGACAACCCAGCTCCAACACCAATGACACATCCATGCCCCAGAACCATTGATCCAGCTCCATAACCAATAATAAACCTCAATAAGCTGTTATACCACATCGATAAACTCCAATATCTCCACCACAAAAAACCAAAGAGAGGTTAAAAAAACAATCCATATCCACATCTAGTGATAACCAAATAGATCAATCCCTACACCGACGACAAACCTCATGTTGTTGTGATGCCACAACCTTAAGATCCAATAAATATTTCACAAACAACCAAAGGAAAAATATCCTATCATCATTGCAAGAAATAGAAATGATATGATTTTGAAATGAAACTAATCCTTTTTCTACAACAACTTGATAAATAAGAGATACAAAATGATCACATTGGGGAGCATAAATTTTTTTTAGTGAAACACTAACATTATTAGGATGATCATAGGGGGAATTGTTTTTCCACATCACCTGCCTTACCTTGTTGACTAACCTAAACCTGAAAAAACATAAGATACTCAGCGGTCGTTGAGAACATGATCGGGCCCTCAAACACCCAATTGTTCATATACTCCATAATCCATCTGTTTGGGTCCAATAACACCACATAAGACCTCAAATTTATATGTGTCTATATATTATTCACCTGTTGTGAAAAATAATTGAAATCACTACTATTCCACTCTGTAACTCTTCCATAAAAAATTGTGAATGATTGTGAAGATAATTTGATCACAAAAAATTCTTTTTGATGCAATTTACACCCCAATACGCTTACTTCCTTTGTAACTGAGTTGGAAAGAATGCACCGTTAACTAAATATAAATCTATCCAAATTCACCAGCCACCCTCCACTGTCACTAATCTTGTTTGTAAAACCTCATAGATAAAACCCCTATAACTCATTCTGCAATCCCTCAAAACTTATTTTTTATGACTTGAATCCAAAATAATAATCAATAGAAGAATAAAAATGATTTTCGTATTGAGAATTTTTCATAATTCCTATTAACCTCTCATGGATTTTAGAAAAGGATAAAACTTCAAAAAATTACAACACAAATAGTAATTTAAGAATATCCAAATCAAGATAAATTAAACAAAAAACGAAACAAGAGGAAGATCCTAAAAATGATATTAAAATATTAAAACTCACATTTTTTCCATTATTTTTTGTAAAAAAACTGTGACATTAATTGGTCAACCAATTCATGCATCAAATTATATTATTAATGAAACAAAAAGATAAAATCTATGAATGATTTGATATGAGCTTATGCTATCATGTAATTAAGGGATATACATGTTGATATAAAGAAAAAGCACATACTAAAGCTCACATTGCGTCAATCATGTCTGAAATATTTACCACTCTAGTAGTAAAAGTACTTATGTTGTGATGCCACATAAAATAAAAGAACATATACTTCTCTTTTTATTGGGAATGATTTCATGAATGAACCTTTTCACTTTAGCTGACCATGAACAAAACTCAGGCATCATGTTCCACATATCTATTTCTCTGAAAAAACTAATCTATCTGAGATGATTCAACTTAGTCAACATAGATATTGTTGACTCTAGGAATTTTCTATCTTAGTCGGGATGGATATAAAGAATAACATGTGACATCACTTCCTAAAAAATAACACCATGTGACAAAATTCCACAACAAAAACCATGTTGACCTAGATCATATAGAAAATAAATTTATAAGATCCTTAATTCCGCATTATGATTTTACATTTTCTCTACCTTCAACAAATAAACCCTCATAACACAATGAAATACATGTTGACCGAGATCATTTCACCACTAGAAGAATGTATACTTCCACTGCCTTTTTGAAACTAGATCATCATCCCCCTGACATGTGGCCCATATTCCCTAGCTTATGAAAAATCATCTCCATTCCTCTATTGATTTCCAAATATGTTATGAATAATCATCCAGATACATTATTCAAGAATTTTTCATCATTTGAAAATGACTTTAGGCCACCTATTTTAAATATATTTCTCTTTCATCATATCTCTTTCATTCCAGACCAACCTTCCACATTATTAACACCTCTCTACTCATAAATATACTCATTCTTCCCATTTTCTCATTACTATCATCTTTCATCATTCGTCATAATTACTCGAACATCCCACTTGAATCTTCATTAATGATTTATAATACAAAAAAAAAATCATGCAATGAAAATCATTATGTGGGAATGGTTAAACCACTACCCAATGATTATCAGTTTTGAACACTTGGAGATAAAGGAGAAAACCATTGTCTAAAATATGCGACTAATCCAAATTTTTAGATCATAGATTGGACACATTTTTTAGATGGTGAATGATGAATCAAAAAATAATTTTTCGAAATAAAACACAATGATATTCAATCTATAAATTCATGGAAAAATTAAATTAACAAGGACATACCAATGTTGAAAGTCGATTCAATTTTAGATTAATTATTCCATGATATTAAAATATTATGACCATGATTAAATTTATAAATAAAAAATTCCTACCTAGGTTTAGATTTGCTTTATATTAAAGAACATGTTCATGAATATTGGTTTATTGATTTGAAACATTTTCCATTAATCCTCTGATCTACCATAATTACCACCATTTTCTATCACTCTAACCCTCCATCTTGGTCCTCTATATCCATTAGGTTTCAAAAATTAATGGAATCGCTTTACCAAAAGGGATAAGCCATATAGTGAAATGGATAAAAGTATATGTGGTAAAAAAAAGTAATGATACAAATAAATAATTTATTTAATTTATTCTATAAAATTATCTAATGAGTGTGCATCATCCTTGGTATATATGTGATCATGACTTATATTTTACCAGATTTAAATTCTATACTCCACATTGAACGGTAGTCAGGGTATATCCATGTCATACTCTATCCCAAGAATATATGTATATCTCAAAAAAATCTCAAGTGAACACTAAAAATAATAAAATATATTTTTATATATTTATATGTATTTCAAGAACTAACATACTTTTTCATGTTGAAGAAAAGGCTAAACCCCATATTGAATAACCAAAAAATCATTCATAAAAACATTTAAGGGCCTTGGATAGGGTAAAATAATTTTTTAAACCCTAAAAACGTCTTAGGAAATTAAATGATTCACATTGAGCTGATTACTCCATGGGTAAAACCCATTTCACTATATACTCACCATATTAAATCATTTCATCCTTGAAAAGAATATAATTGTAGCTGTAAAATTATGAAATCCCACTAAGAACTTCATATTAAAAAATTTCACCATCACACACAAATCCTTCACCTATAGATATGAAGGCACTAATAAAACAGAAATGATCACTATATATTATGTAAACCATAGTTTTTCATCTATTTATATACCAATTTATTCAAACATGAAGAAAGAAGGAAATAAAAACACGCATCCACCATTAAAACATATTACTTAACTTGTTTACTCCATCTGAATGTCTTCCCAACTACATGAACAATATAAGCCCCCAAATCCTCTGATTTAAACTATTTATAGTTCACCATTAAGGATAAAACTATTGAGATTTCCCCACACCTATCCTTTTATAGAGTTCTTAATATGATCATCATAGGGAGAAATCCATACACACTACACAGCTACATTGGCCCCAAAAATGATTTCTTATTTCATCATTAGATAAGATGAATGGATACATGATTTTCAAAACTCAATAATAAAATATATTACACCACTATCTAGTAAAGAACCATATATATTATTTCTAATTTTTAGCATAATGGAATATTATCCTCATATAAAAACAACATAACCAGCATCCCCATTGGTTTACAATTTGTGGAAAAAAATTTATATATTTTATCCCCTATTCAAATATATATTTGAAGGTTTTTCATCCCTCATATGTAAAAAATATTTTTTAGAAAATCATTCAAAACAAATAACCTATAAAACTAATATATTCCACACCGTATTAATTTTATGACCCAATTTTACATGATCCAAATATGATGGTCCTACCCTTTCAGATTACACTACTTTATAGGATCCAAACCCAAGAAATAAAATTTATAAGTGAAAAAAACTAATAATCTATTGGGAGGATGTCCTCATATTTACAAAAAATATTCAACTTGGTATGGGTAAACATAAACAAACACACTAGTAATGAAATACAAAAAATCATTCATTATTAAAGTGGACTCTGATCAAGATAGCCATCATGATACCCATGATGTATATCAAAGAAGAATTACTGTCCACCTGAGGAAGTTCTTATGTTCTACCAACATTCAAGAAAACATTATGGTCTCACAAGATCTCTTATTCAAGAGCACATTAATACCATCAATCATATAAAATAATAATATGACCACACAACCAACAATGAAATGATAACAATATCTTCCATTGAATGAATGAATCGACCACCCAATGATATCCACTCACATGCTTCCACCACATCCTATAAACATATTTATTTACTATAGAATGATAAATAATGAAATATACATACACTAATCCTCTCAGTTCATTATCCAGAGTCTCCATTCATGGAGATCTATGAAACTCTATGAATTTTATAATCAAACTAAAATAACAAGAAATCCCTAAAAAATACCATGAATCATCTCAAGGGGATATTTGGATCGAAACATGAAAAATACATAGTGGAAAATTATCTCCTATATGAGAGTTAATCAATATATCATATCCTCATCGGGGATTGATCATAGTTCACCCTTTAAAATAATCCAGTCATTCGTAAACATTCATTGGAATGGAATGTTTTCTCTACTCACAAGTAGCATGAATCCATGTTTAACCATTGATGATAATATAATATAAAAACCAAATGGTTTTCTCTTATTTACACTAATAAGGGTCCTTAATAATTTCTATAGATATGACACCCATCACCCACACAAACACAAACACAAACACCTCCTGAAGACAATAAGGGTTAACTATTTATTATAATTTTTTGCACCATCATATCTCTCCTATGTTTTAATGGAATACATGAAAATTGTTTTCCTCCATTGTAAGCATGTTAACTCCACATGTAGGGTGCATGGATGATTTTCAATATCAAGGGTATCATTCTGGATAACCAGCATCTATCCCAGGGTTCCGTTTCAATATACATATCCTTAATATATGATACTATTAAAACAACAAATTCCAACACAAAACAACATGAATACCCATGGAGAAATAGACTGAACTCATACACTAGTTCACATCAATATCCATTGATGTATATTCATACAATACACCTGTTCTCCCACTACTCAAGTCATTAGAACTCTAACATGGATAGGATACAAACCATCGGTCATGATCATGTGAGAGTTCATATAAATAACCTCAAATAGAAAAGATATCATGCCATGAGTTCTCCACAAATAACATATCATAAAAAACAAGTTTTATCATAAGAATATTCCTAGACTCAACATCAAAAATGTGGAAGTACATATAGAGTATTAATATGGTTGTCATCATGTTTAATTATATCCTACCTACTTACATAGATTACTTCAACCATGATCTCTAATATTCCTAGTCTCACTCAGGTTAAAATTGACACAAGGGGGATTTTGAGAAATATAAGGACCCCAACTTTAGTATCCTGAGGTTGGTGTCTTCTTTATTAGATCAGAATAGATACAATTAGTAAAATCCCAAAGGACTGGTCATTTTACTAGTTTTGGAGAACTATAAATATACATGATAACCATTTTACATTGGTAATATAAAATATGACATAATACATAACTAAATTAAATTATTTTCTTTCATGAAAACTCATTCAATGATTTATTCCACAAAACCTGGGGAATGTAAAAAAATAATTTTTATCTAAACATATAAGTAAGGATTATGTACATTGTAATATATCATGAATCAATAAGAATAATCAATATGGAATGGTATTTTACACACTGGGTAGGAATTTTAGAATAATTTAATCCTTTCAATAGATTGTGATGCACACACCACCATGTTTAATAAAACTGTCAATTAAAATATTTTTTAAACATGAATTTTTTAAAAAAAACATAAGTTAGAGGGTATGAATTTAAATATTTAAATCCCAAAAATTATAGATATATATTTATTATAAATAACATAAGAACAACTCAAAGAAAAATAAATTTTTTTCTTCAAAAAACGTGATTTGTTTTCTAAAAGATGATTTAGTCGTTCTTCACGCAAATAATTTAAAACATAAATTTTTCTTAATTTAAGAAAAAAATAACAAAAAATAAACGTTAATTTTGAAATAAGAATATAAAAATTGACTTACGGTGATTTTTTTAGTTTTTATGAAATGTTTTATTCTCTGATTATTTGGGAGAAATAATGATTTTTAATTGAATCTACCATTTAATTTAAATTCTGTAAAAGTTTAATTATATTTTAAATTTGTTTTCTTGTAACATTAGTTTAATTACAGGTCAGGAAAAAGCATGAGGCCCTATGAATGGGAGATGATTCAGGCTAGGGATGTATGTGTATGAGATTACAAACCAAGTGTAAGGACTATTTTGGGGTTTTTTAATGTTTTTCTTTATTTTGGGTTTTATTCACTAAGATTTTTTAGCATGAAATTACATATCTACAATTGGAAATAGATTTTAACCAATTTTGGTAGATTAATGTACATTCTTGTTCGTTGGTTATTACATGAAATTTCTGTTATTTATTCGAATAATAATATATGGAATACTCTACAAATGGGAGTATAGTCTCCCAACATGACATATTGGACCCTTACATCTAGTCAAAAGCCTATGATATAAAAGGAGGCATGCTTAAGGTCATGCGGCGACCCAGTTCAAAGCACCGGTTTAGTGGCTTCTGGATCGGGGCTATTACAATGTGCTGTCAGAGCATACCTTTTATATGAAATACTATTTTTGGATGATATGGGGGAGGTTAGGAATTTTTTGTGTTTGTAAGGAGGTCATTCATGGTACTATCAAACCCATCTGTAAGGGAAAAACCATGTCACCTAGGGTGGGGATTATTGTTCTTCTTTTGCGTTGTTACATATGATTATATTTTACCACTCGGTGATGTACTTTTTGTGAGATGTGATGGTTTTATGATATTTTTCTCATTGCGAGGATGGAATGAGTTTTTATATTCTTGAATCATCCTAGGAAACTATTTATATAAGTGACAATAATCATGGTACACACACACTAGGGTTGTGTGTGTGGGACATAAAGGGTAGAATGTATGTGATTTTAAAAAAATTGATGAAAATGGTGTCTAATGAAACAATATATATGATTAAAAAGGTAATTAAAATGTTATATAATTTTTATAGTATTTTTCTTAATAAAGTGGTTTTGAGTGAATTAAATAGTTTCTGAAGTTATTTGTGACAAGGGAATGGTTTTGAAATGGTGTCCAAGGTTAGGTTTGTAACTATTTATGTTAGTTTACACATTGTTAGACCAGAACCATGGTAGGAACGATTGAGGGTAGAGGTTGGGATGTGATGGAGACCCTTGGGATAGTGTATAAAAATGATATATTTTATTTATAGTATTGATATTTCTTTTATAAAAACTGTTAAAACATATTTTTTTCTATTCTGAAACTCATTTTTTTCATTGTAGATAAATTCCACCAAGAATACATATGTCTATTTGGAAAAAATTGGATATTGATGAGAAGGATTCTATAGTAGTGGTGTAGGAAAATGTGAAGATATAGTGTAACATAGAGAAATATTTCTATCATAACATCACAAATTTTTTGCAGATGATGGAGTGAGACCTAGAGTGGGTTGAACCAAATATGTTTGAGCTAACAAGAGAATTTCAGTTTCATCACCCTCAAAAATTTGATTGAGATTTTGGTCCCAAGGATGCATAATATTTTATATAATCAATTCATACAATTTTGGAAAACTTTGAGACTCTTATATAGAAGAGGGATAAGCTGGGAAATTATATTTTGTGAGGCTAGAAAAAACACTGGTGGGATATTTTGTTTCACAACCGACAAGATTATTATCTAAGTTGGATGGGTTTTTATGATAATTTTTTGGAACAATGTTATCCTGAATCCTTGAGGGTGAAAATGTTTTAGAGTTTATGAGGTAGACCCATGAATCTATGATAGAAATGTATTACACAAGTTTTTTAACCAACCTGTAATGTTTTGTTCCATATTTTATAGAAGATGAGGTATCCACATCAAGTTGTTTAAAATATGGGTTCATGTATGATATCATGTCATAAGTGAACATATATTTCTTGAAGAAAGTTGTTGATGTAGTAGATCGAGCTCTTTTATCAGAAGGAAACCTTAGGGAGGATTTTGGAATCCGACATGTTGTTCTACATTAGTGAACCAGTGGTGCATCATTATATAAAAGGAAGTTACCCTTCAAGAGTTTTCACCAAGACGGTGGTTGAAAGGGATGCAAGAAAAAAACCAATATCTCAGGTTAGTGATTGAGAATGTTTCTATTAGTGTGGCAGGCTGGGACACATACATTGTTAGTGTTACTGACCACCAATTATTGTCAGGTGTGTGGTATATTTCTCCATATAAAATGGTTCAACAGGAACCTGTGGTAGATTGGAAATAATAGAGGACAGATACCAGTGCAGAATATAGACAGGTGATGGTTACCCCTTGTTAGTAATGTAGTTGAATCTCCATGGGATGAACTGGTAGGGGAGTTCGACATTGTACTTTGGTCCATGATCATCCACTCTATCAAGGAAAGGTAGTGCTAGGTACTCACATTGGAGCCCAGGGTAGATGGACATGTCATCATAATGTTGATCACTCTACACCAGGATGGGGAAAGGCCATACTATCTATTTTTTAAGGCATGGTCCTTGTATATTCAATGTTTGGTAGTGTTTTATTTGATAAATATGCCACACATTCTTTTATGTTTCCTCATTTTTTAGTTTTGTTGGTCGAAGTAGTGGAATGATCCTTTGGGGTTATGTTTATTAACACTCTATTAGGGGATATAAGATGAGGATATCATGAAATTTAAGGGTTGTTCTCTAGAAGTTGGTAGGTGCCATTTTTCGGTGGGACTTTTTCATTCTCGAGATGTCAGGTTTGGACATGATTTTAGGCATGGATTTTATGCTGTTATAACATGCCCATATCAAATGCTACCATCATTGTGTAATGTTTTCATCTCTTGAGGATAATATGTTTGGCCATCATGGTTAGTGGGATGTTTGATTGGGCCTTGCGAGTCTTTTTTTCAAATACTTGGGAGAACTCATAGCCCAAATGTCTTGTCTTGTGATGGATGATGAATTATTTGAGAAACATGTCTTTACTCATTTGGTGGATCCATTTGAAGATGTGTTTTTTTAAGAAATTATTAAGGCTACCACCCAAGAGGGATATTGAATTTATGATAGAGTTACTAAAGGAATCCAATCCACTTTATATTCAAATTTATAGTCTGGCATAGACATAACTCTTGTAACATAAATCTCAGTTAGAGGAATTGGATAATATTTGTTTTTTCCTATTGTGTCACTTTTAGGGTCTTTGCTGTTATTTTCTATGAAATATGGCGGGTTGTTATGAATGTGTGTAGATTATGGAAAGTATAATCAAAGGAAATATAGGATTATATATCCACTTCCATGAATTGATGACCTTTTTTACCATTTGAGTGGTTCATTATCCTTTTTAAAGAAAATTTTATGATCAAGATGCTATCAGTTGATGGTGAGACCTTCCGATATTCAATGGACAGCTTTTATGTCCTGTTATAGGTTGTGTGAGTTTTTGATGATGTTGTTTGGGTTAACCAATTCATAGGCTTTGTTAATGGATTGAATGACCTGAATATTTCACACATATCAGGATCATTTTGTTTTTTTCTTTGTTGATGACATCTTAGTGTAGTCTACAACTCAGGACGATCAACCCACACATATTGACATCATACTGAGTACAATAAGAGACAATAGGTTTTATTACAAGCTATCAAAATTTCAATTTTTTTTGATAATTTCCATTTCCTATGACACATAATTTATAAGGTAGGTGTGTTGGTGGATCCATTAAAGGTGAATTTTGTGGTGTCAGGGGAGAAACTCATGAATTTTTTTGCTTTTTTGTGTTTTCTGGTATTGGAATGTAACTTCCATAGGTTCATTAAATATTTATCTCATTTGGAAGAACAAAATTCAGGATTAACCAAGAAGTTATTCCAATTACAATGGTCTAATGGATGTGAGAATGAATTTAGGAGTTGAAGTAGCGGTTGAAGACCACACCATTCATAATCATACCCGAACTTGGTAAGAGGTGAAGTTTGTTATGTAGTGTGTAATGTATTGGAATAGAAGTATTGTGGATGCATGATGATATGGTAGTAGCATATGGGTCAAGAATGTTAAGTACCCGTAAAATAAATTATCCTACTCATGATCTAGAGTTGGACATTATGGTTAATGAAGTAATGTTTTGGAGGCATTACTTATTGATAGAGTGATTCCCAATGTTTACCAATCATAAAAGTATTAAACACATCTTCTATAAGAGATATTTGAATATTAGATAGTGAATATGGGTTAAATACATGCATTCAATTGAATTTGAGTTTATTTACACACCAAAAAAGGGAATAGTGTTGTACAGACACTAATCCAAAAGGCTCAAAATAAAATGGTTTGGAAATCCAAATCCAAATGGAGAATGAAGGCCTTGTCTTTTGAGAAGCTCCTTGAGATGTAAGATGGGCATGAGAAGAAGATTCTAGATTCCATATAAGTTGAGTTAGAACATTTTAGCTGGATCAAGGAGTATTGGAACAAGGATCTGGAGTTTTGGGCAATGAATTATTGTCCTAAAGATGTAGATTCATATTCTAGTTGGGATATTAGTGATGATGGTATAGTTAGTATTTGTGGTTGTGTGGTTGTGATAATGTTTTTTCAGAATTATTTTATATGTAAATTCCATGCATCGATGTGGGATGTGAATCCAAATTTGACTAAGATATATTGTGATCTCCATATGGAGTATTGGTTTTTAGGAATGAAGAAATAGGTTGCAGGTTTTGTGGCGTCGGGCCTTAACTATCAACAGGTGAAGTTCAAGCATCATTTCATAGGTGGTTTTTTATATCCATTACCCATTTTTAAGTGTAAGTGGGATAACATAATGATGTATTTTGTAGTGTTACATTGTATGAAGCCTCATAAGAATGCTGGTTGACAAAGGTTTTTCATTTCATGCTAATCTGAGAGACATTCACTTTTGGCCATTTGGATGAGTTGTATGTTCGGAAGATAATGCAGTTTTGTAGAGAGTCACAGAACATAGTTTCATATCATGATACAAATTTTTCTTCACATTTTTTGTAGTGACTTAAAAAGGCACTAGATACTCAGTTTTTCTAGTATGTCTTTTCATTCACAAATGGATGTGTACTTAGTGTGTATAATTATGGTACTACCGGATATGTTGAGAATGAGTGTTCTAGAATATTTTGGTTCTTCGAAAAAACACATATTTGATGGTGATTTAACCTAAAATAATAGTTTTTGGGCTATAATTCAGAATGGAACATTCATGTGCTCTATGGGAGACTATGTAGATCCCCATTGTGTTGGTTATAAGCAAGAGATTCTGGGTTTTTTAGATCGATTATATTGTAGAAGATATTATAAAAGTGTCAATTGAATCAGAATAACATGGAAAAGGATCAATGTTGGTATAATTCCAATTTATGTCATCATCATAGAACTAATGAGTTTATCATGGGTGATAGTGTTATTCTCTAAAGTTCCCCACGATTTTTTCATTGTATATTTTGAAAAATATGGAATATTGGAACACATGTATGTGGGACCATTTGAGATAGTGGAGATGAACGTAGAAATGGCTAACTGATTGGATCTTCCATAGAGGTATAGTGTCATAAATGATGTGTTTTATGTTTCCTAGATTCATCAGTGTCATATTGATCTATCTCACGTGGTTAATGTTGAAGATGTTGATTAAGATATTTATTTGTCCTTCGAGGAACATCCAGTTTTTATCCTGGATCATAGTGAAAAAGTCTTTCGAGGCAAGCATGTTCCCTTAGTTAATGTTTTATAGAAAAATAGAAAAGTTAAAGAATAAACATGGGAGATTCAGATGTGTGGGCCCATTGGACAAATCTATTTTCTTTAGAAACTCATCAATTCATTGAATTTAAGGTCGAGGATGAACCATTATAAGGTGGTGAGGTTTTAAGGTAACGATGTTTTTTAAGGTTTGTATTTATCAATGATTCAGCTTAATTCAATTTTATTTGGATATATAAATGTGTCCCAAGTTCATGAGGTGGCTCAACAGTGTCTTTTGGGTTCAATATGCGAATGAAAATGAAAACAGATATTTCTGGACATGTTTTATGATTTTTGAATTGTTAGCACAAACCATGTGTGGGAGGGCTAAATAATTCGACTAGAGATAGTGAAATATCTCAAATTTTGTTCATGGTTTTTAATCTATGAGTAGATCCACATGTAACTATGGGTACCCATTTCCTATAGATTGTTTCTCTCCCTTGACTTGTTCTTGGTTTTGTAAACTATGTGGGTAAAATTTTTTCATGTCTAAGAGTTGAAAAAAATATATTTTTTCCATTATAGGATTTTAAGACCTCACCTTATATTCTCTCCCATTTCTTCCCATGAAAACCTAGGGACAACCCAAGGCTCCCAAATCTTCTAAGAGATCGATATCCCTCAATTGTAAGCCATTTAGATAATTGTCAGTTGTGGATTGAAACTTCGTGTAAGTATAATCCTCTACATTATTCTTCTATTCGGATTAGGGTTTATATCTTGTATGTTATTCTTCAAAATTCCTAAAACCTATTTTCTAGTGGAATATAGTTTAAGGATTCAAATGGGCATTGTATCTGGATCTAATGTGATGATTAAGAGTGTGTTCATAAATGTATTTGAGGTAGGTGGTACAACAATTATATCCCATAATTTTATGTGGATTTGTGCATATAAGTGTGGGTTATTGAATCTCTATTGGTTTGTCTTGAATACCATTGGTGGGATTTGATAAAATGAGCATATAAATAATTATTTGAGATCTTCAAGATCATTGTGGGATGTGTTTAAAAGGATTTAACGAATTTTGGGCTACACATGGGGTGTGCCGACATTCCCAAACATAGGAATTGATAGAGTATGGTGTGTTTTTATATCATGATAATGTAGACCACTTTTTGAGGATTTAAATATATTTTGTTATGTTTAAATGGAATAATGATAGTGTTTCACGTTTAAAATTGATTAACTAGTTTTTTGGTATTGAAAGGTAATGGGTTAATTGACTTAACTAAAATTGCATCAAACAACCTATAAAATGTGTTGAAATACCTAAAGTGGTTAATGTTGGTGGAATGATGAACATGTTTACTTTGTCATGTATTTTGAAATGATTTAAGAAGCGATTAATGTGAAAATGAAAAATATATTATGATTTTTTACATGAAATTCATAAGAGAGTTAAGACATGGGAAATTGTTGAATATGTAAAATGGGTAAATGTACATAAATGTAGCTAAATTGAAATGTAAAATAAATTAAAATGTGTTAATGGGTTTAAGCATAATATTTATTAACATGATGATTGTTTTAGATTAAGACTTTCTTTTATATATATATATATATCCATTCGACACATAGGAATTCATGGGTTAGGTATTCAGAGGGATTCTCAGTTACCGAAATGGTTTTATTTGATGAAACTACCTGGACTGAGGATCAATGTTATGTGAGACTTATTGATTGTGAAATGATTATCCCTAGTGAGATTGGTACATGACATATCCCTTATTTATAGTGATGTAAATGCTTATCCCATTGAAAACATGTTGATAATTATATATGTAATTAAGAATATGCAAATGATGAGAATTAATAGTATGGTAATAAATGGATAAAGTAACGATTGAAAACTAATTGGACCTGGATGGTTCTTATTTACATTTCATTTATCTTCTACTTTCTTGCACTACCTATTTAGACTATATACATTGTAGACATTGTTTGGGTGGCCTGAAGAGTTGTACTCACACCCCGCTCGGGCCGCTGTTTGGTACCCCAACAGATTTCATGGTTGCAGGTAAGGAAAGGGGAAAAGGACCCATGGTTGGGAGTTGATTCTGGCATGGTTTGTATATAAAGGAACTTCCAGACATGGAGTTAGGACCTTTTTGCGGATTCCGATGTTTCCCTTTACTTGTGGTTTTGTTCACTAGGCAATGTTAGCATGACATGCCATATTTACTATACACTATGGTTTGTACCAAATTTTTGGAGATAGTTTTTCATGCATTTCAATTGGTTATTACATGTTTTTTTTGTTACTTCATGTATTTATAGGTTGTGAAATACTCTAGAAAAGATAGTATAGTTTCCCCACATGACTTATTAGACCCTCACTACAAGTCAGAAACATATGGAATATAGGGAGGTGTGCTTTAGGTCATGTGGGAACACAAATCGGGGCACCAAATTAGTGTCTTACAGGTTGAGGTTGTTTCATATAACTTTTTACATTACACCCCATAGACTATATGATATCATCACTAATGTGTACAATGGACTACCATCTCACGAAGTGAGATGATTCTTTTTTCACTAATCCTTTTCATGGAATGTAATAAGGTTAAATTTAATACATGTATGTGATATACATGACATTATTATGATATTAATGACATTTTCATCATTCTGAAAAGACAATATATCATTTTATCTATTACCTTTTCAAGGATTTAATTTTGATAACATTTTTCATTTATGTGTGGTCTACCACCTTCACAAAGAAATGAGACTATCTTTTCCTCACCAACATTAATGATATATGTATATATAAATAGATAATATGATATTTATAATATTATAATCATACTGTAATGTTAAAATATTACTTATGTCCTTTACATATGGATCATTGAAAAATGGAAACCTTACTCGTGCCAACGTACTGCCTACCATGTCCATGATGTTAACATACATCATTCCTAAAAAAATCATTCATGATTGGAATTAAAATTATAGCTTAAGTAAAAATATTATAATTATTTAATTATTATTATTTGATAAATTTTTAAATAATTACCTCTTAGACAAATCGTCACCTTCCAATATAATTTTTGACACATGGAGAAAAACCACTAAAACACCAAATGTAATCAAAATTGTTAAATTAATTTTATATAAAATATGAATAAGTGAATTTATAAGAATAATAAATATGGATATGGTTATTAAGAAATAAAATAATTTTCATAATTTTTTTATTCAGGAATATAAATATTGTATGGGATGAGTCAAACTCAAGGAAAGGGACATTGTCTCAATTTGTATTCATTAAGGTATATTGTAATGTTTTGCACCATATTTATTTTATATGGTTTATATACTTCCCCTTTTACATGTAATATCACCAATCCAAAGTAATTCATTATATATTATGTTTAAATTTTAATTATCTCATCCAAAGATATTTGAGTTGTAAATTACCACGTGGTTACATTTATTGTACTGTCTTACTTTATTTTATTTTCATTAAAATTATCTTATAAAATTACTTTCAAGTGATGAATTTTCATTGGAAATTATATTTCACGTAAATATCCATATCTTTTCATAATGGATATTATTATTTCCAATAACTTGTATTATTTTTAGATATGGTATTTACATTGAAATTTTTTTATTTAAGGGGAAATATTGATAAATGTGAATCCCTTTCTAAGTAAAAATATTTAATGATATGGTATGTTGATTTATGGTTTAAATATATCATTAGATATGTGAGAAATAATCTAGACCTATAGTGATATCTAGGGCATGTATTTATAAAGCCCCATGATGCATTGGTGGGTCTCATGAGACAAATTAGTTGGCTAAATTAAATAAGTTTTTAGCTGACCTTTTAAAATGTATGTGATTTGTCTTAATGATATATGTATCATGTTCCAAAGGTAGGAAAACCAAATATTTATAATTTTATCCATTAAGAGTTCAAATATTGTGATCCTTGATATTTTCATAATGATATTATATCTAGATGCATTTCATTATTAGTTTATTAAATTAATGACTGTTGTTTTATGGTATTTACCTTTCAATATTGATTATCCATTATCCTATCGTGATAGTCATGTTATCTAAATGGAATGTGTTTTCAGTAATTTAAATAGTTATTTTGATTATAAATATTGATTAATGATAGGTTTAGCTGTACTTAACCTTTACTGAGCATTTGAGTTCACCCTTAATTTGATTCCTTTCACTGGGATGTCAAGAAGAAATATTTGAATTTAGTTTTCAAGGAATGAGATAATTTTATTTTTTTTTATTATGTTTTATTTTCTATTTATAATCTAAAATTGGTATCATATATTTATATTTTACAACAAATCCTATTAAACTTGTCAGTCCTTTGGTATTTTACCCATTTTATCTATGTCCGAGTAATAATAGAAACACCATCTCCAGGTTACTTGATATTTAAATATATTTAAAGATAATTTCATGGTGAAAAATATCTTAAATAATAAAAAAAGAATATATAATTAATTAAATTATTAATTATTTGAAAGAATGTGTCAGGAACATGATACATTGACCATCAAAACCTTTGACAAGATGGTTTAAAACTACAAGAAAAACCCCATTTCATTTTTCCAATTGTTTGTCTCATGAGACATGTTGACGAATCAAGGGATGTTATAATTAGTATCCCCACCCATCAATGTAATTACAAATAATTACTCATATATATAATGATCTATGCAATTAATGAATCAATATTCCATGCCATTAAATATCTATATTGATTAAAGGATATATATTTATCAATATTTTCCTAGTTGATCAAATATCATTCAATGTAAACACAGTATGTAAAAATGTAATATGGTTTTGGAAATAATTATATCATTCATACAATAATATCGATAACCTTGAAATTATCTACCATGAATAAATATCTATTCATGCTAAATAGATCATATGGGTAGTATATACTCTATATAAAATTGAATAGGTCTCTGTTAACAAAAATTTCTTAATTAAATGGGTATTGAGGGGAAATTCCACACAATGATTACAAAATTGATGTGATAATTAATCAATTAATAAATTCTGTTAATTAAATTTAATGAAATATAGAATAATTATAAATAATAAATTATATTATCAAAATTCATTACACATGAAATCATATAATTTCAATTTAATATATTTATGTAATGTAACACAATGAAATGAAATTAAGTTATGAAATTCATTTCCACTTGGTAACTTTCATTTCAAATCCCCTTGAATGAAATAATTCAAATTAAAACATAATGCACCATGAATTATTATGGAATCATGATATTTCATGTCAAATTGGTATTAGATACAACATAAAAAAGAAAGTAGGTCCACAACATTACAATATGACTCAATGGTGAGAAATTGTGACGTAGCCCCTTACCCCATATTTTCTTTTTTTTTGTATATGCATTAACCTCATATATAGTGGATTTAAACATGTTATTTAATTACAAAAGGACCATATTAATATTTATAAAATAATATATTATTATTTAATAACATAATTTCATTCTTTTGTTAATAATCATTCATTTTTTCATTTTTTGCGTATTTTTGTCATTTATTTCCATGCATGTCTTGTTATGAATGATCTAGTACATATGCATATTATATAGATGAAAAATTACTATAATAATAATATTTAAATAATTATCATATTTTTTTATTAATTATACTTTTAATACCAACAATGTATTTTGGTTTTGAGGAAAAAATCATGTTACACTCATTGAGATGGTAGGTCGTACGTACTCAAGAGTAACACTTCCATTTTTCATTGATCATTTTTAAAAGAATGTAAGTAATATATTGGAATTATATAATTATCATAATATGAAAAATATTATATTATTTATTTTAATATACATATATATATCATCCATGCGGTGTGGTGATGAAAATAGAAAGTCACATCGCTTCGTGTATGCGATAGTCCACACGTACATGAACAACATTATCATATTTCAGTGAGAGAATAAAAATAATATATTATCATTATTAGTGATAAATATTTTATGAATATTATAATTATGTCATTTATATCACATATAATCATTGACATTATCTTTATTTCCTTTTATATGAAATGTTAGTGAAAAATGAACCATATCACTCCGTGTGGCGGCAGTCTGTCATACAGACAAGAAACTTTATCATATCCTCTATTTAATAGAAAATAAAAAGGTATATATTATATAATGAATTTATAGATATAATAATTATTTTAATATCATATATATACATTAAATCCATCATCATTTCAGACCATGGGGGTGGTAACTGAATAATTGATGACATCAGTTCAAGGGGAAATAGTGTGCCATACGCAAGAATATTTATTTCATAAGCAATTTGATGGGAGTAGAGATTGTATTAATACATTACCATTTCATGTGAAAATATATTTATATTAATGATATATAGGTTATTATATCATCATGTATAGAGAACCTCACCTTTCCTACATTATCATTATATCCCGTTTACGGAATACTTAATACATTACTCAAAAAAATCCTCAAAGACTATTATTTTAGTGCATTTAGAAACTATGAAACAAAAAAAAATAGTTTATATGTGAGCTAAAATATATCAAAGTCAGTTATTCAAATATATAACCCTTCATAGACTCATTTTAGATAATAAATATCTTCATAACCAGGGGAAAGAAAACTTTAAAAAGGGTCAAATAAGATGCTCAGTAAAGGTAGACTAGGGAGATATGTAAGAATAATCAAGAGCATAAGATTATAAGTATGTGATAATAACATTACAAGATCGTACCCTTCATATAAGATATCATAAAAATGAGTCATGGCGTAAATAATTGTAGTTTATAATACATGAATCAAAAGAGAATAAATATAATGAGTTATAGATGCATAACATATCTATAAGACATGGAATATATGTAAGACACATAAGCATATAAAATTATTTCTATAGTAGTAAATTCATTACATTAAATGTTATATTAACAGTATATGTTCACTTTCTTACCAATTTGGTAGTCATGGTTCACTCCCATGATCGTCTTAGTAGTATACATTCACACCCCATACTATATTATTAGTCATGGATCACTCTTATGACTATCTTAGTAGTTAAGGTTCACTCCCAATATAGTTTTAGTGGAAAAAGTCCTTTATTGAACTGAGATAACTCCCCATTTCAACCATGTATATATCATGATATATAAATCTTTTCCCAATTTATTGGAGGGAGATATAGTTCACACAAATATCATAATAAAATCTTAGATAGGTGATGCACAAGATCATAAATAATCATATCTTACCGCATCCAATGAAATGGATTTCATATGTATATAACAAAATTTCAAACTTTGGAACTGAGACATGTTCCGTAATCTATTCATCAAATTATAACCCATAAAAAGAACCATTTTTTATATGAATATAACCAATAAATGTGAAATAGGTTTAAAAAATGTATAACCTATGAAATAGAAATGGGATTCATAAATATATAACCCATGAAAGAGATACAAGTTTCATAAACATATATCCCCTGAAAGAAAAACTGGTTTTATAAACATATAACTTATCAAAGATAAATGTCTATCATTCTGTAAAAATTAAAACAATCAGAGAATTAAAATAAATGTAACCATTGGATTATTTCTCCATAATTCACTGACTAACACCAATGAATGTTATCTAAGATGGAAAATAATTTTGAATTATCTTTTAAAGACCATTCGCGAGGAAAATATCTTTACTTATTTACAAAAATTCTTTTTATAACATAAAACCATTTGAAACCCATTTTCTTTTAAAATAATCTTGAAAAAATATAAAAAAGTATAGAAACAAAAATTAAATTATTTTTCCTTGAAAGCTTATAAAATAATCTTCAAAAAACTTTTTAAAACATTTTCTTTTAAAATAGATTCAAAACTTATAAAATAAGATTTTAAATCAATAAATTTATTCTCTTTAGAATGTTTTTTTGAAAAAATATAAATTAAGCTTTAAAAAACAATTAAAACACTTTTCAAACATAAAACAGAAATAAATCATCTTCCATTTAACACATTAAACACATATAAACAATTATTATACCATTTTAAGAAAACATGATTGTGTAACAACACAGATTCTTGACCTAAGAGAGAGATAAAGTAAGATTTTTATAAAATCACTTTCTTAACTATCATATGTAAAAATAAGTGTACAAATGGTACTAATACTTTAATACATCATGAATAAAAATATTATAATAAAATTCATGAATTTTAATGAAATATGAATCATAATATTTCATTAATTGAGGCATAATCATAAACAATTTTTATAGACGATGAGATTCTTACAATAAATTGTTACCACATTGGTAATAATGAATCATAAGTAAATAGAAATAATAAAATTAAATTAAAAAAAATACAAAAATAATAATAGATTCATGATATAACATGTCAAATTTAGTATATAAACTTCTAAAAATATAGGTTCATAACATGGCATGTCTCTCAAAGAAGGAAAATTAAAAGAAAAGTACTTTAACGATTTGGTAAAATTTGAACCATAAACCCAATAAAAATAATTATCATACAAGGGATATGTAATGAAAATAAATTTATATATAATAATCATTGAATAAATTAATTTTCATTATGAACACCACACAATGATAAAAATTGGTTAAAAATCATAACTCTCACCGAAATGAATATGAGATGATAAAACATTTACCTTATGTATTGACTTTCCCTATACATATTAATACCTCATATATAATAAATAATTTTTTATTATAAATCTATGAAAGAACAATTTTCCTATATATAATAACATATAAGATTTTATTATGAAATTATATTACCATTTTTTTACCAATTCTATTTTAACATTATGAATTTGGAAATAGATACTTTTTTTGTACATATTTTGAATTATTATTATTTATCCTCTTACATAGTTCATGATTTTCTTATTTAAAGAATGTAAAATATGATTTTAATAAAATATATATTCATTATATAAATATTTATTATAATCTATAAAATATTGAAATAAGATATGGATTACACCATTCAGGGAGTTGATAGGTCAAACGTATGCATGGTCATTGTTTCTGTTTAATTATATTATTGAAAGTAACAGAGTAAATGAAATATATGTACATATATATATAGTTCATAATTAAATTTGAATTATTATGTTATATATATTATATAATTTCACTAAACCCATATTTAATATATTCCATCTAAATTGTGAATGAATCGCGTCACATTGAGGAGGCGGTAGTCCACACTAACACAAACGAAGTTATTGTGTTTACACAATATGGAAGAATTTAAGGTATGTTTTAGAAAATGATTAAAGAATCATACAAACATAATAAATATAAGTTATATTATATAAAAACATATTTTCTATCATATTTCCCAGCCATCAAATGTGGAAAAGGAAAAAAACGAACAATATCGTCTCATGAGGTGATAGTTTTCCATACACAAGAATGATAAGGTTGTTACCCATTATATGGAAGTGTGTTTTAGAGTAGGTAAAAATCATTATAATTAAAATATATTAGTATATTTAGTATACTGGTTTTATCCTGTAATAGAGGAATAATAATAATTTAGGTGGTGTATAATGAAAATAAAACAAATGAGCATATGGAAGGATGTTAGCTCTTTTTTAGGGTAACTCCTTTTGGTTTGTATCAAATGGATTATATGGATGGATTTCCTCCCAAAGTTATGCTTCTTTGATGAGTGAATTGATATTTCGTGATTATTTTAGCAGATTTTGGGTTATCCAAAGGGCTTGGTATATGTAAATAAGTGGGATGGGTGTGTTCCTTTTTATAGTGGAGGATAAGTGACATTCATTGTTAACTTTTGTAAAGGGAATTCCATCCATGTTTTCCCATGTAATGTGTCTCAAATAATGGTCTCAATTATATATAAGGGAGGATAGGGTATACATATTAACATAAAATATATTTTTGACGAGTTTATATGTCACTTTAGGCTTTATGTTTACGGTTTAGTCCTTTGTTAAGAAATGTTTTCTCATCAATATTGTAGTTAATTTTAATCACATTCACTAAATGTTTTTGGTAAAAACTATATTGAAATAATTAAATAGAATAAATTATTATGATTGAAAATATTAAATCTATTTTTTATAATTATAATCAAATAATTGGAATAAATTAATTTGAAATTAATCCTACAGACGTGTCTTGACAATGTGTTTTTAAGCAAAAATGTTTAAATTATTGGGATTTTATTTATATCAAATTTAAATGTAAAATTGGATTCAATGAAATAAATGGTTTAATTGATGTAAAATTTTCCTAATTACACATAAAAATGATTTTATAATATAAATTAACAATGTAAATATATTTTATGAAAAATCATTTTTGAATTAAAATTCAATGTTCTTCATTATTCATCATAAAGTGAAAAATCTCAGAAAAATACAAAACATTCACTCAAAGTAATTTTGGATATTATAATTTTTTAAATTAAATTTATTTTATCACTGGTAAATTTATTAAAGTGTCAAAAATAATATTTAAAATGTGTTCAACATTAAAAGGAATAAAATTTACACTTTATAAAAATACCTCATTTTTTTCATATAATCAAATATATTATTATGTAATGCCTATCAAATATGTAGGATGACTATAAGATTTTTGATTGAATAATATATATATATATATATATATATATATGTATGTATGTATATATGTATATATAAATCATTGAAAATAGTTATCAAAAGTAGTTTGTTAATTTATTGAGATTATATATGTTTGAACATATATAAGTAGTTTTCTCAGAAAAGGAATTTCTTTATTCTAAAATAGATATTACATTAATTTATAACTAACTAATAACTAAATGAATCATTTTATATATATTTGTAAATAATATTTTAACACTTTATTTAATATTATTCATAACATTCATTTTGACAATTAGGTGGTAGTTATAATAATATAATAGTAATAATATTAATAAAACATCGTAGTTTGGTAAAACTCGGTCATTCATGTAACACAAGACTTTTAAGAGACTCTTTATTATATATAACACATATAATACATAGTGTTTAATGTACAAAATGGTAATCTATCTATTGTGTGTAGTGAAATATTAACATGGTGTTGGGTAAAACATAAGCCAAACATAGATCTTTTATATATATAAAATTATGGACATTGTTTTCATGAAATGAAAAATATCAAAAAGATTAAATTAATTCAAAAAAAATTCACAAATTCTCAAGGTGTTGCATCATTGGTAGAGGAAGAAAAAAAATAAAAATAGTTGTTGTAGAACATTATCCCTTCTTCAGGTATCCACATTTGGTTTACCCCAAAGCCTTTAATGGTTGTATTTTTATAAATAATAAGGTGTCTATGATTAGAGTAGTTATTTTTGAGGATATACTTCGATCCAAAATTATTTTAAGGTGTGACTAAGATAAAAAAACGTGTGACCTTTTATATGTGAGGTGAGTGGAACACTCGAAGTTTTTGAAAATAAAAAGGTGTACCCGATTTTTTTACAATATCAAGGATACAAAATGCAGTATTATTGAGAATTAGAAATTATAGTGGTGAAGTATTTCAAAAAAATTATTTTATACAAATGTTGAGGTCATTTAATCCCATATATTGTTTGTTTAACACCCTAGAAAATCCATTTTTACCTTTATAGTGGTAATTAATTTTTTGTTCAAAATTAAAATTGATTAAAAAAAATTTGATCTTATTAAAAATTATGAAGTATTCTGATTCCAAATATGGAATCCATTATTATAAATTCAATTCAAAAAAGTGGAAGTTTTTAATTTAAAATCATTTCAATAAATGTGATGAGAAAATAGGTATTTAAAGTGAAAATTTTCAAAACATTACAATATCTTTATATAAAAATTAAATATGAAAAGGATTCCTATAACTAAAATTATATTAATAGATATATATTTGAACTAATTTTAATTTAAAAAACCAAAAAGTGTTATTAAAAATTATAGATAATTTAATCTAAAAGGTCTTTTTCAAATAAAATTCAGGAGACCCATAGATATTTTTGTTATATTGATTTCAAAAATTAATTTTATTTTTTCTAATAAATTTTCTGAATGTTGTAATTATTAAATTTGAATAATGTTTTGGAATCAGGACTAACCCATTTTTTAGATAAAATATATTTTTTAGAAATAATTTATTTTACATCCTAATGATTCTTATATTATTTATAATAAATATATAAAAATAATATTAATATTTTATTTAATACTATTAATACCCAAAAACATAATTTCTATGTTATAGTGGTCATGTTTAGGTATTATTTTAATAGAGTACATTCATTTAAACCTGATGATGTGTGAATATTGATCTATCAACAAAATTAAATTATTCTAAAAGAAATATTTGTTAATACTTTTTGTGCTACAAAAAATCAAAAAAAAAATCCTAGAAATTATTCATTTTAAGTCTCCATTAATAAATCGTATCAAATAACCAATTAATAAAACAAGATTAGAATAGAACTTTCTAATCCCACATTCCTGATGTGTACTTAAAATCAATCATGCTACCTTGAAAATACTTCAACATCCTATATTGAAAACTCCATATCCAGTATGTGGTCATACTAAAACCATGAATTTTTTATCTGATAATGATTTTTAGAAAAACATCATAGAATATCATCTCAAAAATCTTTATAGGATGCTGACAACATAATTAATCTTTTGGGAAGATAATGTTTGAAGAAAATGGGAAAACAAGTCAAAGAATCTAGTTGATCCTATACCACCTGATTATAAGGCTTTACTCATTAACTCATCTTTTATATATCATAGATTTTGATTTGTGTAACCAATATAATTCTAGTCTCATCCAACTCTTCGGTGACTAACATTTTCATTACAGGGAATATCCTCACAAAGCACAAGTTAAGATAAACTACATTAATTCATGGGGTGATAAAAAATCTTAATTGAGTCTCATTAAAGAAATTATCATCACTCACTATTTATTGGAGTGAGGAAAAACCATAGGAATGGTCTCCTCAATGATCTATATATATATATATATGTTTTATTCCATTATTTATAAATCTACAAGAAATAATATTCACCTGCAAGTGTTAGACAGTATCTAGATAATCTGAGATTAGTTGGACATTATAGTTCATTACAGACAACAATATGATTAATGTACAGACATTCTTATACATAGAAATTGAATTTATTGTTGTTTTTTTTAAATAGGTTATCAGTGTGATAGAGAAATCATATGTTAGTTACCACACCTATTATTTTTCCCTATCCAACTAACATAACTCAATATTCACTAAAAATCATGGCCCTATGTTGCAATATCTATCCTCCCAAGACTACAAATTGTATTCACAGTGCCTTGGATAAGAAAATTTTAATTCATTTAGACATGAAAAAGCACACTAGGTCCTCACCCCGTGTGATGGTAATCCAAGAGTGTAACCACGACCCTACCTATAATATGCTAAGAGATATTGTCTAGAAATGAGTAGGAATAACACACATATCAAAGATATTAGTGTTTAACAACATGTAAAAGATTTACATATCCATCTAAAAATTTAATCAACCACACTAGCAGAATATATATTAATGGAATTAATTTAAATGAATATAACAGATGCATGATGAATCTACCACTTATATGTTTATAGATATCCAGTTTGGAAAATATAATATACCAAGGGGAAAATAAATTCTTAATACCCCAAGAAGAAATATGACTTCCTTCCAAGACAAATAGGACCATACTATAAGTTATCTCTTAACATTAACATCAACTGCTACCATAAACTCCAATTACCACAAGTCTCTGACTGCACTTCCTCTAATGATATTCTAGGAATGAGATTTGATAAATCTAAATTAACACCATATCAGTAACATCATATCTGAACATTAAATCATCTATATAAATAAAAAAATATGTTAGTCAAAGGTCTACGTATGGGTGAATATAAACATAATCAGTAGGAAACCCCAAAATGATAAAATATATATAATGAAACTTGTTTGTTCAAATATCATTCTACTAAGGAGTTTCCTGAAGGATATAATGTATAATAATTCCATTATTTTAAATCACAAGAAGAATCATGAAAATTGACAAGTCCTAGTCTTTATAGCTTCACAACCAAAAGGCCACATAACACAAAGTGATAATTGTGATCATATTACTAAAGAGTGTACAAAGCCTAAAGTATATAGCTATCTACAATATCAAATCTCAATGGGATGTCATATGGTGTTATGGAATATAATGTTTTGTAGATGTCAATATTTTACATGATTTTACTAGCCACACCACTTCCATAAGCTGCTATGGGATCCCAGTCTATCATGAAGCCTGATTTCCTTCCCAGGTAAAATGTGCAACCCTGGGGTAATCTAAATACATATATATTTTCCTAAATTATATTTAAATCATATAGTAGGATCTCATACCTTTCATGAAATTATCAACAGAAAAAATTAATCATCATTATGAGGAACCTCAGAGGAGGGAATTTCACTCGTATACAAAGTATTAATCCCAAATAATAGGTGGGTAATGATCAAAATCATATGTAAAATCACTGATAGAGGATCAATCGATGTTCAATAGTTAGATGAATGACTCAATTAGTGTTATACTATAATAGGGATCGAGAACCCAACGTCTAGGTGACAAGATATCTGACCCCACATTGGGAAAATAAATCATGGATCATGACATCAGTCCCCGTGGGTGGATACTCGACTCTACCCATGATTTACTTACATGAAATGGATCACACAACCTAAGTTAATTGGAGGGATACATGGCCAAACATATGGAGATCAAAGACTCTACCTTCACATCACACATAGAACCCAATTATGAAAGGATAGCCCAAATATCCAAATATGAGGGAAGGAAATGTACAAAGCGTGTTCAAGGGGTACATGGGTTGTCTCCCCATTTCAACATCCTCTTTAAGTGAGTCCAATTTATATTGAATGAAAAATAAAAAATAAAAATAATGTGATTTGGATCACACGGTTTGTTTATAACAACACTGCTCTTTATGTCACTCTTAAACATAATTTATAAAATCTTCACATGATAAAACATAGAATATCGAGAGGTATAGTGTCATTGGGGATTAGGAACATTAAATAACAACAAAAAACATTAAATACACATCTTTATTGAAAACTTCTTTTACATGACAACATACATTCCTTCATACTTAGCATTGCATCAGATAACCTGAGAACCTACATAAGAAAAAAGTGAGATAAAAATCCCAATAAGGGATTAAAAAAGGAATAACATGAATAATATAGTACATTTAATGAAATAGGTATATCAATGGATCATAAGAGAAACATTAACATAAATTCATGATATAGCTTGATTATTATAACATGAAAATGTGGCAGCATCATTTAACATGATATTAGCACAATTCAAGGCTAATTACACATAGAGAATGAGTAAACCATAATTTCACTTGAATTAGAATGATTAAACCCTCCTTTAACCTAACATATCATGATACTAATCTTTACCCAATGCATTGTAATTCTATTAGGGTTCACTCTTCTTAATCATTTCATTTCATGCATAAGTGTGCCACATAAATCATACATCATAGAATCATTCAACAACATAATTCTTTCCATGATAAAATAATGTGGAATAAATTCATGAGATAATATAATCGAAAAGTATATGTACGTAATGGTGGATACTGTTGATTGGGAAATGGGCATGGTATTCACTACAAAATGACTTTGGCTTGGAAAATCGTAGTACAAATTCGGCAGCCTAACGACATGCAATAAGAATTCATAAAAATGGATCATGAGAGAAAGATGGGTGTCTCATCATATGTACATTAAATGGACAGTAAGGGGTTCATATAGGTATATGTCCCAACATATTTAATGTAATTTAGATTCATAATACAAAATAATTACTTTAATGTAAATGAGAAGAGACAAATTCCTTACGGAATTTTGGCACTATAATGGGTGTACATGGGACACATTAATGAGAGAGAAAGAGCTCTATAATCGTTCTAAAAAAGAAGGAAATTTGGGGAAGGTGAAAAATAATAACCCAACATTATTAATTGAAAAAATGGTATAACAACATAATGAAATTTGGACAAAAATGAGAAAGGAAGATATACCTTACCAAGAAGTGTGATCCCAAAGGATCATGAGAGGCTTGAGATAGGATTATTGGAAGCTTGGGGATCCTTGGGATGATTTTATATATATTAGGGTAGGGTAGGGACGTACTCCAAGGTTCTTGAGTAAAGATTAGTGGGATCTTGAGTGGGTTTATATAGGCAAAGAGAGGGAATTCTTTATTATTTAGGTTTTGGACACTACACATTAAACTAATCAAAACCAAAAAACCAAACCATTGTATTTAAAAAAAATTGATAAAGGTGAGTGGATAACATTATTTTATAATTCCAATGTCCTACCTTCTTAAAATATTATTCCTGATTATGTGGAGGTGAGTCACACGCTCAAGGAAATCATTTTAAAAGTTAAAATGTTTTATAAGTATTGTATGGTCCACTAAGGCACCATAAAATTTATAAAACGAATATAAATCAAATTATTATAAATTTAAAACATATATTTGATGAACAACCATTTTATAGTATTTTATTACATAACTATTTGGTCATTATTATGTCATAAAACATATTATATATTAAAACAATATTTATTTTTTATACAAAAATTCGACTGTCTAGAAAAATTATGAAAAAATCACCATTGAAAAATTTTAACATCCAATTTCAAAAATTCAGATTCATTTTATCTAAATATGCTTCTAAATATGTGCATTTTCACTTTCAAAATAAAACCCGATATTTATAGAGAATTCATGGATTTTGTCAAAAAACCGTTTTCAAACCTTAATAAAATTTAAAATTGTATTCATAAAAATTATACAGTCATTTATATTTAATAAAAATTCATTTAGTAATAATCTTTTATTTAAATATTATTTAATTCAAATTTTTATCAATTCACCAAAATAGATTTCTTCATTGAATATTAACTAGAAATATTATTTGTGTTTTAAAAATCATTTTCATATTAACAATAATAAAATGAATATATATTATATATTTTATACAACAATGCACTTAATCCTAGTGCTAAGGTATTGTTACATAACCCCTTATAAAACTTGTATAATACCAATGGGTAAGGTGTGTGATGTTGAAAAACTCTTGGGGTGGCTCAGATAACATCGCTCGATTGGTAATAATTATCAACTTCCACTTCTACTATAGGTGGTTCTGTTCAAACATAACGTGTTGAAGCTCGTCTTGGACATAGCCTACAACGAAACCTAGTAAGCTACCTCCTTTCTAAGCTCCGAAAAATGGGCTTCGTACAGATTAATTCTACTAGATAAGGCCACCACTTCCTTATTATGATTAAATTGGATTTGTTAAAACACTATATTTATACTAATATATTGATCATTATTCAATATACATATTAACAATGGTAAAAATTCGTAATGTTATTTTAAAATCAAAAAATATAAAACCAAGTAAGTGCATATTTTATATAACCATTTTACATAATAACATAATTAATTATATCAAGAGGAATTTTCATAAAAAATTTTTGGGCCTTTACAATCTTCACCTATTAAGAATTTTATTACTTGAAATTTCTTTTTCCCACACTAAAACAGATGAGGGTAACTTTACTTCATCACTTCCTAAGATTCCCATGTTTCTTATTCAATCTTTTGTTTTCTGCCAAACAATTTCATGAGGGGCGTTTTCTTATTATGTAGAACTTTTTCTCTATAATCTAAGATCCTCATTTGCTTCTCTTCATAGGGGAGGTAATTCTCCAATGGTACCACCTCTAGATTGAGTACATGATATGGGTAAGGTATGTACTTCCTCAAGAGTGATACATGGAATGAATCATGTACTTGAGATAGGTTTTGTGGGAGTGCTAGTCGATTTTCCATTTCTCCAATGCGATCAAGAATCTAAAAAGTGCTGATGTACCTTGGAATAAGCTTTCCCTTCTTACCAAATCTCATAATTCTATTCCACAGAGATATGCAGAGGAATACCATGTCTCCAAAATCAAACTCTAGGTCTCATCGACTGTCATCATCATAGATTTATTGTCAACACGGACTATCTTTAATGTGTTAATGGATGTTGTTTCCCATATCCATAATTTATTCAACTGTTTATAATCCTTGGATTTTTCCCTCCACAATATCATCGTAACATGCCAGTGTTTGGCACCTCTTATCATAAGGGCTTTATAATGATCAATTTATATTCTTGAGTGGAAACAATTGTTGTAAGTGAAATCAACCAGAGGAAGATTTTGATCCCATCCTCCTTTGATGTCCATTGATCATGTTGTCAACATGCCTTCAAGTGTATAGAGAGTCTGCTCATATTGGCAATAAATTTGAGGATAATAAGTCATACTGATGTTCAGCACAGTATTTAGAGCATGTTAGAGACTCTTCGAGAACATAAAGGTGGATCTTGGGTCTCAATTGGATATAATAAATAGTGTTACTACATGCAGCATTTCCACTTCTCTAATATATATCCATGCTAGTTGATCCAATGATTAATCCTCACAAATTTCAATGAAGGTTGTAGTCTTTATTATAAAATCCACAACAACCCATTTACCATTGTTTCCTTATGATGTCTTCAAAATTTCAGTGAAAATTCCAATGGTGATGTTCTCCCATTTCCATGCTAGTATGGGTAATATTCTCTTCATCCCCACAGACTTTTCCTCTCATCCTTCACTTGCTATCATACATGGTTCTTTTATGTATACTCAACAATATCCTTCTTCATGTTATCCCACCAATAAGGATCTCAGGGATCTCGATACATCCTAGTGTTTCCAGGGTGAATTGGGAAATTCAAAGTATGTGCATCATCCCAAATTTCATTCTTTAACTATGGATTTAATGTAACACATAGTATTGTCCCATATCTCACAATTCCTTATTCACTAACATTGGACTCTGAAGATTTCCCTTTTACTAATTGTTTCCACTTTCATCTGAATTCCAACATCATCAATTTGATCATCCTTTAAACTTTCCAAAAGAGAAGGTTGCGCAATAATTTGTGAACGGATTGATGATGTTCCCTTATTTATGATTCTCTTGTCCATCTTCCTGAAATATAATAATATTGGATCATTTTCAATTCTCATCAATGATAGAATCGCTGGGTCATTTCTACTTAGAGAATCTCCACATTTTTCACGTTCTTAGGGTGGAAATGGATTAAGTGGTCATAGTCTTTGATCATCTCCAACAATCTTCATTGGAACATGTTCAAATATTTATATTTGATTATTTTTTGATCTATATATATTTCAAACTTCTTCATAAATAGGAATTGTTGCCCAAATTTTAAAGCAAAGATTATTTCAGCCAACTCCAAGTCATTTTTTGGATAGTTTTTCTCATGAAAATTCAATTTACTTGAAGCATATGCAATGAAATTGTCATTTTTCATCAACACACATCCTGGGACCTTCATTAAGAATCTCCAAATATGACAAAAAGTTCTCCACATGTGGGTATATTGATCATGGGCATAGTTATAAGCCTCCTTTTCAACTCCTTGAGGATCTCATCACATTCATCACTAAAAAAAAATGATTCCCTTCAAACTTAGCTTGGTAAGAGGGTTTGAAAATCATGATAATGTTCTCACAAATCGGTTATAATTTCCACCATACCCCAAGAAACAATTGATATCCATCACCGATATTGACATCACCCTTCCCTTAATTGCATTTGTCTTGGTGGGATCCAAATATATCCCATTTATTGAGATGATATGATGCAAGAATGAAATTTCCATCAACCATAACTCACAGTTTTTTTACGTTTTATAGTGCCTCTCATTTCACAAGGTCTCTAGTATAGTGCTTAGATGCTTCTCATGATCCTCCATGGTTTTGGAGAATATTATATCATATTCTAAAATGACTACCACAAATTTATCATGGTAATCCCTAAATACACTATTCATCAAGTCCATAAATATTTCTGGAGCATTAGTGAGTATGATAGGAATTACTATGAATTCATAGTTTCTGTACCTAGTACAGAAAGTAGTATGGGGGATATCCTTCGTCTTCACCCTTACTTGGTAACATATCGAATGTAAATTCACCTTGGAGATTTATTGTTCTCCATTTAGCTATTCAAACAATTATTCATTTCAGGGTAGAGGATACCTATTCTTTATCGTGATTTTTTTGAGCTCACAATAATAAATTCAAAGGCTCATTGACCCATCATACTTCTTGACGGAATGGACTGAAGCACCCCATGGTGAAGCACTTCGGTGTATAAACCCTTTATCAGGATTCTCTTTTAGTTTTTTATTTATCTTTTCAAGCTCCACAATTTTTATTCTATACATATCCTTGGATATTGAAAATGCACCATGTATAAGTTTAATTGAGAAATTAACATCTCTTCTCGAAGGAAGACTAGGCAATTTCTCAGGAAACACTTCAATGAATTCCCTCACAATAGGCAGGTCTTCAAAGATGTTTCCTTCCTTATACTTAATCATCTGAGAAAGATCATCATTCTTGTAGGTCAGAAATATATACGGTTGAGGTGATATTGATAAGTAAGATTCATCCTCCTCCTTGAACTTGTACAGAATTGGGGGTCGATTTTCCATATGGAGAGTGATTTCCCACTTATGGTAATTTATGTTGGCTATATATAGCGAAAGAAAGACCATGCCATGAATTGAATCAAATTATTCTAGAGGTAGTATGAAAATGGTCATCGATATGTTCAACCCACAAATAATGACAAGGGAAGAGTTATATTAATGGGAGGCAAGGATTTCCCATTTGCGGTTCTCACTAACAACATTACTTGCATTATTTTTGGTGGTGTTGGGATTATTCTACTAAAAATTTTGAAAATAAAAGAATATTTAGAACCATAATAAATAATTCTGTTCACTGTTCATGAATTAATAACTACATTACATGTCACCACTTCATTTTCGAGGTTCACTTTGGTGGTAGTGATGGAAAAAGCCCGACCTTGCTGCCATGGAGTTTGTTGGATGCCTCTGAAAACCCTTGTCTTAGGGAACTGGTTCACATAGTTCCCTTGTTATCTACATTTGATGTAATGACATATTCCTTGAGGGTTGAATGGGATGGTCCTATCCTATGTCACAGCCTCAGGTGTTTCTTGTTGGTAGTTAATGGCTCGGTTCCCTTATCTTCC
This sequence comes from Viscum album, assembly GCA_963277665.1. Taxonomy (NCBI): domain Eukaryota; kingdom Viridiplantae; phylum Streptophyta; class Magnoliopsida; order Santalales; family Viscaceae; genus Viscum; species Viscum album. The sequence continues at coordinate 1,520,529,361 of OY728164.1, read as the reverse complement.
ACACCTAAAGCACTTCCACATCCCCTTTACGCAATTTTTGGGGTGCTTCTTTCTACGCCATTGGAAAGTCGGGTTCTGCATATTTTCTGTACTTTTGGATTTATCTATTAGACCACCAGAATTAAATTCCATCTTATTCTTCTTATCAACATGATACCCCTAAGATTCGTTGATCTCTATTTCGACCATAGGGTCACATCACACAATTTCATCATAGCCCTTGAATTCATGGATCACTAGGGATTTCCATAGGCTAGGTTTTATCCCACCAAAGAAGTGTTCAACCTTGAATTTGGGGGTAACAACAAAGCCGGAGGCATATCGTGCAAGCCTTGTGTTTTTTTCCTGATACGCTACGATTGATTCATTATCTTTTTTTTAGGTAAAGGAAGTCCATTTTCATCTTAAGTTGGAGGGTGCAAGGAAAATATTTCTCGAATAACATTGTACATAAATCCTTCTATTCCAATTCCTCTATCTTCTCCTTAGGATTCATATTTTTGATAAATTTCCACCATTGATCAACTTCACCCACCATGCGATAAGCATCCAGAAGAATCATCTTATTCAGAACATTAAAGGATGGAGAAAATCATTTCAATTGAGTTGATCCGTTATTTTCCAATTGAGGGATCAGATGATCCATTAAAATTAAGAGGCCTTTTTTCTAATGAAGCTCTCAATTGTGACTTGTTCTTTATTAAGGGTGTTAAGTGTTCTTCTTGACCCATGTTTCTATTGAAAACATTAGTTAACTGAGAGAGTATCGGGACAAAGTTTGTGATTCCTGTTCCCATCAGATTATGTATCTCATCAGAACAGTCATTACATTGATCTTCCCATAAATTATTATCCGGATTCCTCTTATTACTAGCCATTGTCTGGAATAAAAGAAATGTTAGGGGTAACACATAAAGGGTAATCCAAATTAAAAACAGGTGAATTATAAATTACACTTATTTCCATAACTTATGAATTCCTAAGACTCAATATATGTTATCCATGGTCTACATCCCAACATATATTCTTACGGTGATTTTTTCCCATAATATTAGTTCATACTAAACATGTGAATTTACAAATTCATATACCCTAGGAGGGTCATATCCAATTGTACAGAAAGGACCGTTGTCATGCACCAGTTACCGTTCGAGTCTAGCTCAATGCAGTGTTTTCGGTTTGTACCCCAAGATACATATGTAACAAAGTTGCCTCTACCTGCTCGAATCCTGAAAGGGATGTATTCTCGTGATAAACCAGTTACTCAATAATCACCAAAATTTATTGATTTTTTTTATTATACTTAGTCTTATCCCTAAGGCTTTCACTACGGTTTTTAATCATAATCCCTAAAATAAATAAATTTACCCTCTAATACCAACTATAACAACCCTACTATTTATTTCACTCTTAAATGTAATTTATAAAATATTTAATTGATACAACATATATTATAGATATGTATAGTGTCTTTGGGGTATAGAAAAATTACATAACAACCTAAAACATGATATACACGTCTTTACTAAAAACTTAGTTTACATGACAACACGCATTCCATCATACTTAGCATTTCATGGGATAACCTGGGGACATGCATATAAATATAGTCAATTATAAATCCTAGTAAGGATGTACACAAGAAATAACATGAATAGTACATTACTTGTTAGGAAATAGGAATATCAATGGATCGTAAGAGAAAAATGAACATAAAGGTGTGATATAGCATGATTATCATAACACAAAAATGTGGTATCATCATTAAACATGATACTAGCATGAGACAAGGCTCATTGCACATGGAGCAAGAGAAAACCCTCATTGCATGTGAATTATAATGTTTAAACTCTCATTTAACTTGACTTATCATGATACTAATCGTTACCCAATGCATTGGAGTGCTAATAAGGCACACCATTCTTACTCATCTCATTTCATGCATAAGTGTGCTACTTGGATTATACAATATAGAATCATTCAACATAATCATTTATTAAATGGTAAAGGAATATGGAATAAATAAATGAAACTATATAATTGATAAGTTAATTTTCATAAAGTTGAGTACCATTGAGAGAGAAATGGGAATGATATTGACTACACAATGACATTGGCTTGGAAAATCGCGATGCCAATTCGACAGCATAACAACATGACATTAAAATTCATAAAAATGGTTTATGAGAGGGAAACGGGTTCCTCATACTATGTAGATAAAATGGACAGTAATGGGGTAATATAAATACATTTCCTAAAATATTCAATGAAATTAAGATTCATAATACAAAAGGATTTCTTGAAATTAAATGAGAAGAGAGAAATTTCTAACAGAATTTCAGCATGGTAACGGGTGTACATGGGAGGTATTAATGAGATTGAAAGAGGTCTCCAATTATTAAAACATAGGAAGGGAAGTATGGTGGATGTTCTATATCATACTGCTACTTTTTTAATTGAATAAATGTTATATCAACATAATGAAATTTTTACAGAAAAGGGAAATAAAGAAATCCATTACTTGGAAGTGTGATCCCAAAGGATTGGGAGAGGCTTGAGAGAGGCTTCTTGGGAGTTTGGGGCACCTTAGGCAGATTTTAAAGAGAGGGGGGAAGGGTTGGGATGTGCTCCATGGAATTTGAGTGAAGATAAGTTGTAGCTTGGGTGGGATTGTATTGGAAAGGAGAGGGAATTCTTTATTATTTAGGTTTTGGACACTACACATTAAATTAATCAAAACCACAAACCAACCCCTAATTATTCCCAATGGTTTTACCAAAGGAGAGTGGAAAATATTATTTTATAAGACCAATGTAATAAGTTATTAAAATATTAGGCTTCCTTATGTGGAGGTGAGTCACACTCTCAATGAAATCATTTTGATAGTTAAAATGTTTTATAAGTCTTGGAGGGTCCATTAAGGCACCATAAAGTTAATCAAACAAATATAAAATCACATTATATTAAATTTTAAAATTATATTGGACGAAAATATATTTCATATTATTTTATTACATCACTATTGGGTTATTATGATTTCAAAAAACACATTATATATTTAGCCGGTATTTAATTTCTTCAAAAAATTCGACTGTCTTATAAAAAAATGAAAAATTAACTGTTGGATAATTTTGACATCCGGATTCCAAAAATAGTATTCATTTTACCTAAATAATTTTCTAAATATAAACATTTTTACTTTTAAAATAAAAACCGACATTTATGGAAGATTAATGGGTTTGGAAAAAATAGTTTTCAAACCTAAATTTAAATTACAATTTTATTCCTAAAAATTATATGATCATTTATATTTAATAAAAAATAATTTATTAATAATATTTTATTAAAATATTATATAATTAAAAATTAATTAATTCATTAAAATAGATTCTTTAATTGAATATTAACTAAAAATATTATATTTGTTTTTAAAACCATTTACAAAGTAACAATAATTAAATCAATGTATATTCTTTAATATATTCCATAATTCATATAATAAAAGTGAAAGTTTCTTGTTACATAACCACTTATAACTCCCACGTAAGACCGAAGGGTAAGGTGTGAGATGGTGGTAGACTCTTGGGGTGGCTCGTATAACATCGCCTGGGTGGTAATCTCTATCATCTTTCACATCGATTGTAGGTAGTTCCGTTGAAGCATAGCACGTTGAAGCTCAGCTTGTTCATAGAAGCCCAATGACTCCACTTTCTTTCCAAGATCTAACAAAAGGGATTGAAACATTGCAATTATACTGGACAAGGCCATCACTTCCTTTTTCTGAGTAAATTGGAATTTTAAGGCCCTATATTTATAATAATAAATTAATGAGTGTTGAACAGAAATATTAGCAAAGGTACCAATTCCTAATGGTATTTTGAAATCAAAAAAAAGTAAAACCAAGGAAGTGGATATTTTATATAATCATTTAACATAATAATACTTTTATTTAGATCAAGAAGAATTTTCATTAATAAATTTTTGGTTCATTACATTGTAGGTTTAAGTCCAACACATGGTGTGTTCCTTAACCGAAAGAGTCAATTTCTCTGAGTTCATAAGACACGTATCACATCCAGATGTTATGTGATAGAATTCATGGTTCTTGGGATTATAAAATATTTTCATATTAGTCCAATCATCTACATTCAGATGATGTGTTGTCTTGACCATACTATTGTTAGACATTGTTTCTCTAAAAAACATTAGAATTTAATTAACAACATATACAAAATGTGTTATTTTAAACAACACTCTATGTTGTGGGAAAATTTCTAGACTCTCATATTCATTTTATTGAATCATATTTTACATGATCTTCATCAAAACTAAAACCTCAATAAACACAAACCATTAATATGGTGATTATTTCACCTCTACAATTCCAATTTAATTCGGTGCTCACTCAGAATGGCAAGACCATATACCTTTCATATTTCACTCATCCCATGATTATGGAATAGAAATATCTATTATTCCTTTTATTTCCTATTCGATTAATGATACTCCTAGATATTATCCATCAATGAATCCACTATCATGAGAAAATGATTTCTATCCACCTATAATCATTATCATGAATGTCAATCGAAGCAATGTTTACTCACACTAACTTCACAACATCTAAGTGTATCTTATATTGTGAATATGCTCATGCTACCCTCATCTATGCTATTTTCATATTTCATGAACCATTATTTCTCCTTAAAAATATCATACTTATCGATATAAATGAATCAAAAAAATAATATTTGATTCAATGAAACGCATTCAATGGGGACAGTCAACCCATTATTCAAATGATTACTGATGATAAATGCATAATGAAGTGAGAGAGAAATCGATAAAACCTACACGATGTGTAATCAATGATGGTCTTTCAAGTATTTTCAATCATTAAAATATGAAGATTTCTATACCTATAGATAATTTAGTAATATCAATCACAATGAAATTTAAACTATTAATTCAAGGAAAATTTAAATTAACAGTGCAATGCCAGGGTTGATCCTAGATTAAATTCTCTAGGGATTATTCCATGATCTCAAAATTATTATAAATGGGGTAAAATAAAAAAAATTAAACATCGATTAAGGGTCAATCATTGGAGAATAAAATGTGTGGGCTGATTAAGCAGACGATCTTAACCCATTTTCTATTGTTCCTATAATCAACCATCATCGCCACCATGATTCAGATTTCCATATCTATATCATTATTCTCTACATCCTTCGTTATTTTCAAAATTATGGAACCATATAACCTTAAGGAAGATTAAAAATGATTTCAATAGTTGGAACTTAGATCCAAAAATTAACTAGACAAATAAGTTATCCATTTATTATATTCTATAACATTTACCAGTTCATCATCCATGGGTCCTATTTGATTGATACATATTTTGTACCTATGGAAAACCCCACACATGATTCAATTGAGGTATCATTATCCCTATATGAGACTCTATAACAGAGACATTATAACACCCTGAACCAAAACACCTAGAGTCATTGCATTATTTTATTACATTGGAATATTAATAAGGAAGACACATCCCCAATGACCTAATATTTCAGTATCTTTGAAAAAATGAAATAGATACATATGTTCAAAATTACAAATTGAAATGAAATACATCATAGAAACTCATTTGGAAACACTATTATTCTACTATATTAACTATTATTGTAATTCGTAAAATTATTCTTGGAATCTTGGAGAAAATACACCTAATAAATGAGCTAATTAAGATGATTATTAAGGGTATGTAATATAGTGGAATAATTAATATTAAGGCATGATGAACAATAGAAGAACATGTGGAATTAAAACAAAATCATAAGCATAATATGGATGGAATAATAGATGTTTAAATAATAATATAATAAAACATCCATCGATATTCTAATATTATAATACTCACATGGACAAAAAATTATTAGTTTTATAATGAGTGAATGAATAATGTCAGACATCATAATCATATCGTTAAGGCCTTATCCAAGACACCATACATAATGGGTAAAACCCCTGGCTAGTTTGTATCATTTGAACTACCGATCCATCTAAGGGATATAGAGGGCCCCACCTATCACATAAAATGTCCAATGAGACACTCATATGAATGGGGAGAAACCTAATCAACATATACATTCATATTGAAACTAACATATGAAATGTAAATAACATTCCCCAATCAGTAAACATAAACACTAGCCATTATGAGTAATATGGTGAATGGTATCATGATAGCATATCCATGGTCAAACTAATTAAATTATATATATATAATATGGTAGATGATATAATAAAATTTTAATCCAAATTAAACAAAATAATCCACAAGAGTTTTTAAATATATGAAAATAGAATTATAATAAAATTGAGTAACGCTTGATAGAAATACTCTTTTACATTGAAAAGAATAACTCTTTTAGAAAAATATTTGTATAAATATATAAGTGAACTAAAAAAATTTCGTAATAAAATGTGTTATTTTAGAAAAGTAATGGAGTATTAAAATAGATTGTAGAATGCACATGAAAATTGGTAATAATTCAAGTAGTTCCATTGTATTAGGCTTGTTTACTGGGATGAATTTGATAATGATCCTTTTAAAAACTATAACTGTCTATAATATAAATAAGGATTCATCTTGGTAAATATATATAGAACATTAGAACATAATTTAGGAGGATTAAATAATAAAAATTAACAATTTTTTTGGGTAATGAGAGAAAATGTGTAACCCAAATGAAATTGGAGGTTTGGGTACAAAACCCTTACCATATGTTTGAATGTGTTATGCACTTGAATATAACATCCTGGAAAATAAAATTATATCAAGAAATTAATTAATTAAGAACAATATATACATGTATTTAAATTATTATTATTTTAATAAGTTAAGTTATAGCCTTTTTGATGAGTTATAAGATACGATTTTATCGCTCGAGAGTGTTTTTTTCTTTGGTCTTCAGGATCGGTAAACATGTATATGTGTACGGAAGTTCATGTGTAATGGGTATGATTCCATAGAATTGAAATTATATGTTATTAACTCAAAAAATTAGTGTAAATGGTATTATTTAATATTTTCCCACATATGAGGATGAATCATTGATGGTAATCATTTAGCATGATTTTATCAATTTTTAGATCACAATGAAATAGTTTTGACTTATTATTTAATATAATAAATATATATATATACAATGGTTCAAGAAACATACATATGTCATAATAACTATTTTATAATTTGGTTCAATCATAAAAATAGATTCATTACCATCCTTTAAGTAGAAATTAAATAGGTAATGATCGTCATCCATGAATGTTATAAATTAGAACCCCTTGGATGATGATTTCATTTTAGAAATAAAATAGATAGAGTAAATAGATTGATGAAGTATCTTCCATTAACATGATTTAATTCAAGTATATAGATTTTTTTTGTCATTGTCATTATCATTTTGATAGGGGAGGAGTGGATTGGATAGGAAAAAAAATAAATGGAAATAAAGTTAAAATAAAAATGAAGAGGGATTACCTCTTGGATTATCCTCCTTGAGAACCTCCTTAAGGAAAGGGGTTTTGGACTTTTGGAAAGACCAAGTGCTTCATGAACATTATTGAGATACTATGAAAGAGTACATCGTCATAATTTATACAAAATTAAAATCATAGAGGTTTGAGGAGAAGAGGGGGTGAGGGGTGGTTTTTATAGTAAATGATAGAGGTGATTTCTCATTATTTTATTCATTATTTTAATATTTATCTCAATACAAGAAATATTATTGAATCATGTGGAAATATATAGTAATTATTTCAAGTGATTTTGAACCAGTGGTTTGTACATTATCCATACATCATACATGACTCTATAATGCATGTATTTATCATTTGTTGTAAATTATTGTATTCTACTATTCAACAGAAATTCAAGTACTTTATAAAAATATAAAAAAACCTACCTAACCATTTTTCAACATGTATAATTAATAAATAAACTCAATTTTATAAAAAATTATTTTTTAAATATGAGAAATATAATTTTAATTAAAATTATCATTTATTCAAAAATTACCATTTTTTTAATGTTAAAACTTCTTTAATAACTCTCTGAAAATTTATCTAATGTCTAATTAAATTATCCAAAAATCATAGAATTGGAAAATAATTAATTATAAATACATTTTATGAAAAATAAATATCTTTTAAATAAATAAATTAAATAAATAATTGTAATTACATATTTATTACTCACAAAAATACCTACAAAAAATATTTGATTTTCAAAATATTCACTTACTTATACGATTATAAAATATAATCATTTATAAGGTACATAAATTTTATTTATACTTTCATGAGTGAAGTTACTATTCATAAGGGTCATATTACTATTCTTGAGGGTATCATTACTATTCAAAAGGTTCATGTTAATATTCACCAAAAAAATAAGTTGATACTATCAGACTCTAAATTTTTTACTGATCACAACCATGTATTTCCATTTTTCTAAATTCAAATAATAGATGTAAGGAAATTATGTTTCCTGGATATGTTATAAAAATCTTGTTTAAATATCTTTATTAAAAAAGTCTTTTTTCTCTGGGACTCAGTGATTTTTGCATTGTATTCTACATTACATTTATTTGTAAATCCTTGGGGTGTATCATTCTCCCTTCCTTCAAACATTTCTCCCTCAAAATTCTAAAATGTTACCTAAAATAAAGAATAGTGTAGATCGTTATCAAAATTTTCTTAGAATCCCACATCACCTCTTAAATTTTAATATTTTTCAAAGTACATTTACCTGCTGAGTCATATGATTCTTCAACACCTATTATTTCATGTCCAAAATTTGGTTAGTCTCTTCACAAAAAGATACATTTGGTTCCTAAAATATTCTTTCACAAGTGAGGACATGAATTGGTTATGGAATGTACATTCATAAAAATCAAATGTGGAATACATTGTGTACTTTAGAATGTCAATGATACATCAATAAATGTTAATCCACAACTATAACTCTCTCCAAAATATAAAAAGAACCAATGTACCTTTGGATAAATTTCCCTTTCATACCAAATCATATAACACCCATCCTTGGAGATAATTTTAAGAAAACATGATCTCCCACATGAAATTACAAATCCTTTCTTTTATTATTTGCATAACTCTATTGCTTTCTTTGAAGTTATTTGATATGGGTATGTATAGTCATTACCTTGGTTATTGTTTCCACCACATGCTCTAGAAATACAATAATCCTTTCACCAACTTCTTCACAATTTGTGAGAGTTTGACATCACTTCTTGTACAATGATTAATATGGTTCCATTTTAATGTTATAATGGAAACTATTTTTCAGGATAACTCTTCCATAGGTAAATATTAATCCCACATACTTTGAAAATTGAGGGAGCATGATCTCAATATCTATTCTAATGTTTAGATCATCTTTATTATTTCCCGTTAATTTAAGGGTGATAAATAGTACTCAAGTGAATCTCAGTATCAATTGATTTCCAAATACATTACCAAATTGTTGATTTAAATTGTGGATAGTGATTAGACAAAACATAGAGAGGTGCTCCATGAAGTCTTAAAAAATCATTGATATAGAGGAATGCAAGGTTCTATAGTGGAAAATCATCTCTTATATTGAGTAAATATGAATATTTAGTAAGTATATAAATAATTACACATATTTATTCATTCATTTGTGTAGTTTTTGGTAATCTAGTGACAAAATCCCTAGTGATGTCTTCCCATTTCTATGTAGGAATAAGAATAGAATTCATGACTACTCTTTGATGTTGTCTCTCACCTTCACTTGTTGAAAGACAATACATCTTGATACATAATCAACAATTACAAACTTCATATTAACCCACTAGAAAAGTTACATCATATCTCTATACAGCATAGTCTTACCATGGTGTATAGAGAAATTCGGGCTGTGGGAATCATCTAATAACTCTCTTTTTAGTTCGGGGATAGGGGGAACACACATCCTCCAAAATTTCATAATTTTATCATAATACATGAAGTCTTTCAACATCCCATAATTCACAGCTATAATTTTTTATTGATTCTCATCCCCAATCTGAGAACTTTTAATTCTTTCTAGTAAATATGGTTGCACAAAAAATTGAAAAAGTAGTAATGTTTCAGCTTCGTTTATAACTCCCATATCCATCCTCACTAAATTTATATATATATTATGTTTACCGATTCTCATTTTTTGGTGAAATCTATAATCCTTCTAAATTAATGGATCGTCAACATTATTTTTCTTCCTTTGATGATGGTGTATTGAACAGTCTTATTCCATTAGCAACTCGAGCCACCATCTTTTTCTCATGCTGAGTTCTTTCTTTGAAAATAAAAATATGAAGCTCCTGTAAACTGTATATATCTCAAATAATTCACCATAGAGATAATTCCTCCATATCATTAAAGTAAATATTATTAATTCTTACTAGTGATCATTATTTGGATGGTTTTGATCATGAGTTTTTAACAACCTTGATTCTTATGTAATAACTCTTTCATTCAACATAAGGAAACATACAATCATTTAATTGATGAATCACTGTAAATTAGAAATCCACCATTTCTCAGTGGTAGAGTAAGTATTAGAGCATTCACTAGCATCTTCTTCAAATATTCAAAGCATTCTTTACATTATTTTTTCCATAGGAACTTAACCACTTTATGATTAATCTTAGTTAACTGGTTAGAAAATTGAGAAAATTTCTAAATGAACCACCGATAATAACATACTAAACCAATAAAACTATGTACCTAAGTTATGTTCATTGGTGTATGTCATTTATAAAATTCCTTTTTCTTCATATGATCAACTATGATTCCTTATGTAAACATAATATGGCCCTGAAATTAAACTGTTTAAGCCAGAATTCATACTTAAAAAACATCCCACATTACTCGTTTCCTCTTCAAGTCTTCAGAAAAATATGCAAGTGATTATCATGATCTTAATTTCTTTTGGATTTTACCAATATATCATCAATAAATACAACAAAAAAGTCATCAATATGTTCCTTAAAAACACTATTAATTAGATCCATGAAAATAGAGGATGCATTAGTCAGTCCGAAAGGCATTACTCTAAACTTGTAATTCCCATACCTAGTTCAAAATTTTGTCTTTGAAATATCTTCCTTCCTCACATACAATTTATGGAATCCAGATCGAATGTCAATCTTCGAATATTATAGACCTCCATGAATTTTATCAAATAAATCATCAATGTGAGGAAAGGGATACATGTTCTTTTTCCTAATAGCATAGATTTCTCGATAATTAATGCCCAACATCATCGATCCATCTTCCATCTTGACAATGAGGACATAGGCTCTCTGTGGAAAAAGACTACGGTGAATAAATCTATTAACACTCAATTACTCTAGTTATTTATCTAGGTATATTAATTCAATAGTTCCCATTCTGTGAGGATTATTTGATGTAGGTCATGAACCGTAAATTAAATCAATAGCGAACTCATGTTCTTGATCAATCGTATTTCTAGGTAAATCCTCAAGAACTACATCGATTTATTCTTATACAATATGTATAAACTAAATTTGACTATTCCTTTAATCACTATTAGATATTTCATTCTCATCCACCTTTTAATTTCATTCATTAGAGCTATTGGGTGTGGATCTAGAGAATAATTAGATGTCTAGGATTCTACTTTAAAGATAAGGGATTCTACATCATTCTCAAAAATGTAACATCCTTCTTATTTTAGTATATTTTCACATCATAATTTGAATTCCTATTCATACTAAACATTATAACAAAATTAATCATGGGTATAATGATATGGTCACCCACTAAAGCACATTTATGTGTTATAAAGGGGATAGATCAACACATCATTATTTCAATGATAATTCCCTTAGGATCATTCATTGACAACTCCATTATTAAATCAATAGAAAAATTTCTTGTTATATTGGATAACAGGGATGATTTAAAAGAATTTGATGACCAATAATTAAATAAATCATTGGATAAGTTTGATGATATGATTACAGTACCTATAACCACATCATTAAGAACTACAACCTCAGCGGTTGCGACCACATAATATTTACCACGCACCCTTGGTCTTATTTGGGGGATGTTTCTTTGATGGTAAGGAAAATAATTTGAATAATGTCCCAACTATTTTCAATTTTATCATTGAAAACTTCTAGATTCTTTCATTACCTCATAATCATAGGCTTGGAGTCTTTTTCCACCAAAAATGTAACAAACACGCATACCCTTCAAGAATGTATCAGGGTGTTTCATCAAAAAAGTATCATAGGATGGAAAATCAATTATTCATATCTTCCCCTATTCCATATTTTCATTTACATAGTGTTCAGCATCTCACTACTCTTACATTCCTATAAAGTAATAAGACTTAAAGAATTATTTTTATATCCTGAAATAATGTGAGATTATATCTTCATATAATGGGAAATATTGGGAGACCAATTCCTGTCAGAAGAATGTATTTAAACCATCAATTAATTGATCATCCTTGGTCCTTATATTATGTATGTAGTCTATAGCATTCCTTTCTATTCTTTTAATTTTGGATTCATACATGGAAACTTTTTTTCCTATTTATCTTTTAAACTCAAAAGATTCATCTTCGTATCTGCATGTTGGTAATGATGAAAATATTTATCTAGGAAAATTTCCTCAAAATCCTTCCACTGTATATTTGGGATTTCATCCTCCTCCTTTTTTGTTTTTAATTAATGACAAAAACTTCCATGACCTGTCCCCCGGGGCCTGTGTCATAACTACCCCAAGCCCCCCTTCTATAGGCCAGGGGCTGGCGACTAGCACCAAAGGCATAAACCCCTAAACATGGAAGGTGTTGTATTTATAACTACAAACAAACACAACCAGAGAACAAGAGGAAGCAAACTCTAAGTACAAACTGAATATAGAAGAAGTGCTGGAAAGTAAAAGGGTTAGAAATACATACCCAACAGTAAGTACAAGGAAAGTACAAATAGGTACAACTAAAAAAGAAAAAAATCTATAAGGGGCCTAGTAGCTCCTAGATTGTCCACCACAGATCCTACCTAAAGGGTAGGTACAGATTGCATCTTCAGTGCTCCATGTCTGTCCGTCTCCTCCGGGTACTGGCTCATTGTGAGTTCCACCTTCGGGTACCGTCCAGTCCTCGTACACTCCACCTCAGTCAGTGTTGTCTGTCGTCTGCATCCAACACAATGAGGTGCGGGCATATCATGCGCATGAGTGAGTATAACGATACTCAATAGGGACCCCGAGACCATCAAGGTCTCACAAAATCCACATCGGATAAACCACAGTATAAAGATACAATCACGAAGTATCAACCAACACTACATAGATAAATTTATATACATATACATAAGTTATCAATTATATTTCAGCTCCAACTCTCGAGCCCAAGTACAAATAATTCAACAAATTAAGTAAGTCAATCATCATGTTGATAATGGTTGAAAGACATGACTCAACTCACACAGGTACACAACTCATGAAGAGGGGTAGAGATGATTATATATAGCCTCTAAATCATATTCTCTATCGAACCCATGTAAGATCCTGGAACAATATCAGTGTTGTTGAACCCATGTAGGATCCTGGCAAAAAAGTCGTCACTGTCGAAGCCACGTAGGATTTCAGTATAGTATTTATAGCTGTCAAACCCATGTAGGATCCTAGTATATAAGTCGTCCCTGACGAACCCACATAGGATTCCGGTATAGTAGTTATCGTTGTCGAACCCACATAGGTTTCTGTTACATAAGTTTTCACTATCAAACCTATGTAGGATTCCAGTACAGTAGTTATCGTTGTCGAACCCATGTAGGATCCTTCAATAGAAGTCGTCACTGTCGAACCCACATAGGATTCCGGTACAATAGTTATTAATGTCAGACCCACATAGGATCCTGGTATAGAAGTCATCATGGTCGAACCCACATAGGATTCTGGTACAGTAGTCATTATTGTCAAACCCACGTATTATTTCGTCATATCAGTCGCAGCGAGCCCCAGCGTTCCCGCACACAACACGCTCAATTCCGGGAGCGACCACTATTCAAGCCAAGTTTCGATTCATCAACTATCACAAATTCTCGATTTGATGTATCCAGTAGTTCCGTCTCATCATAAGGAACCCAATGCGATAGACGAGGGGTCAATCAGACGACCGTTCTGAGAGTTATAAGTGTTTCCGCTTCGAGGGGCATGGTGGATTTCGGGTACAATCTAACCCGGACATACTCCAACCTCATATGAATCCTATGTAGATTATTCCAAAAGAACTGTCTCATCAAAAGGAATCCAACTTATTTGAAGGCACTTCAATAATACGCCAGGTCCATAAGTTATAAGCATTTCCGATCTGAGGGCCCGGTTGGTTTTGGGTTCTAACCAACCCAAATGTACACAAACATCACCAAAACCTTGGTTTTAATATACTAAAACAACTGTCTTGATCCGAGGAATCCTACACAACTGATGGTGCATCGATCGGTGGTATGTAGCTCATGTTATGGGCAAAACACCAAAAGTGGTATGAAGAGGGGGGTCTGGGTTCGGTCTGACCCAGTCCAAACCGGGTCGACCTGACCGGGATCGAGGTCCATATCAGTGGGTGCAGCCCAGCTTGGCGGCTGTAGTCCGACCCACATGGCCGGCCGCGGCTCAGCCCAGCTGGCCGAGTGCGTTACGCGCATGGCACAGGGGGGGGCGTGTCCCGTAACAGCGGCGACTGCTATCACCAATCGAGCTTCCTGGAACCCGCACGTGGGTTCCACTCCAGCGCTGCGGCCGGTGCCATGGTGGGATTTCGCCGGCGGCACGCAAGGGGCGCCGCCACCCCTAGGTAGTCAGCCAGTGCCAGTTGTAGCCTCCGGTCATTGGCACCGCCGCGCTTCTCCTCGGGCCACCAGAGCCGTTATGGTGGTCCATTTTTCCTCTTGTCTGTGCCTACGGCCTCCTCGGGTCCTTCTCATTACTGTGATGGCCTCAATTCAGGGTTGACCTTTTGTTCACCCATCACCCATCAAACCATGCATCAAGAAATAATTGGTGGAGGGTCCAGACTTGTTCTTTAGCCCTTACTCTCTGTGTTATAGGCTCAGATAGTAATCCAGCATGTAATTGAACCAGAAACATACCCCACCTTAATATCTAACCCATCCTGTAATCAACATCCATTCTACGGATCGACATGTTCGGGGGTTCGATCTACGGTTTTTGTTTTTATCCAAGGGAAAATAAGAACTTAAAATAAAGTAATTCAACCTCGAATTCAAAACCCTACCTCGATTGTCATTGACCATTGATGATTCATGGATAATGGACATCGAGGAAGACGGAAGTCGTTCCGTATATATCGAAATTAGTAGATCCCAATGTAGTTGAGTCGAGTCGACACCATCGGTGTTCTTCGTGGGTGGTGGTGCTGCCCTTACTTGCTCTGTTTGAAGAAGGTAGAAGGTTTTGCATCACATTCTTCAAGATGTGGAGCATTCTTTGTTGAATAATGGAATTCTTCATCAAGAGATTAGAATTTCTCCTTAGTTCTTCTCTTCCTCTATTCCACCAAAAGAATTCCAACCAACATAAAATAATAGGCTCCCTATTTTTTTAATGTTCCATGAATTTCAAATAAATCCAAACACTAGAATTAATTAATGAAGACATTAATTAATTACTTTGTCACACATAATGGGAGGAGGTAGGTAGAGAGTTCACACACATTAATGAAGAGTGTTGTCATTAATACATTCAAGTTAGATTAAAGGGTTCAAGTGGAGTTGAGGGGTTAGGTGGTCGTGTGGTCCCCACCACATAATCCCCCCCATGGGAGGTTATGTGGGGGTGGTCCCCACCTCTAACTTCCCTTTAGAGAAATTAACCACAACACATTTAAAAAAAATATTCTACACATATTTTTTATTAAATTTAGAAATCCCCCAAAAATTAACTTCCACTCCCAATAAAACACAACAGTAGTAAAGGTCTACTTATGAGATTTTTGGCGCTGTGAGTTCATTGGTTCCCTTAGATTTTAATTTAGAGCATCGTTTATAAAGATATAAAATCCCACAATTACGTTCACCAAGTTTACCCGAACAAAACTTCAAAAACTGATTCTGGGAACAATGTGAATCGTAATCAGGTGCTGTTAAAAACTGTGGACTCGTAAAATTAACATGTATTTAAAAAAAATCCACAGTATTTCTGGGTCTTTAAATTATCCCCACCTCGGGTATTTACGTCCCCATAAGTTACAACACACACTAATAGAAAAATGTGGGTATTGATCACGCAACTAAGCCTCCTGCTCCCACGTGATCTTCTAGAGGTTCTCGTGCTGCTAGCAAACGCGCATCAGAGGAATTGACCATCCACATAGGACCCGCTCTTGTCGATCCTCAATCTACACTGGAACCACTGTAAAAGTAACCCCATCATCGATATATAGCTCCCAGTGGCCGATGATGTGGGAAGGATCGTGCACCTTTCTTCTCAGCTAAGATATATGGAAGATTTTGTGCACCCAGTGCAATTGAGGTGGAAGGGTAAAGCGGTAAGCCACCTCGCCTACCCTACTTAGGACCTGAAAAGGTTCTAAGAATCATATATATAACTTGCCACCTCGACTAAATCTCTGTAGACCTCATCAAGGTGAGACCCGTAGAGAGACGTGGTCACCATCCTCGAATTCTAGAAGTATATGTATCTTGTCATCATATGAATTATGTCTGCTCTACACAATCTTTATCTGCTCCTGTATGAGTTGCACCTCCTTCGTGGTAGCTTGTACCATCTCTGGTTAGTAGGAATTTCGACGACATGGTAAGTTGGTCAACGATCACCCAAATCGAGTCATGTCCCCTGGACGTATGTGTAATTTCCATCATGAAGTCCATGGATATCTCATCTCACCTCAACTTTGGGGCCTCTAATGGATGAACCAAGCCTAATGGTACCTGATTATCTACCTTCACTTAGTGACAAGTGAGGCATCTAGAGACAAACTCTACTACTTCCTTCTTCATACCCGGCCACCAGTGCTTTCATCGAAGCTCATAATACTTCTTTACCACTCCTAGATGTACTACTGAAGGGGATGTGTGGAAAATCCACAACACTTTTTCCTGAAGTGCATCTGGTACCATGGTATGTCCTCTATAAGGAATGATGTGCTCCTCACCTTTAGAAAAATCCTTCGATTGCCTGGACTGAGGATATCTAAGCACATCATGTCTCGCAGTCAGCGTCCCCATGTTGTGCCTCCACGACTCTCTAAAGAAGTGGGGAAATGACTGTGAGAGACTGTACAAAGGCTGATCTATCTCGATCCACAAAGGATATCTGGAACGCAGTCAGCTGCTTTGTCGCCTCTACTAGCAGCTGAAGTCCTATTCTCATACTGAGAGCATCAACTACAAAATTATCCTTTCTGGGAGTATATATTATCTCGAGGTCATAGTATTGGAGGAATTCAAGTCATTACCATGGTCTCAGGTTCATGTCCTTCTGAGAGAAGATATACCTAAGACTCTGGTGGTCAGAGTAGAATGTAAGGTGTTTTCCCAACGAACTATGGGTGAGACTAGCCAATTTAAAAAAACTCGTCTACACCCTTCTTCGCCTACATCCTACAAGAGCTGCTATGATTTCTCCTTTGGAGAAAATATAAATCTGGTCTCAACCTCTAGATGAACCACGCCCATTTCCTAATACATTCTATCCTGACATGAAAGGTACTAATTCATTCCATGGACAACGTCGTAAGGCCTCAACGCTACTACCAAGAGATCCAACTGTTACTCTCGCCTCCAAGGGTTGAGTTACACTTTCGGCATCAGTGTGTTGTAATTGGATCTCCTCTAGTAGTAATTTCAAATGTGAGGGTCAAGTCAATGGTTTTATCCAGAATCTCTAAGTATTATCCACAAAAAAAGACATGAA